>OZ010616.1:29644836-29672336 GCA_963932145.1 Acanthosepion lycidas
ATATATATATACAAGTATATATATATATATATATATATATATATATATATATATTTATGTATAGCGACAAACTCATATATTGAGTAAAATTAGAAGAAAACCACTAAATAAAACTGAACACTGCAGCAACAAAAATATCTTGAATATTATCGCTTGTGTAAGATGCAAAAGCTATTAAAACACATCTAAAATCAACCAAAATATCTTTGCTGCTTCTCTGGTAAACAACAGTAACAAAATTAATTCCAATGAGCATGATCATTTTTAGTATTTCTTCTTTATATGCTTGGCCATATTTGCTTTCTGATTACAAGAAACCGATGTCGATCAATATTATCGATATTGTCGTTGATGAACAGGTCGAAGGGATTTCTAACCAATAGCTCTATGTGCTGACAACCTAAGTACAAGCATTATCTTTGATCATAGTTTCACTTTACAATCAAATACATCTACCAGACAGCCATCGGAAGTACCTGCTCAGAAAATGCCCAAAATATACTCGTCTTCCCAAGCAGACATGCAGGCTCCTTAGTATTCTCAAAATAGGCAACAAAAGCTGAGATTTATTCACATTTTGTCGATAAACCAACTATTTAAAAGTTCTTGATATGAATGCTATTTCGTATATAATACCTATTTTAAGTGTCTTTTATGTTTAAAAATAATCATAACAAGGTATTTTCTAAGTTTTCTGTATTAAAGAATTTTAATTTATAAACCACTTCAGGCAAAATCTCTCCTTGAAAACACCCAACGATTAACGATGAATATTTAATATAACTTAGGAATATTAACAGATATTTTAAATGGATATTCAGCTATATCAATGAATATATTCTCAGACTTGGTCGGATTATTGAAGTCAGTCGAAACGGTTGATGCAAAATGGAAGAGTCTAACAACATGTAAAAGTCGTAGAATATCGAAACTAAGTCTCGGTTTCAGTTACTTTCCCCACCGTGGGTTCTCTGTGAATCTTTTATAAATATTTTCATTTTAGCTGTTCTAATTAGCTTTTCTCTATAGTACCTAGACTTTATGAATGTAATTGAAGTACTAAAGGGTGCCCAGTAAAAAAAGAGGAAAAATATCACTTTTTTATCTCTCAAGAATAATTGACCTTGAATAACCATGAATAAATTAATGATCTTGAATAAAGCTACTATCTACTGGTTACCACATTTTCAACTTTGTGTCGAACATTCACGCAAACATTTCAAACATCTACGATGATTGTTCAATTTGTGTATGAATCATGATAGCTAAATAAATTTATTTCTGAATTTATTGCTTTTTAGTGGCTACCCTGTAGATTAGCAGCAGAGTCTAATCAGTTTACACTTGAAGTCGCTAGATGTAACCGCAAATTCTATGCTAATAGTTTCTTCTCTCAAACTTCCCTTCCATTCCAAACAACTTTAATTTTCAAAAAATTAAATGCCATGACAATCTTTTTTCTTCTTAATTAATGTTCCTATATTCTCATTAATGTTTTTTATCGCATTTCTTTCACATTCAGTAGCCTCTTGCGTCTTAGTGCTTTTATTGCCTTGTTTGGAATGATATTATTGAAAAAGAAGGTTTCATATGCAGTAAAACCAAATTCATAGTATAGAAATATTTTACGAGATCACATAAACTTCTAACCAACAATAACAATATTTTTTCCACAACATAATGTAATCGAAACCGTATATCAAGATTTTTATGTTATTTCAGTGGCAGCTTACGAAATGAAATAAAAGTAAACAAAAGAGATAAAATATAAGAAAATATAAGTTTGAAGTTTTATTTGCCCCACTAAAGTAATTTTCCCAGTGATATATAAGGTTCACAGAATCCGATGGTATCACAAAGGGCTGCCAGAACCGTCTGAGTTGCTATTAATGATGATTTAGTCTTGAAAGCGTGTATAAGTCGGGGCTTAGCGTTTGATGAAAGATTTGCAATAAAATGCGTATGTGTTGCATGCTTTAAGGACTTTCAGCTCGTTTTCCAGAACACTTAAACGTTTACTTAGGAAGCCATGAATATGCTTATATGAAAACAGTATCCGACTGTAAAAGTTTCATTTCACGAAGTAGCCCGTTACACACTGCACAAAGCTAATTTGCTGGATGGTAATTTTAGTGATACTCTCTACTTCTTGTATGGCATAATTCTTAAACTATTAGTCACTATTGTCCAGATTTGACCAGAGACCAGCCCACGTCAATCTAAGTCCGAATACGTGGCTCGATAAAATAAAATAAATTCTTGATGGAACATATACGTATTTTTATGCAGTATGTCCGCATTCAATAAATGGTTACAAATAGGAGCTCATCACCGTACTTCTAAATATCAGTTAAGAACAAAGAACAGGAAAGAAAAACAAGCAAAGCATATTGTGCCCTCATATAATATTTCAAAAGATTTCACAGATAGACTTAATTCATCTTTATAAATTACACTAATTTGTTGATTTGTATTATGATTTCGGGTATGATTAGTGTGCCATGTTACGTTTCTCATGACATCCATCGGAGAAAGCAGACCATCTTTTGCACCATTTTAGAGAAATCTTAGAATTGTTTTTGGACTTTTTTCAGCTCTTTATGTTTGTGTAAACTCTACTACGTCGTTTATAAGTCATGCGAAAATTAAGATGCTAGCAACATCGGAAAATTAGCTGTAAAATAGCGGAAGCTCATAAAAAGAATGAGAAATAATTCAATACATGCATAATGCTTCTATGAATAGATACATTTAAAATTACATGAATAACTCATTACATGGTACGCTTTATAAGTAAGCATTCATTAATTTGTTTTTACTTTTCTCATCAACCTTTTTTGACATAAGTGCGAAGAGACTCTCTTCAATATATCTGGCAGATATCAGTTAAACATACACATACTGATCACGTGTTTCCTTCGAGTGACATCAGGTGGACTATTAGAACGACTGAGTGGAAATGAAATATACTGTAGGCATAAGCAAGTTGGCGTAACTATCTGATCCGATTTCAGTCTACTCATATATATCTATTTCTATGATTTTTAGGGAAATATCTATAACGATTTAATTCTTATGACTAGTACAAATTAAAACAAAAGTTGTCTTTACAAATCAAAAACGGAAGACTTGTTTACATTGTTTCTTGTACCTTTTGCTCAGCGAAACCTTTGCAAATTTTGGGGCAATCATCTCTTGAATATTGCATTTTAATGTAAATATGAAATTTTAAATATGATTTTTTTTTACATTTTAATGAAAATATATTTTTTAAATTTTAAATTTTTTCTTTATTTTTTAATTTTTCTTTAATTTTATTTTTTAATTCTAATTTATTCTTTAATTTTCTTTTAATTTTTTTAAATTTTTAAATTTAAAAAAAATTTTTTTAAATTATTTTTTTAAATATGAAATTTTTTACATTTTAATGTAAATATAAATTTTTTAATTAATTTTTTTAAATTTTTTCTTTAATTTCCTTTAATTTTTTTATTTACTTTAATTTTAATTTTTAATTTTTAATTTTCCTTTAATTTTTCAGTTTTTTTATTATTTTAATTTTTTCTTTAATTTTTTTTAATTTTTTAGAATTATATTTTTAAATATGAATTTATTTTACATTTTGATGTAAATATAATTTTTTTTACATAATTTAAAACAAAAGTTGTCTTTACAAATCAAAAACGGAAGACTTGTTTACATTGTTTCTTGTATCTTTTGCAAATTTTTAGGCAATCATCTATGAATATTGCATTTTAATGTAAATATGAAATTTTAAATATGAATTTTTTTTACATTTTAATGCAAATATAAATTTTTTAATTATTTTTTTTTAATTTTTTAATTATTTCTTCAATTTTTAATTTTTTTTAATTTTAATTTTTTATTTTAATTTTAATTTATTCTTTAATTTTCCTTTAATTTTTTCTATTATTTTTAATTTTTAAAATTTTTTCTTTAATCTTTAAAATTTGTTTAAAATTATATTTTTAAATATGATTTTTTTTTACATTTAATTAATTTTTTAAAAATTTTTCTTTAGTCTTAGATTTTCCTTTAATTTTAATTTTTAATTTTAATTTTTTGTTTAATTTTTGTTTAATTTTTTAATTTTTTTAATTTTTTAAATTTTTCTTTAATTTATTTTAATTTTTTAAAATTATATTTTTAAATATGGATTTTTTTTACCTTTTAATGTAAATATAAATTTTTTTGCATAATTTAAAACAAAAGTTGTCTTTACAAATGAAGAACAGAAGACTTGTTTACGTTGTTTCTAGTACCTTTTGTTCAGGGAAACTTTTGCAAATTTTTGTGCAATCGTCTCTTGAAAATTGCATTTTAATGTGAATTCAATTGTTTGTTTGTTTGTTTGTTTGGGTTTTATGGCATATCAACCACTGTGGGTTATTTAATGCCAAATCCAGTTTATATGAATTTTAAATGCCTATTTTGTATGGAATAAAAAATGTATAGCTGGCAACATTATTGTTTCAAAAACTTAGAGTTGGCAACATTTATTGTTTCAAAAACTTACAGCTGGCAACATTATTTTTCTGAAAACATTATCTGAGACCTTGCTGTTGGATGCAGTTTATTGCCATACCCAGGACGCGGATGTAGTTTACCGTCATACCCAGGACGTTGTGAATTCAAGAAGTAAAAGTAGTTTTATTACATTTATAAAAGTAGTACTGCATTATAAAGAGAATTGTTTCAAATAGAAATGTTTACATCGGTAGTTACCATACAAAGCAGTTATTAATCTTCCGTGATCCATGGCGCAAACATACTAGTCTACTTACCAGTGCCGATGTAAATAGGATTTAAGGTTAGCTTTTTGTAAATGTTGTATTTAACGACTCACTACTTTGGTTGTATGTTTTAAGATTTGAAACTCGCTTTATATGCAGAAATATATATATATACTAAAGAACTTTGGATTATTTACCTAACCAGTTCTTTCCTATTTTCTATATATTTTCACACACACACACACACACACACACACACATATATATATATATATATATATATATATATATATATATATATATAATATTATTTTTCTATATATATATTATATATATATATAAAATTGAGCTCTCTAGGGAGTAGGTTTGGGTTTGTAAACAGTGACTATTATAGCTTATATATAGTGAGACTCTTCACATAGCGAATTGAGTCACTGTCAACCACTGGGCATGTTTCTAAAAATAAATACGCTAAAAATCCACCTGATTCCCTGCCGTGCACCAACGGCTTAGTGGTAGAATCTCCGGCTGATACCAATTAAGCCAGGTTTCGATTCAAGCTAGAGGCAACCGGATGTCTAGCCACACTGATGAGCTGCAAAACAGTCTGTCTGTGGATGACGTTATATATATAATATTATTTTTATTGTAAAACATTAAAACAAAAACCTGTTGAAATTGCTACACAATAGCTTTTGTGTTATGCAATGGAAAGTAACTGATGAGTCACCAATTACTTGCCATTTCCTGAAGAAGACCTATTTTGTAGCGATTTCAACATGTTTTTTGTTATAATAATAATAAAAGTAGTAATAATGTTAATAATAATATTAATAATAATATATTGCTCTACTTTGCATTGAGCAGTTTTTTCAAAGTAAATGCAACAAAAAGTGGAATTTTACTCCATGTGTTCGTTCCCGCTCTTTTATACACACACACACACACACACACGTGTGTGTGTGTGCGTGTGTGTGCGTGTGTGTGCGTGTGTGTTATTCAAGTAAATATGTTCAGGTGGAGGCAGTTATAATGGCACTAGCTGATTGAATAATTTGCTCCAATCTGGGATCCGTGCTAGTATAATCTATTCTAGTCAGCTCAACAATACTTTTCAACCTACAACACACTGCGCATTTTGCTAATAAAAGTAGCGATTATAATTTTCTCCCGTTTGTTTATCTTTTTCATTTAGAGAATGTGATATTTACAGGAAAAATTGGAGGCAAGATCAACGAAGTAAAGCAGCGCATAATCTACCTAACGAAATTGTGTAAATGGATAGCAGAACGGGGATTAGGGGAGATAGCGAAAAGATAAAACATACTAAGAGCTACAAAGAAGAGGAATTTGTGGAAAATCAGGATCTTCAAGGCACATAGAAGAAATAGAACTATTTGGTAAGCGGGATCAAAATATATCTTTAGAAATAAAGAAAAAGAATTGTTACGTAATATTGGTTCTCTTATATGGTAGTGAATACTGGATAATCTCCTCAAAGAGACTTGAAACAATAGATGTTTTATAGAAGGATACTGAATATAAGAGGATGCATGGAAAGTGGAAACAAAAAGGACACTTAAAATAAACATCAGGAAAAGGCAGTTGAAATTTTAGGACAAATAACGAGGAAAGAGTGTTTGGTAAATGTGATACTCACAAATCAATTGAAAGCAAGAGGGACAGACGAAAGCAGTAAATAAACTACCTAAAAAGAAATTAATTTGTTAGCAGAACAAGGATTAAGGGAGATAGCGAAAAAACAAAAGTTTAATTAAATCTAAACAGGTCAGGTAGATTTGGCGAGCCATGGTTGTCTACGTCCTGAAGGGACATGGCACACAGAAAAACTTTTATAGTACTTGAAATTTATATTATACATTAAACAACATTTTAATAATGTATCTCTCTGAAAAAAGCTAATAAGGAAAACATAAATATAAGTGCAACAATTTTTACGTGTCTAATGTAAAATTTATTTTAACTATAAAAATGTAGTCGACCGTAGTCGGGATCATCGAGTCAATGTGAACGATCCTTTCCTTAGCTGCACAGTATGCGCTTCGCCAGAACTACATATAGTTTTCCTTCTCGTAGACCAGTTGCCAACCAAGGCTATAGAACCCAAGTGAATGGTTTGGATCATCGAGTCGATGTGAACGTTCCTTTCCTTAGCTGCAAAATATGTGCTTCGTCGGGGTTATATACTGTTTCAAATTCAGGGATTTCCTTCACCTAGACCGGTGCCACTCAAGGCTATACAACTCAGTCTGTATACTATTTATCCATAGCTGGTGGGAGAAGAGTTAGATTCATACCTTTCCCAATGATAATAACACGTAAGTGAATGAAACGGACATGACTAGAATTCGAACTCTGCTATCTGATTCTTAAATCCGAGCCGCAATCCTCTGCCGTGCCTCTATTTTAACTATATCGTTTAATTAAACTATTAAGTTATATCTTCCATATATCTGTAAGGAAATACATTGTAAGGTTTATATCTGAACTCAAGTATTTAAGTTTTATACACATCGATCTAGACAAATACATATACATTAGATCTATAAGTTGTACTCACAAAATAATAGACTTTATATATATATATATATATATATATATATATATATATATATATATATATATATATATATATATAAACTATAAACTAAACTGGGAACTTAGGAAACCGATAAAAATGTTTCGATCTGAGTCCTGCAGCTCTTTATAGGAAATAAATAACAGGCTCCTGAAATGTTAAATAGCTAATTTACTTAGTTGAAATAAGCACCATGTTGATGAATGAATGTTTTCCAACGTACCTATAAATTCTTGATCCTATCTTTAAAAAAACCTCATGTGACAAACAGTTCAAATGCTTCGATTATCTATTCCTTATTGGAGAATGTTTTATTGCGTATAGAAAGCTCAAAATGCTTAAGCAAGTGATAATTCGTAGGAGAAATATCAGAAGGATTGAGGTAAAATTTCATAATTAAGGCTATGCAGCTTTTGGACAGTTGACTGAGAAGCGTCGGCCGTGCGTTGTGGTGCAGCAAAATTGGGCCATCCATATTCAAAAGTGTAGTATGTTTCTTTTTCAAATTTTCGTGCATACAGTCAATTTCTTCCCTGTACGAGGTTGCTGTTATTGTTTTTCACTTGACGCAAGAATGAATAAGGAATAACACATTTGAAAGACCACCATACTGTAATCATTAATTTTATAGGGTGCAGTGGAGGTTTTGGGCATTGTTTTGATGATTCACTTGCATCTAACCATTGGCCTTCTCTTTTACTATTGTCAAAGAGTATCCATTTCTCATCCCATGGAATGATGCGTTGCAAAAATGGTTTCTGTTTATATATTCGACATTCCAGCCAACCGGAAGAAGGTCGGAGCGTATAACAGCCGAAACGCTGGGATAAATATGGCAACAAAGATGAGGACAATAGTCCGAATAATGTAAATAATGTGCAAAAATGGTTCTTTTTCAGTCGGGAAGCAACACAGAACCCACCACAAAGTGACAGTTTTTTTAGTCTCATTCAGTTCATGGGAAACAAACCCATCCAATTACTTTTCCAATTGTTTTCAAGAGGCGAGATATTTCGAGTTCTGATGCAAGTTTTTGGACTGTAGTTCTCGGATTTTGATCGATCAAACATTCGATTGATATTGATAATGTTTGAAAGCCGGTCTTGGTCTTCCCCATGGTTTATAATCTCCCGAACAAAACTTCTGAAACCATCTCGTTACAGTTCTGATTACAACAATACCATTACTAAAGGACGCCTTGATATTCCGAAATGCTTCAGAGACAAAATCACCCAGTTTGTATTCATACAGTAAAATTACTCGACATTGTTTCAGTGTAATCATTTTCATTGGGCTTATGAGTAACAATTTATTGAAAGAACAATTATTTGTAAAGAAAAAGAATCAAGAATAAGACAAGATTTGTTTTATATACTAAGAAGGTTACTTTGTTAGATGGCCAGATCAACAACTAAGCAATATATATATATATATATATATATATATATATATATATATATATATAATAGGGAAGAAAAGCGATAGATATCTAAAATGGAGCAAGGTCCTAACCCATCATTGTTAGTAGCGACACGAGTGCATGCCATAAATTTGCCTATTTTCTGACACGAGTCCGAGCTGTGTGTATTTCGTTTTACGGTCCCTGGTTTTCGTCTGACATGTCAAATTACGCTGGCTGACCGATTGATCTGCTTAGCTCACACTTTGAAAAAGGAGCAAGAACAGAGACTGGGGATAACAACATCTACTAATTGGGGTGTTTTCTAAGGGTAATTTTGTCAAAGTTGTGAGTTAAACATATATGCCAAACAAGAAATTCTAATAAGAATAGTTTATTGATCCTTCAGATTCGAGTCCCAAGCATATTTTTTCCCGAATAGCTGGTTTTATGGATTTCACGCAGAAATTCTTCACTGTGCTATAAAGACAAAAGAAAAGCTACTTTCAAAGAAAGATAAGCAATAGAAATTACCTATTTTCGTATGCCGTATTATAGTTAGGTACAGACTCCCTAGAGTCAAGTTATGACATATTTTGTCTATATTGTGAAACAAATAAATATTCTTTATTTTTTACTAGTTTAACACTAACTGTAGTATTACTATTTGTGGCAGAGTTAAATCTTCAATGGGCACCAAATTTGCCGAAATATATGATGAATATTTCGTTGTGATTCAACATTTTACGGATTCAAATAGATTTTGCCTGACTTGTGACTGAAATCAATAAATATTTCCTATTGGTACCAGAGTTTCGTTTTGTGCCTAGGTAAGCAAAGATTTTGAATATACGTTTTCTGGACAGACAAGAAACCTCTAATCACTTGAAAGACAGGAATAACATAGACTTTCTCTATGTTACTAATTTGGATCTGGTACCTTACTAGTCTAAGTTCACTAAATATCGGTTTAGTTGAGCCTGTCTTCTATTCGTTATACGATGGTAATTTCAAATGTCAGTCATTGTAGTTTGTCCGTTTCTGAATATTTGACTACGGGTCTTAATCTGATGCAAGGATAAATTGTAGACTTTTCCAATTCCTTATTTTGAAGATATTGTTAAAATTAACTCACAGTCAAAATATTGAAAATAATATATGTTTGTTTAATTTTCGTTATATATATATATATGTGTGTTTGTTTGTGTGTGTGTAGCAAAATTGTAAAGGAACTTGCTAAAAATGTTATATTCCGAGTACCTTGGATCATGGTTGGTTATTTTAAAGAAAAGAATAGAGAAAGTAAAGAGAGAAACTGTAGAGCCTTTATGTTGTAATACACTCCTAAAGAATTAAAGGAACATTTCACGGGCTTTAATAGTAACCTATATTTTAGCCTTACCTGTCAAAAGTGAACTTCAGGTGCAAATGCATTTTAACAGCTATGCACAAAAATTGTAACATATTTTATTGCTAGTGGGTTGCTAAGAAACTCAGAAAAAACTATCGAACAGGGCATGTCTAAACGATGGATTGTTACCTCTATAAGCTATGTTAACATTATCTATCTATCTATCTATCTATCTATCTATCTATCTATCTATCTATCTATCTATCTATCTATCTATCGGGCTATTCACTTTTATCTATCTATCTATCTATTCACTTTTATCTATCTATCTATCTATCTATCTATCTATCGTCTATTCATTTTTATCTATCTATCTATCTATCGTCTATTCACTTTTATCTATCTATCTATCTATCTATCTATCGTCTATTCACTTTTATCTATCTATCTATCTATCTATCGTCTATTCACTTTTATCTATCTATCTATCTATCTATCTATCGTCTATTCACTTTTATCTATCTCTCTATCTATCAGGTTGGTGCAAAAATAATGTCGTTTTCTCACATATGTTACTATATGAGAAAACGACATTATTTTTGCACCAACCTAATATCTATCTATCTATCTAAGTAGTGGGATCACAGTTCAATACTGTATGGCACAGTCTGTCTCATGCTTGAGCGAAAACTTCAGGCCATGTCAGTTAGATAATACCTCGGCTATTCATATATGTTAGCCATCGGGGGGTCAAGGGCAGCATAGTCAGTTATTTCTGGCGCATTGTTTTATTTTAGTGACTACTGAATAGACGGAACGATTATTTTAAATTATTCTAACGGTTAGAAGTAATTATAGACTGGAAAGTGTTTATTTTATAGCTATATTATAGGGTTATTTATATTTTATATAGTTATTTATAATTACTTCACTGTACTTTTTATTAATTAATTATTCGCTATTAATAGTTATTATTAAATTTATATTGTTATCAGTATACACTTATTTTAACAGTTTGCCTGTTTGTTATTTCCTTTATTATTTATATTTCATTTGTGGGTATCTAATTTGTTTGTTTCGAATAAAACAATAAAATGGAAATAACCTAAAGATGTCGTTCAAGCATGATGCAAATCATTGGGTGTTGAAATTTGTGTCCATATATATATATATATATATATACTTTTTGTTCTAGATACTGAGAACCTATAAATATAGCATACCTTAAAACCATATCGTCTCTCTCTCTCTATATATATATATGTGTGTGTTTGTGTGTGCGTGTGTGTAGGAAGAGTGTTAGAGAGACAGACAGAGAGAGAAAGAGTAGTTTTATAAACTGTTTTAAAATCTGATGAATTAAAATGTTCCCTTTATCATTGCGGTATATCGTTTTGCATACAACTTATCTATGACAATATCACACACACACACATATATATATATATATATATATATATATATATGTGTGTGTGTGTGTGTGTGTGTATGTTGATATACACGCCTATGCAATATATTATTAATCACAACTCCATTTTATTATCTTACTGCTATAGTCACGGATTTTGAAATTATTTATTATTGAAAGCGACGAATTTTGGCGTGTAGCCACTAGTGGATTGTAAAGTGCGGCGACTTTGCTCTTGATTAAAATATTCTTACCCTAACATTTTGGTTGGCCCGACTCGAAGTTGACTAACATTGGAGAAGACGTATAAGATAATTCTCAAATATTTGTCCCACCTGAGTACAACGATATTAGAAAACTGAGAATGTAAGAAACAGCACAAGTACAAAAATCGCTGACCCTCAAATTGATTTCTCTATACTTTACAGATTGCTATTTATATGTTGGTTATTGTAGGGTACGATCTACGCGGATGATTTTATTTTGACACCCAGTTGGGGAACCATTAATATTGTGTACCCAGAATCCTTGTCAATCTATTGCACTATATCATTTGTTTGTTTAGGTCATCAGTATATTAATTTAGTGACAGCTACTTTCTAATGTGTAAACAGAGTAAATAATCTATTTGTTATTTTATGATGTGTAGGAGAAATATATTAAAGAATTTATATTTATATGGAGGCTTTTTAATATATCTCAATAGAACACGCTTGGAACCCCTGCAAGGTTATTGAATAAGGGTTACTCATGCTGCTCAGCTTTGAATATAAAAGTGTCTTTAAATGTGTTAGCTTAGAAAATATATGAAATGTATGATGATACTAAAGATTTGATCAGCTGACACAAGAAAAGATTTAAAATATAAAAATAAATGGAGAATGATTTTTCAATTATCTCCTTGATGAAAATTTAAATATTATCAGAAAGTTTGAGTCTTAGTCATTGCTTTCTGATACCTGGTACTACTTCTTTGTTTTTTAATTGGTATTACTCCAAGCAAGACAGTAATGCTACTAAAACACAAGGGTGTATAGAATGCTGAAGAATTATGGTCAGAAACATTAATGTTGAGCAGAAAGAGAAAAGAGTAATCAGGACGACTGTAGATAGCGATTGACATTGCATTTAATTTTTTGCCGATTAAAGTTAGCTGGAAAGCATCGAGCCTGAAGGGAGTTCCACAAGCGAGAAGTGCGAAAAAAGAAACTGTTAGCATAGAATTTATGGCTACAGCTAACCAGATCAACTGTAAATTGATGAGTTCTCGATACCAGTCTTGTACTGGGCTTAAAATTAAAAAAAGATCTAGGTAACATAGCAAAGAGCTCATTCGAACAATTACCATGAAAGTATTTATTGAAAAGACATAGAAAGGAAACCTTACGGCGGTGGAAAGTGATTGGAACTGAGCCACCAGATCAGAACCAATAATGTTGCAGATTCTTCTTTGGATTTTATCAAGGATCTCTAGGTAAATGTGGTAACAGTATTCTAAGCATGGACGAATAGTAAACTTATAGATATGTAAGATAGATTCCGGAGAGAAAAATTGTCTTGCCCGACACAGTGAACCGACTTTCTTAGCAGCTAACCTAGCGATAGATTCAATATAGCATTTCTACTTCACATTAGCAGAGAATGTGAGCCTGAGAAGGCGCAACTAGTCACTGGAGGATAGTATCAGCCATGACGATGAAAGGTAGCGTTGGGTCTCACAGATGATTACTTAATTGGCATTTAATTAATGTATATAACAGTGTAGAACCTTTAAAATGTTACTGAAAATCCACGTTCATTATTATATATGCAAAGATTGGTTTGTTCATTTTTCTAAATCAGGAACTATTATTTTTTTCTGGTTTTCTAAAATATTGACAGATTCGCAGAGCAGTTTTTGTTATCCACTGACTATAAATTTTATGAAATAGCCTCATAATCAAAATCTGAAATTACTTCGCGTAAATGACAAAGCAGTTGCCTGCTTAGAATTTTAATGAATTCAGAAAGAAAATATTAGATGTTGGAAAACGTTTCGGTAGAAACATTATGTATATATGTGATTTTCATGTAATTTATATTTAAATTAATTATATAAATTAAGTATTTATGTAAATCAACTGATTTTTTATGTAAATTATATTCATAAAGCATCATGGAAAACGATGTTGAAAGCGACTGTGTTTATTTTAGACTTATTTGTTGCAATCGATTTAAAGGAAAAGAAATTTAGTTGGAACAAATAAATACAACGCGGAATTTATTTATTTATTTTTTTTTTCAAAATGTCGTGTGACAAGCACGTGAATCATCAAAAACATGGTATTGGAGATGCACTCTGTCAGCAAATGTAATTTTTTTTGTATTTTAAAGTGTGCTTGAGAATGTATTTGTTAAATCAATCGCAGTTTTACAGATGGATGGCCAATTTCATACCTTTTAAAACAGCTTGTTTTTATTATGTAGTAATCAATCTTGATTGATTTTTTTTTTAAAGTTTTATAGATTAGAATATATTTATCAATTTAAATTATATTACCATTTTAATATCCATTAAAGTATATATTCTATGAAATGAATTAAAATAAAATTTTATTCATGATAATTTTAACTAACTAGTTATTTAAGTAACATGAGCTATAATTAGTATCCGGTATAAAAATGTTGATAATTAATACTAACATGAAGTTTAGTCATTACTCTCGTTATAAAGAAGCATGATATAATAAAATAATGCAAAAGAGAAAACAAAGAAAAGACTAAGCATAAGAAAGATAGAGACAGTCGAAGAGAAAGAGAGAGAGTGTGATGAAAAGTGTTCAGAAATCAAAAGCAACCAAATCAATGTTTATGTAAATAAATACAGTGAAAAGAGTATTATAAAAGAATATATAGAGAGGAAGCTTATTTTATAAACAGGAAGTAAAGAGAGAGAGAGGCAGAAATCAATATATAAGTATTGGAGAATAAAGAAATGAAAAGTAATATAAAAAATGCAATATTAGATAGACAGAAAAACAGATGGATATATATGAAAATAATGAGTTATAATAGCTAGATAAACAGATAAAAAAAACAAAATAAAAGAGATAATGATTGTAGATAGACTGATATAAATAGCTAACTGAGAATATAAAAAGGTACAAGAAAAACTATATTCAAAAGTAAAATCCAAGTTATTAAAAAAAAAAATGAAGGAGTGATAAATATGGGGAAAAAATTAAAATTAAAAGGTGAACATGGATGGAATGGTTTAGAAGAAAGCCAGGTGTTTACAACAAGGAAGTGGAAAAGTTGACAGGTGTTAAAAAATAAAATCAGCACACTAAGAAAAAGCAGTCATCTGTCATATCCTTCTGTCAGAAAAAGATGCATGGTCTTTTTATGCTGGAAATATTATTTTCTGATCAGCATGACCGGCTTGTTCAAAATTTTGTACTGGTGTCAATCACAGATTTAAGCTAAATATTTTTTCTGCTTTCAAATATTTTCTTAGAAAGATATTTTATTTGTATGAAATATCTACCTACGATGTTCCCAGCACTGATTTGGCAATGAAAATCAGGGACAAGATTAAAAGAAAAATTGTTACCGATAGATCTATGAAACTGAAAACAAAATGCATGAAACTTTCTTTACTCGGACGTCATAGTAAGCGAAATTATATTTCAGGTGTTCATTTAAAATTAGTTTGGAATAATCTAAAAATTAAAAAAAACGAAGGATTATCTTTAAGAAAGTGTTTCTTAGGATAGCCATTGAAAAGCATTATCAATTTGTAATATTTACAAGATTTTGTCTATATCTGGAAGTCTTGAACATTATAAGAAAGTTCACTGAATATTATATTCATTTTATACATTGTATTTACTGGAAAATCAAAATTTCGCAAATTTGATGAGTTCTGATTTTCTGACAATGAACGTTGTGTGTGAATGTTTTTGGAGTAAAGATGTGACAAGAAAAAAGCTAAAAAAATATTTAAAAATACTAGTTGCTTTCATTGAAACCTCAACTGTATAGGTCATTTAGATTATCAGGTAACATTGTTTTAGGTTGGTAGCGAAAAGATATGCAAAATAACCGCTAAGTGCCGATCTCATTGGTAAAGAAAATGTCTGTTTAAAAAACTGATAGTTAATAAAGTAACACTAGCTTAAGTAATAAGTCAGAATATACTCATAATTTTGTCTACCGGCGTGAAGAGGTTACTTTTTGTGTGTATATTTAACGTTTCTTTAGTATATTTAAAAATTTGCTAACAAATTTATGAATTTTATACCTAAACTAACAATGAATTTCTCTTACCATATTTATGTCTTTTAATTTCTCGACGATGTTGCCGAAATTGTTACAATATGAAAGGTTTTGGAGAGTAAAGATAACATTTTTGCTATAGTTTTCACTTTTCTATACAATATTTTTCAAAACAGTATATATTTTGCGTGTTGGATATTTTAGGATGATATCTATTCTGAAAATATCTTGTCTCATTATTAAGTAACTTTCAATTAAAATATTAATTTTAATAAAACTATCTGGTTAACGCAATGTTGGCGCAATCCATATATTATACGTAAATTACTGAGTTTAAAAAATCGTATTTAAAATAAACGGGATTTATATCTTACTAGCAGCATGGCCCGGCGTTGCCCGTGCTTGATTCAAAAATCGTATGACTCATACAGCAATCGCTATCACTTGACTTAAAATATTTTTGCCTTTCCTTACCTTTAAAGGAGTGCCCTTTGAAGTGCTGATGTTGCTACATGCCTTACTTCTTGCCTATCTCACACTGCGAATTTTTTCTAAGCTCTATACTAAACATTAAATCTATTACGAAAAAAAAGAACTAAACAAAATGAACACAAAACGATCAGCTTTAAAAAAGGAAAAACCGAATGAAAAAAGAATGTTAACAACAAATACTTTTTCACACCCAACCCAGTTCTGCAGAATCAGAATCAGAATCAACGTTGAGTTTAAGCAAGCGAATGAGCCAATTGGAGTAAAGTACCAAGCAGATTTAAATTTTTCCCACTTGTGACGAATGCAGCTATCGATGTTTTTTGCATGCTAGCATGCTAGTTAACATTCATGTCAGTCAGTTGTTGGCTCTCACGTTGGCCAATAGAATCTTCCTGCCTATTCGTGGCAGCCAGCTATAGGCTTTCACTCTGGCCAGTAGAAAATGGCCGCAAACTACATGAAAACTGCCGTAGAAGCATGAAAAAATCGATTATTTCCACTATCGATGGGAGTTGGTAAATGCAAAGTCGGTCTTGGCCTTCCCGATAACTTGGAGCATGTACATATAAATTTTGGTGCAAATCCGACGAAAATTGCGGCCGTGCATTTGTTACACACACACACACACACACACACACACACACACACACACACACACACACACACACACACACACACACATCCTGCCTTTTATAGATAGAGATATTTAAAATAAGCCGAAATTAATGATTTTTAAATGGTATTCAGTTAAACGTAAGTATAACTCTATATACATAAAAATATATATGTGCTCAACAAGTAAACAGATGTAAACTAATAAAGTAAAGTTTATAAATAATCGTATAGTAGAAATTAATCTTAGTTAACGTATTTCAACGGCTACTTATCTTTATGCCATTTTGTGACCATCAGTTCATTTCTCTTGTTTAATAAGTTAGGGTTATTTAAGTGATGTTAATTTCTCTACATTTACATATATATATATGTATGTGTGTGAGTGTTATAATATAATATTTTAGTTCATTAATCATTTAGAGCATGTCTTTTCTTAGACGCTTCAAAAATTGATCGTTTCCTATCTTTTTACATGTTTCTAAAAATAATGCACTAGTATGGCTGTAAATTTGTAATTAAATAGAAATGTTATTTTGTCCACATTAAAAAGCTCTTTTAAAGATCTTCAAACTTGTAAGGAATAAGCACACACACACACACACATACATATATTAATAAATATACATATTATTCCTCACCAGTAGCAGGACACGGAGTATCTGGCGAGGAATAATACGTACATTTAATAATATATGCTTAAAAGCTCTGTTATTTTACATTGAGTAATGTGCGATATATATATATATATATATATATATATATATATATATATATATATATATATAGTCTTAAGGTGTGCTATATTTATGGGATAAAGTGCTCAATATCAGAGATAGAGCGTGTGTAAATATAAAAGTGAACATAGAATTCTATGTTCACTTTTATATTCATATTCATATATATATATATATAGGTGCATATATATATATATATATATATATATATATATATATATATATATATATATATATATATATGTGTGTGTATGTGTGTGTGTGTGTGTGTATAGTAATGATACAATATGGTAATCCGTATGGAATTTCCAAGACGATATAGATTCACGGAGAGCTCTATGTCGAAAGAGAACAAAATTATTAATTAATTATTATTATTATTGTTAATTATATATATATATATATATATATATATATATATATATATATATATATATATATATGTGATAGATTATACTTTTAAAGTATTCTATATTTATGGGTTAAAGTGGTCAATATCAGAGATAGAGCGTATGTAAATATAAAAGTGGAAATTGAAATCAATACCCTGCGACGACTGTCTTTATTCTGCTAAACGCAATTGTCAGGCAATGTGCGCTGTCTTTTGCTAAAAGTTTTATATATAGCAGTCAGTGTTTCATTGTGGATAACTTATTGCATTGTAAGTAATTTATTCTAACGGGAGTTTTGGTGGGCGTGGTTTGTTACTTTGTTTATTATTTACTTAGTTTATTTACTTATTTATTTGTTTGTATTTATTTTTTTTACTTGTTTTTGTTTATTTATTTTATTTTATTTATTTTCATTTATACTTGTTCGTTGATGTAATCGGTGATGTGGTTGTAGAAATTGTTTGACAGTCATTACTGGGTTCTCCTGCTTGTGTAGTATGGTCCTGAGTCCTGTTGTCAGATATAAGCGGCCACCCTCTTGACCAGAGCAACACCACCTCCAAAATCCCTTGATGTGTGCCTCCGTGCTGAGTCTGATGCCATGTGGGAATATGAATAGAGGCATAATTTCGCCATAACTAGAGATCACTGTAAACATCCTTGTAATTACCATTAGACTCATCTTTTTCAGAATTTTCTGCACTGTCCTCAGATCGACACCCAAAGACTCTGAAGTTTTTGTATTGGAGTTTCCAGCGCGAATGCCAAGCAGTACAGCATGCTGTTTTCAAATTTCTGTTGGAGTGAATTGAGTCATAGTGCTCTTTTTCTTACAAATTGCTCAACTGATCCTACTATACTGTGCAATCGACAAAATCAAAAGCAACGCGCATGCGCGCAATTAAAAAAATATAAAATGGTGACAATTTAACCATCATACCCTGTATATAGTTTAAAATTGACAAAATCGAGTAGAAAAATTGATACGGTCAGTCAAATCTTTGCAGATACTGATTTGCTAACAGATGTGAAAAGATGAGAAAAGAAATTACAGAGAGAATTATTTCTTGAAAGAAAGACATAGATATTTTTGGACTAAATAAAGAAAAAAACTTACCAAAGAATCATCTTGTGGAAAAACCGCATCAAACGCAAATGTTTTGGGGGCAACAATTCCAGTCCGTCTAGTTGCGGAAACGTATCCACTAGCAGATGGATCATGAAGAGTGACTTGTTTCTTTCGGGCGTCGACCGACAAAATCAGTGACCCATGTTCGCCATGACTTCCCGTGTTAGGAGGCGAAAAAATTCGCATCATTACTTTCACCTGTAATTGAAACAAACATGTTCTTGGGTAAACTGACGTGTTCAAATTTATGCCTGAAAAATTATTTTATGTTCATTAATCATTTCAGAAACATTTTCATCATCGAATAAAATACTTTTTCTTGGAGGCATCTTTATGAATCTTTGGCTGAGGTAATGATGGAATCTGATAAAAATTTAAAATAATTCATGAACAAAAAAGTCCAACAAAAAACATTGGTTTGAGTCTCACACTGTTCAATTTGTCATGGAATTGACTTCGTGATAATATCATCCTAAGGAGATGATCGTAATGAGTAGGAAAGTGTCAGTAAAACTGAATAAACGAAACAGTTCGGAAGCGCTTGATATTTGAGGCTGAGCTTTTGAGTGTTCTAGCCATGTTAAATAAATGATGACAACATACTATGCGCTATCCACAAGAAACTATAACTAAAGTACGCTCAGCGTAGTTGTGTTTTAATAAATTCACCAAATCAAGTCAATAAAGCTACTAAGATGCAAGGGGCTATAGGGAGTGAAAATAACCCGGAAACCCTAACCATAAACAGGAAGCAAGGGATAAACCTCTATTCCTGTTCAAAAGACCGGGGAGGAGTGTGAACCGGGGAGCAGACGAACCTATCTACTTCTCCCCCATAAAGCGTGTGCGGAGTCACGTGGGAGATGAGTTATTTTCAATCATAGAGCCCTTTTCCGACAGTAAAAAAATGCCGCATGCCTATCCTTACTCTATCACTCATTCTATGAAAAATGTCATCACGAACTACATTGCTTCGTCCCACAAGGTCAAACCTTTACATCTAAGACCCGTCATATCATATACAAAGAGTCAAATCCCCTTCGTATTCCATTGGTAAGAAAGTATTTTCACTCAGACAGCTTCTTCCGCAGAACCGTTGCATCGCGGAACTGACTCTGGAGTGAATTCCTGATCGTTTCAATCTTAATCTCTGCAATCGTTATCAATCTTACATATCGTCACAATCTTCACTTCTTATATACATACAATAATCTCATTTAGTTATGCTTTGCGTAGCTGTTAGGTCTTGTACTGAGTAAAAAAATACTAAAAAAGAATGCTTATCCTTTTATTTGTTGAACAAACACAATGTGATTTAGCGGGCGTCTACAGAAGAGATTAGATAGTTAACCTAACAGATTGGTGTAATCACTTTTCTTCACGTTGGTATAACAGAAACAACACGCAAAACAGAAGTATGTATAAACACACACACACACACAGATAGATAGAGAGAGAGAGAGAGAGAGACATACACTTCGGGATACAAGCACATAAACAGCTAAGATTTTGTTATCATTATATACATTTATGTGTTTATTTCTCTGTGCGTGGATGTTCTTACATACTTATAATTGTATTTTAAGCATCATATATATATATATATATATATATATATATATATATATATATATGAAGAAATATAGTCTTAAGATGTGCTATATTTATGGGATAAAGTGCTCAATATCAGAGATAGAGCGTGTGTAAATATAAAAGTGAACATAGAAGTCAACACTTAGAGGCGACAGTCTGTTTCATGATATATGCAATGGTCAGGCCTGAAGATTGCATATAACATGAACAGCCTCTAAGTGTTGACTTCTATGTTTACTCTTAAATTTATATATATATATATATATATATTCTCGACTGTTCCGTCGAATTCGACGTATTAGGGTCAAGCAGATCAGTTCCTAGGCAACTGACAAGGTCCCCAAACCACCCTCCGCAGGTTTTGAATTCAGCGTTGTCCTTTTCCTAGTCCAGTTGCCATCCAATAGAATCCAGTCTGTCCTGCTATTTACCATAGAAGAGGATTCATACCTTTCGCAAGGGTATTAGCACGTAAGTGAATGTAATGGATTCGACTGGAATTCGAACTCAGCTCTCCGATTCCTCAATCCAAGCCGCTATCCATTACCCCACCGTGCCTCCTAGATATATATATCTTCATCAAAGCTTGCGCAAGGTGAATAAAAAATGATCCACTTTTCATCAATATTTAAATATCCACTATGCCATAAATTAATAATTTTCAAAATGACTGTTTTTTCCAACTCCCATTAAAACATATTTTTCTTAACCCTTACGGATAGCATTTCACCTGACCGTTTTACAAATTCAGCTATTCAATAAATTTTTGTGAATATTCATATATTTTCAGATTTCTTTGGAAGTTTCATTATTACTGATTCATAAATTATTCAAATGCTTGTTTTATTTAAAAATATACTTTAGTTCCCATCAGTAATTTTCACAGATCAAAGCATCAATTTAATTGTAAATATTTATATTTATTTCTCTGACTAAGAATTCAACATAAAAAAAATCATAAAAAATTATATTCAAAATATAAAACAAAAGCTCATTAAATTTATATAAATACTCGTAAATATATTTGCTGATGTAAACTAACAATAATACAAAACTATCTTTAATGAGTATTTAGTAATGATGAGTACTTCCATACTGTTTTGTAAGAGTAAAATCCGAATAAGTTAAGGTGTGGTTTAGTGGTGAGTGAGCTGTATGGTAGCGAATGTTGTACAATCTCCTCAAAGATGAAGGAGAGACTTGAAATAACAGAAATGTTATTCCACAGAAACATGTTGAGGATACCATGGAGTGAATGGAAACCAAAAGGAAACATACTTAATATCAGTTAAAGAGGAGTTGAAATTTGAAGAAGGAGGTCTTGGAAAATCTGATACTCACAGGACAGATTGAGAGTAAGAGTAACAGAGAAAAGAAGAGCGTGACATATTTGATGAGCTTGAGAAAATGGATGGCAGAACAGGATTTGTCGGGAATAAAAAAAGAAAAAACATTAAAAGCTATAAGGGACAGGAATATGTAGAGAGCCAGGATCGCCTACGTCCTGAAGGGACACGGCACATAAAAAAGGTGAGCATTGTTACTGAATAGTAGATTTGATTCTCATCAGGTTCTTTACATGTGGCTTTATTCCATGACTAAGTTACAGCACATTGGTTATAAGCTAGTTTGGTTGAACATTACTACTGAGTAGTCTATATATTCCTTTTTACTTCCAGTAAGCCATCATTTTTTCTTAATCTTTACGCATGATGTTTTCTTCTGACTGATTGACTAAGTCAACTAGTTTAAAATTTACTCCGAATTCAGCATTATTCATGAGTGACGGGTTTTCTATATATTTATATTTGTTGAATTTTCACTGTCAAATTTATATTTCCTAAGTTTAAATTCCTCCATTCTTCTTGGGGAGAATTAGAGCTAGAGAAGATTGTTTTACGCAAGACATTCAAAGAGAGAATGATTTGTCTGACTTGAATATTATTATCCAGATATGACCTAAACCACAAAAATAAGCAACTACCCCAGTTACTGCACAACACACACACACACACACACACACACACACACACACACACACACACACACACATATATATATATATTGCTGTCGTTCGCCGATTTAGCACAATGGAGAAAGAGGATTTTTAACAGCTGCTGCTCTTGCTTAACGCATAGTTTTTCGTCAGAATTGAGCACTCTGGCTGCTGGTCTAGTGTTTATATATACATCACGTATATAATATATAGACTCCCCTTCTCTGCCTTGCGCCGATACCTTAGGGGTAGAGTCTCTGACTGATGCGAAATCGCTCCTGTTTCGAAGCTTGAAGCAATCGGATTTCTAGTCATACTGATAAACTGTGATACAGCGAAACAGGCTGTTTGATAATTTCCACATAATTTACGTCAGGAAAAGAAGAAGGCTATTTGAACATATGAAAAATTAAATAAAAACTTAACCGCAGTACCTTGACAGTTTTTTAATGAAACTTGTATACAAGAGGGATTGCTGTCCAAATAAACAATTATATATATATATATATATATATATATATATATATATATATATATATATATATATATATATAAAGCATCTGTATGAAAAATGACGCCACCGCTTTCCCTCAGAAACCACATACAATCATGCCAATTTACAAAAGGGCATGAGTAATGGTTAGGTTACAGAATAAAGCCATTGTCATAGCAATCGGTCCGATATTTCTCGTGGCTTTAGACTCAATAGAGATCGTTCCGTCTTGAAAAATAAAATATGCTAGCAGAATTCTGGAGATGGCATTATCGACTAAGAACATTATGCTATTTTCAGATAATGCAAACAAGAATATTTCTTATTCAGAATGATTTGGAGCAGGCAGCCATTCCTCGTATCATCCAACCATGACGACTTAGTAACCTGTAACTTATCTCTATCATAAAAATAATACACGATGTTCGCGCTTCGCTTTCTTTTTACACAGAAACGCCTTTTTTTGCTTTCACTTTCACTTTCACCCGTCTACCTCTTTTTATTCACTAGTCGCTTGACTGCTGTTTATTAACGATTACTACATGAACGGTTAACGGTGACAGCATAATTCTATCGTTGTTTTTCTTTTTACGCAGTTCCACCCACAGAACCTCTGTTCTATTTATTTATCATATTTGCTGTTTCTCCTTTCCAAATAACTTCAGGATCTTTTGTCCTGGTAATGTCTAAGAAGAAAAGAGCATCGTACGACTGACACCTAGATTTTGCAAGTATGATTATATATTTCCTTAACGTAAGTAGTGTACTCTCCACTTGACTTCTGACTTAAGTAATAAGAGGTATTCGGAGGGTATGATCTGGCTTCAATAAAATAATAGTCGATATAAATACTTTGGGAACAATTGCAACATGCTAACGGCAACAATCTGTCTGTGTACCAGTAAATTTGGATCTATTGTAAGAAAATGATTTTATCGAGATAATATGAGAAAAGTGGCGGTGTATACGACTTAGCGATACTGGATTTGCTTGGACACTATGCCCGGATTAGATTTACAAGAGTGCAAGGCAACAGGTCTTCGATTCAAATGTAGAGAGTTGACTATCCCAGGGGTAAAAACGAATTCAAAAAATGCTATATTATTTGTTTAAATACTAGTTTTTGAAACGTTTCTTTTTAATAGGATATTATCATTATATATATATATATATATATATATATATATATATATATATATATATATATATATATACCCTTGCTAATACCATTGGTAAAGGTATGAATCTTCTTCTTCTACCCGCAACTATGGGTAAATAGCAGGACAGACTGTGTTCTATAGTCTTGGATGGCAGGAGAAGGATGACTGAATTTAAAACCTGCGGAAGGTCGTTTGGAGACATTGTGACACCAGGTCTCTGTATTCGGCTCTTCAAATAGTGTGGTTCGTCCCGCACAAAACTATCACCACTATAATCAACTCATATGTACAGTTTGTCTGGCTGTCGGTTCTGAGGAATTGAGGTACCTGATCGTCATATGTCGTAAATGAGTCCCTGGTAGGAGCAAGTCAATAGCCCGCGTCGATCGACTCATATATAATATAATATATATATATATATATATATATATATATATGACCGATGTAATTTTTTATGAATTTTTAATGAAAAACACAGACACACACACACACACACATATATATATATATATATGTGTGTGTGTGTGTGTGTGTGTGTGTGTGTGTGTGTGTGTGGTTATCCAAAGACAGACTGTTTCGTTGTATCACAGCATCAGTCAGAGATTCTACCCTCAAGCTATCATTACGAAGGGAAACGTGTATATATATATATATATATATATATATATATATATATATATATATATATATATATATATATACATATATATATATATATATGTGTGTGTGTGTGTGCATGTTTCATTAAAAACGACAAATGTACAACGGTTAAGCTCTTTATTTAATTTTTCTTGTGTTCTAACAAAAGGTTTCTTTTGTGGATAAAGGGTGTGTAAGAACTATCCGAATGTTTTACATTTTCGAGCGCTTTCAGCTATACCTTTAGCCATTATCAAGGATGATTCGATTTTTCAGCTTAATTGAGTGTGTGCGTTCTGTGTATGTCTTAGTGTGTGGTAGGGATGTTTTTAATTTCCGAATACGGTTAGCACAATATATATATATATATATATATATATATATATATATATATATATATATATATATATATATATATCATTAAAAATTCAAAATAATTACATCGGTCATACATTTGCATGTCTATCCAAAAGCCTCACGTTTCACCTGTCTGACCACAGGTCTATGGAATCCATTTAAACACACATTCAAACAATTACTCTTCTCTTTCTGCTCATCATTAATGATACTGTTTCAAATTTTTCAACACCCTGTAGCTCCTTGTGTCATAGTGGCATTATTCCGATTAAAAACGAAAAAAAAAGTAAATATAAGTTTTTAAGAGTAAAGAAGTAGACAGAAGTTTATAAGAATAAAAAAAAAAGATTAATAACTAAAGAACAAGCATAAAAACAAAATACAAATAAGAAAGAATGAAAGAAGCAAAGAAAGAGAATAAAAAAGAAAAAAGAAAAATAAACGAGGATAGGAGCAAAAGATAAAAGTAAAATAAATGTGTGATCCATATAAGAAGTGTCGACATCGAATTAAAAATAGTAATAAAAGTATTCAATGTGAGAAAATATCTCCAATGGTCTTGAAAACTCGGTATTTATTAGACAATTCTATACTATTAACTTCAATATAGACAAATACAATGAAATTCCAAATAAGAAATTAGCAATGCTTAAGATGACATTAAACAAATAAGAATTTTCAAATAAGAAATTAGCAATCCTTAAGATGACATTAAAAAAATAAGAAATTCTGAATAAGAAATTAGCAATTCTTAAGATGACATTAAAAAAATAAGAAATTCTGAATAAGAAATTAGGAATCCTTAAGATGACATTAAACAAATAAGAAATTCCAAATAAGAAATTAGCAATCCTTAAGACGACATTAAACAAATAAGAAATTCCAATTAAGGAATTAACAGTCCTTAAGACGACATTAAACAAATCAGATATTCCAAATAAGAAATTAGCAATCCTTAAGACGACATTAAACAAATAAGAAATTCCGATTAAGTAATTAGCAATCCTTAAGACATTAAACAAATAAGAAATTCCGAATAAGAAATTAGCAATCCTTAAGATGACATTAAAAAAATAAGAAATTCCGAATAAGAAATTAGCAATCCTCAAGATGACATTAAAAAAATAAGAAATTCCAAATAAGAAATTAGCAATCCTTAAGATGACATTAACCGAATAAGAAATTAGCAATCCTTAAGATGACATTAAACGAATACGAAATTAGCAATCCTTAAGATGACATTAAAAAAATAAGAAATTCCGAATAAGAAATTAGCAATCCTTAAGATGACATTAAACAAAGAAGAAATTCCAAATAAGAAATTAGCAATCCTTAAGATGATATAAAATAAATAAGAAATTGCGAATAAGAAATTAGCAATCCTTAAGATGACATTAAACGAATACGAAATTAGCAATCCTTAAGATGACATTAAAACAATAAGAAATTCTGAATAAGAAATTAGCAATCCTTAAGATGACATTAAACAAATAAGAAATTCCAAATAAGAAATTAGCAATCCTTAAGATGATAATAACCGAATAAGAAATTTGCAATCCTTAAGATGACATTAAACGAATACGAAATTAGCAATCCTTAAGATGACATTAAAAAAATAAGAAATTCTGAATAAGAAATTAGCACTCCTTAAGATGACATTAAAAAATAAGAAATTCCGAATAAGAAATTAGAAATCCTCAAGATGACATTAAACAAATAAGAAATTCGAAATAAGAAATTAGCAATCCTTAAGATGACAATAACCGAATAAGAAATTTGCAATCCTTAAGATGACATTAAAAAAATAAGAAATTCTGAATAAGAAATTAGCAATCCTTAAGATGACATTAAACGAATACGAAATTAGCAATCCTTAAGATGACATTAAACAAAGAAGAAATTCCAAATAAGAAATTAGCAATCCTTAAGACGACATAAAACAAATAAGAAATTCCAAATAAGGAATTAGCAGTCCTTAAGACGACATTTAACAAATAAGAAATTCCAAATAAGAAATTAACAATCCTTAAGACGACATTAAACAAATAAGAAATTTCGAATAAGAAATTAGCAATCCTTAAGATGACATTAACCGAATAAGAAATTAGCAATCCTTAAGATGGCATTAAACA
>OZ010616.1:29677336-29744836 GCA_963932145.1 Acanthosepion lycidas
TACGGCATATTCGATGATACAAGGCGACCGGATCTCAGTAGATCAAAAACTGTTGATCTAATAGGATTTTCTGGCACAGCCATCTCTATAGTTTACAGAGAATGCTTAGAAAAAATCCATTGGGCGGCAATTCTGTGGACGAAAATCACTTGTTCATGAAAGCAGTCGGGAGGAACGGCTGACATAAATGCAACAATAGCTCATATAACCACTTTTTAAAACGGACTCCTACACAAAAACATCTCTGAATTCACAACACTTCTAACCTTGAGGGCAGATGGGTTACAGCAGTAGAATAATACGCTGGATGGTCAGTATTTTCAGATAAGTAGAAAATGAGGTTACGATTAACTAAGTATCAGAGCAATTAAAGAATGGCAAAATATTGACTTCGCTGGAAAGCCTCAATTTCTGTTCCGGCATTCAGATAGTAGGGTCACAATTCTGATATATAGATCCATATTGGTTTGTATAAACGGATCAGGCTATTACTTGTGGTGGAATGACATATGAAATATGTTTTGGCATAAATTTGTACATTTAAATTATTAAAATACCGCAGCTTTCATAGGTATTATGGCTGACCTACATTTATGACTAAGGCGCATAATCCTCTTGAGCACCTTCAATCAAGACAACACAAAATGTCTCAAATAAGAAATAGTGACAGTGGTTCGTATAATATAACAATTTCTATTCTGTGTTATAAAAGTGACCTAACTACGGCATAGTTACCAGATCTTATCCCATAGGAAAACTTTGGCTGTATATAAATGGAGATATGCAGTCAACCTAAACGGACCTAAATTTTGAAAGACTGCTATCAGAACATAATCGAATCTAAGCCAAGAAGAAGTGATACAGTTTTAAAGGCGAGCCGGGGGTTTAAAAGAGTATACAAGTTACTGTTCAAAAATAGTACTTATTCTGACATCGTATACTTCAACGGAATCTTTTTAAGGTATATATGTAACGCGCTTACAAATGATATTGCTCACAAAGTCAGACTTAAATTTATTACACGCGAATTTTTCAAATTCCCATCTTTTTTGTCAGCATCTCTTTCTCTCTCTCTCACATACATACACGGGTCTACATGTAAGACTATATATACCAAATCTCCTGAGACAGAATGTCTTGACCCTGTAAAATCTAATTTTCAAGCTAAATGTTTGTGCGCGTCTAGCCTTAAAAATAATATGTGCTTTTTCAAAAGATAAGTTTTAAGAACTGTTGACAAGTTAGAAACAGGTCTTACGGTTTTTATATATTTGTGTAAGAATGTATATAAATGTACCTATATCTGTGATTATTAACTTATACATATCTGAACATACGTTGCATTATTTGTCCGTATCTTCAAACACGTATATCCACTCACACACACACACACACACACACATATATATATATATATATATATATATATACATATATATATAGTTTATGCAAAACTAGGTAATCCGTATGGGTAGACCCAAGGAGGATGATATCCAGAGAGCTCAATGTAAATTCAGAGCAAATAAATTTGAATAAAAACAGACCACTTTAATGTTCCATGTAATAAATTATTTCACCACAGCCCTTTTAAAGGGCTCTGGATCATCAGACTTTACTTCCAAAGGTTGAAATGAAAAATGAAAAGAAATTTACACATTTTTGACGGACCGTATTAAGCATATGTAAATTATCGAAGTGAGGAAGTGAGGGGGAGAGAAGACATGAGTGAGTTAGATGTACCATTTCAATTCTTTTTCCTTAAGCACACTTGGTGTGGGCTAGACATCGCTTAACTTAACGTATGTTATCTCATTTTAATTTTTCATTTCATCCTTTGGAAGTAAAGTCTGATGATCCAGAGCCCTTTAAAAGGGCTGTGGTGAAATAAAGTATTACATGGAACCTTAAAGTGGTCTGTTTTTATTCTCTCTCTCTCTCTCTCTCTCTCTCTCTCTATATATATATATATATATATATATATATATATGTGTGTGTGTGTGTGTGTGTGTGTGTGTGACGGACGCTACTTGTAAACAAATCTCTAAAAACAGTTATTTCTGAAGAAAGATCGAGGTTGATCTGAAATATCAAATATAAATAAATACTTTCATGAAAAAACCTTATTACTTTTTTAATTTGCAAATTTCTCTCTCTCTCTCTCTCTATATATATATATATATATATATGTATATATATATATATATATATATGCTGGACTCTTCCGTCGTAATTGACGTATAAGTTCTTAGAACACCTGCACATATGATTTAATTATAGTGGTGAAGAAGAAGATTCATACCTTTCCCAAGGTTATTAGCACGAAAGTGAATGTAATGGATTTCGAACTCGGCTCTCCGATTTCTCAATCTGAGCCGCTATTCAATATATATATATATATATATATATATATATATATATATATATATATATATATATATATATATATATATATATATGGCTCAGTAGATAAAAACGTTGATTGAAGTAATCCAGCGATTTGATACAAAGAGTTGCGAGCTCAGAGATGAACAAAACTTGGAGAGTTGAATTGCTAAACGGAATTAACGAATACTGAGATATACAGAAAAGGCTTGTTGCGTGGAACTAGAACAATCTACCCGGTGGAGGAAATAAAAGTTCGGTTCAAAATTCCAACGTATATTACGTTGAAGGCCTGAGCGTACGACGACCGAAAGGTTGTGAATATGACAATGAAGATGAGGGCAACAGTCCGAACAATGTAAATAGTGTAAGTAGTTACAATACCTCATCTCAGAAATATACAATATAAAGTTTCCCTGGCGTAATCAGGTTAGTGGTGGTGGTGGGTTGTTTATATTTTATTTGGTAGACAGCTGCGTCTAATGCAAATTGACTGTGTTTTCCATTGGTTAAATTTTTCACAGCATTCAAGTGTCAGTGATAATTTTTATATTAAGAATAACTAATTTATTTTCGAGTTCATTAGTTATTAGTTTAGTGCAAAAATAATGTCGGTTTTTGACGTTAAAAATACGTTATTTTTGCACCAACCTAATAGGTAATAAAACAAAAGAAATCACGTTCAAAACAGTTAATAATTTAATCAGTGTAAAACGGTGGGTTAATTTACATTAGAAGTAAAAGTACCAAATAAAATGCATAAAATACCCATAATATACACCAGTGAAATATGCCGAAGTCTCCCCCTCCTTTCTCCATCTATCTCTCTCTCTCTCTCTCTATATATATATATATATATATATATATATATATATATATTATAATTATTTTTTAAAAAGTATGATGGCCCCTACTTATATATTGAGCACTGTTTTTTAAAAACAAAAATACTAAAGAACTTCGGATTGGTAACCTAACGTATTCTTTTCTATTTTTCTATATATTTGCACACACACACACACACACACACAAGCATATTTAGAAAAAATAAATTTTTACTCGAAATTCACTCACGCTCAACAAGACTCGGAATAAACGGTCCTACTACTATTCAAGACAACATAAATATAAAATATGTTTAATCTTAAACAGTTAAAACGGAGAGAATTTAAAAACTTCTAAAAAAAAAACACCCTTGAAAATTGCTAAATAAGTGGCCGAAAGCGCTTGGAACAATATGTGCACTTTTTACACTTCTGTATTCCAAACAAATGGAAAAATATAGGACTAAAAGAATATTGAAATGTTCCCTGTCAGTCATATTTAACGAAAGATGTTTAAAAGAAATGTTGCTGCCCAAATATACATTAATTAAATTACACGAACAGACAGTCAGCGAGGAACATAACACTAACACATTCCGGAGAAAACTCGTCAACTAACAATATCTTACATAAGATGGACTCGTCCAAAATATACTTATACTGACAGAGAGAATACCTGCTGGTTGAGATACGCACAGGGTATTCTCAGAGAGTTATACAAGAGTAGAGAGGGGTAGAGAGAGAGAGAGAGAGGTAGAGAGAGAGAGAGAGAGATGATTATGGCTTTACTTACAGAAACTTGTACATATACTTTCTACTAACCCGCATTCCTGGACTACTAATCTTCACTTCAAGTCTGTATTCTTACGTTTAATACACTTATTTTTCTATCTCAATTACTGGCGTTGTTTATTTATTTGTGCAGGATTCCATTCACGGAATCCACAACACAAAGATACAGCATCTCAAACGCGAAATTGAAAAATACAATGAGCCCAACAGAACTAACTACTGTATACAATCTTAATAGTACGTTAGAACTCAACCAACAAGACAGTCAGTTATGTGCCATGCGTGATACACGCTTAGGTGATCATGTGTCTTACGATACTTTTTTTCTCGCACTTGGTTGCCATTTCAATGTGTGGAAGCCAGATGCCATCCAAGGCTGCAGAACCGGGTCTGTCCTGCTATTTACTTATAGCTAGGGAGAGAAGAGGATTCATACCTCTCCCAAGGGTATTAGCACATAAGTGAATATAATGGATTACATTCACTTACGTGTTAAGGGAATCTATCGATAAAAAATCTCTGCAATTTATACAATGGAAAGATTGTACTATCCAGTGGTAAATATACGTTCCTAAATTTGTCCAATCACGAACTCACCGACCAGATACGGCCACACACACACACATAAACGTATATATATATATATATATATATGTGTGTGTGTGTGTATGTGTGTGTGTGTGTGGGCGTGTGGCCGAGTGGTTCGAATCTCACCATGGTTGATTTGTCGGAAAAGAGACTTTCTGATGTTTTCGATCTGGAGATGGCGAGCTCAGCATGCGGCACATGAGAATCATACCACAGGTTGATGCAAGCCTTGTGAGTGAAACTAGGTAGACCGAACATTTGGGGGCCGGCGATAGCTGTACTAGCACGAAGTCACAAGTCATTGTGACCGTGGGTTTGAGTGTGCTGGCCTTGTTCAGATTTTTGATCACGCGAGATGAAACTCTCTCTCCCAGAAACTATAACTAAGGTCTGCTCGGCATAGCTGTAGTATAAAACACATGTTGGTTCTGTGGGTGTTGAACAAACACAAATGTATCTGAATGAGCGTCTGCAATAGAGATTGGCTAGCCGCCTTAAGAGACGGGTCTCTTCGAATATGAGAGACCAGTTATATATATATATATATATATATATATATATATATATATATATATATATATATATATATGTTGTGGATTCCGCGTGAAAAATCGGTCTCCAATAAATGACAAACGCAAGTATTTAAGCTAAGAAATTAAAGGTATTTACACAAAATACAAAAGGTAATGATGTTAGTAAAATCCAGGAACGCCGGTTAGTATTAATCAAAGATCGCTGTATACGGTCTCGAAGTAAACTTCCTTAGAGTCGGGCGTTCTTGTAACTGACTTCTAACGTCAACTCAATCACAGTGTCTATGTACTTTCCACTCTGTTCCTCCACTATCAGACTCCCATCTCTGACTGAATGTGGCTATTTTATGGCAGCAGGACGGGTCCATTTATATCAGAAAAGGGTGGACCCCATAATATATATATATATATATATATATATATATATATATATATATATATATATATATATATATATATATACATATATATATATATATATATATATACACACACACACACACACACATATATATATATATATATATATATATATATATATATATATATATATATATATATATATATGGGGTGTATCAAAAGTGTCTGGTCGGTTTGTTCAATGTAATGTCCGTGGCAACCTTTGCATGTTATTATGAATATTAAATTCTCTGAATTACATGAAAAATTATGTTTAATTTTGATTTTGGATCAGTCTTTGAAGTGAAATTCATGGCCTTCAAATACTCCGCAGTGGGGTCGGTTGCATGTTTTCACCTCAGGGTCTTTAATTGTGGTCTGCAGTTTTTCTCTCATTATATAAACCAGAGGCACGTACCTCAAAATAGGTTCTATCATATTTTCCTTACCATAAGCGACATATAAAACCAGTTACACACTTGTTTTTTTTTCTTTTAGTCAAGGCATAAGCGTCAGCATGGAGGAATAGAAATATTTACAAACTTTCTGGAAAGCTAAACATGTAAGTAAAACAATTTTAATTTTAATAATTCTCTTTAAACATAAATGTATTATAAATATTATAAATAAATACATATAAACTTTAGGTGTTTTTCCAAATTTTACTCTCTCTCTCTCTGTTTCACCCAAAGCAAGACAGTAAAGCCACAAAGACACAAGGGGTTACTGGGAGTGGAAGAATTAGGAACAGAAACATTAATAATGAGCTGGAAGAGAAAAGAGTAATCAGGAGGGCAGTAGATAGCGATTGACATTTCATTTAAATTTTTGCAGATTTAAGTTGGATTGAAATCATAGTGCTGGAAGGGAGTTACACAAGCAAGAAGTACGAGAGAAGAAACTGTTAGCATAGAATCTACGGCTACATCTAGCCAGCTCAACTGTAAATTGATGAGATCTCATTGTCAGTCTAGTAATGCGCTTAAATCTTTTTTAAACGTCTAGGTAACATAGTGATCATACAAGCAGTTACCATGAAAGTATTTATAGAAAAGATACAGGAAAGCAACTTTACGACAGTGAGAAAGTGACTGAAGCCGAGCTGCCAGATCAGAACCTATAATATTGTTGATTCTTCTTTGGATTTTATAAAGAATAAGTGAAAGTCGAATACCAAATGTCCTCATGTACAGCCAGTTACACAGCGGCAAAATAAACAAAAGTGAGCGTCGGCGTTGGAAGACTATTGCTTAGATGAAGGGCAGTCTAGAAGCTGTCGGGGTATCGCATAACTAGATTGAGCAGATAGTCCTGGAGCGAAATAGGAACGAGAATATACTTACACAATGGTATCAAATCATTTGACCTTTGACGCCACCATCATCTATGGGTGTCGAGAGCAATGACTAAACAATCTGTATTAAACCTTGTCTCGTAACCCACAATCTTGTGTCCAGTGTGATCTTGTCTGTAAGTATCTTGTGGGACTGAAGTGTCATATTCAACATAAATATCTATCCATTAAACTATAAGCTGCTGGATACTCTCTGACGGGAGAGTCCATTATATAAAGATTACCTGAATTTAATTGTATTAGCAACTGATTATGACACGGTCAATCTATACTGGAGACGGTAAGCAATAAAATATAAATCTAAGATGTTTATATATAATTGGATATTATATTATAAAGATTATTATAATAAATCATTTTCCCAGAAGGAAAATCAGTGTTATGCTTTCTTCTGTTAGACGTATTTACAATTTTTTATATCACAGTGTGTTGATTAACATTCTAATAGTTTGGAAAACTGATTTATTTTTGTGTCATTGATAATGTAATTAAAGGCTAGAATGTTAATGACGCTTTTCAGAATTATAGACAATATATTAGGTTGGTGCAAAAGTAATGTCGTTTTCTCACATAGTTACATATGTGAGAAAACGACATTATTTTTGCACCAACCTAATACTTACAAATATCTTCAATATGTAATTGATAAATTATAGATTTATGGTTTTGAAAAGTATTTTCATACACTGATGACACAACCATTTACTCGTGTCTCAATAGTAAGGCTGATCAATTCGACAATGTCAAAATGGCAGCCGATGTCCAAAACGTTAACTGGGGCAAAAGATAGCATGTTAATTTTAACGCCTCCAAAACTAAACTTCTCTCTATTAATCATATATGTGACCCCACATGCCTTCCATCAGCGTGGCTGTGTGCTTACCTCCAGGAAAGTGTCCTGTAGGGACTTCTTGGGTTAACATTCTCAGCTGACATGTAGTGAAAAGACTATATTGAATCTATTGCTAGGTCAGCTGCTAAGAATGTTGCTGACAGCTGTTCTTTCCAGAATTTATCTTACATATATATGTATACACACACATATATATATATGTCTACCATTTGTCATGCTTAGAATATTGTTGCCACATATGGTCTAATACCCCTGCTATTTACTTTGAGCTCCTTGATAAATTCCAAAGAAGAATCAGCAATATTATTGGTCCTGATCTGGCGTCTCGGCTCCGGCCACTTTCCCATTGCCATAAGGTTGCCTGTCTGTACGTTTTCTATAAATACTTTCATGGTAATTGTTCGGATGAGCGCTTCGCTATGGTACCTAGAATTTTTTTTAATATAAGCGCGGCACAAGACTCGCGTCTTCAAGATCTCTTCAATTTACAGTTGATCTGGTTAGATGTAACATAAAATTCTATGCTAACAGTTTCTTTTCTCGCAGTTGGAACTCTCTCCCGGCACCATACTTTCCAGCCAACTTTAATCACCGAAAATTTAAATGTAATGTCAATCGCTATCTACTGCCCTCTTGATTACTCTTTTCTCTCCCTGCTTATTATTAATTTTTCTGTTCTTAATTCTTCCACACCTTTTGTCTCTTAGTGGCCTTATAGTCTTGTAAGGGGTGACACCGATTAAAAAACAAAACAAAAAAACTTGCTTGTTATCTTTAGGGATTCGTAGCGAATATTTGCTCTGTGCTTTATTTTACTTATCTTAAGCAACGAGATTTGGGTTTGGTGGCGTTTGCGTTCTATTTCATTAAAATCTATTATCAAAGTGAAATAAGAGGAGAGAAGTAAAAAAAAAAAAAAAAAACTACGATAGGGCTACAGTAACATTAACAAGTGTGGCTGAATTCGATATTAGTAGATGAATACTATTTGTAACCTCCCTACTTGAGTTAGCCCATTAAGCTTAGTTTAAGACAAATCATCAGTTAAGTGCAACCAAGGACAATCGAACTCACTACTAATTATCTAAAAATTTTGTTTAGTGACCTTTACACCATGATGAATCTTCGCAGAGTTGGTCCATTTTGAGAAAAAGTTTTGACTAAAAGATTTATGCAAATATGTAAAATAATATAAAAGAGAAATCAACCATCCCTTTAAAACCAGACTTGAGCAGAATATAAGAACGATGTATTCAAAGTACAGATAGTAGAATTCTATGAAAGATGATAACTAGAAAGAGAAGCTCGGACATTACTCTCTCTCTGGGATGAGATCCAAATATATGACAAAGTACACCACAAGAGAATAAGAAAATTGAAAGAATCGGCATACATCAGCTTGTTACATTGATACGTAAGTTGTGATAACAACATAAGAAGCACAATGAATGAGTTCAATTGTCCGAAGAGCTCTTTGTGAATAATAATGGATAATTTCAGAATTGCAGAATATATATTCCATACAAATTCTACAACTTAAGATGGCTGTAGAGTAGACTGGGCGAATAGATATGGCAATAATAAAAGCAATATAAAGAATAAGTTAAATTCTCTGAACAATTGATTAGAAAACGCTGGAAAATTTGATCAGATTCGTTTCTTCTAACTGGTAAACGTTCTGACAAAACATACACGTCACAAAACATTTAAGTATATAAAACACTTTTTTTTTTTTAGTAATTTTCACCCTATACAAGGTCTGGGAGCCACTCGAGGTAGATGGTTACGTTAAGGGGTAGTTTATATGGATATGAGAGAAAGATAACGGTTGAATCTGGACTTGAACAGATTAAGATTGTAGAGATCGGAGAAGCATACTCTTGGAATTAGGACAGTGGTTTGTGGGAAGAAGCTGAGTGAAATTCTCGCCGATGGAACACGAAGTGAACATTGGTGGTTTGCTACTATGTAAGTGGCGTGGCGGGTCCTAGGCGTGAAGGACAGAATTAGAGGAACCAGGAGATGCAGTTCGTCCGAGCACTTTACATGTTAGCAGCGATAGAGCAGTGAGATACTCGCCACATCCCGGCTTTGAGAGAGAGATTGGAGGGTGGAAAATAATTCTTCTTCTACAATAACTCGGAGATGTTTTTGAACTCTATCAAGTCTGGGCAGCTCTTCATTTTTGGGCCTGATCTGGCTCTTATAAAGGCAGAGGATAACATGATGAGTCAGGTACTTACTAGCACGTTACAGGAAGCCTATCATTTTACCTGTGTCTTTAGTGATGGATCATATGTAGGAATTTCACTTGAGGTCGGGTATGAGTTTGAGGCCCAATATCCTCTCGAGAGGACATCCTTTCATCTTGACTGGCAGTAATTCGGGGTCTGATTAGCCGTGATGGAATTGGATGTAACCATCCAGTTTTTCCCCCACTTGAAAGTTAGTGGTAGATCTGAAGAGAAGTCAGCTGCCAAGCTGATCGTCAAGAGCTTTAGAGGTGCGCCTGTATATCATATCATTGGCATAGACCTTCACAAATGATCGGAGTATATTCTTAGATGCTTTATGTAAATCAGAAAGAGGATTGGTACAAGAAGTGACCCTCTGCGTTGACCGCAATTATTATTACCAATTTCCGGTTTTTAGCAACAATAGATGTACAGAGGAAATGTTTGCAGGTAGATTTTCTTACAATGTTAATTAAATCCATGTCCTTCTGGCGTTGATTTAAAGTGACGTCATCAGTCTTAAACTGGTGTTTTATCTACCATATATCTAAATTTTAATTTTGGAAAATAAAAATTTTACTGAAATATGTTGGAAATTTTCCATGTTTACATTCAATAAAATATGAATATATAATCCAGGTAGATCCTAGAAATATCAAATATTAAAACTGATCCACAAAGAGAGCTCAATGCATTTATTATAACAGAGCATATATATTACACAGCAAAATACAAAATTATCTCATGTGGCTATAAACTGCAGTTTTAGATAACAAAATTTTCACTGAAATATATTTGAAGTTTTCAGTTTTTCTTTGCGATCTTGAAAATATGAACTAAATAGTCACATATGGAAAAAAGGGCTTCCCCTTTATACTAACGTCAGACTGAGATTTTTTAAAGTTATATTTCCATATAAAAATAATAGGATAGAGAGTACTCTATGTGATTCAATATAGAAAAATAATATGAGAAGACACTAAAAAGTTCTCTGCCTGGCTATGAAGGAATTCTAAGCAAAATTCTAGTTAGTCATTTTGAAGCAAAATTTTATTTAGTCATTTTTCTCAGATTTTAAGAAGTGGGTGTATTCGAGAATTTTAGCACCTTCTCGCATAGGAAATGGAATCTTTCTCAAAATTCTCTTGATAACTTAGGCGCTGTCGAAATTTAATTTAACTTTGAAAACTACCTGAATCCTAAATCGAATTTGATCACGAGGTATTATTTACATAGAACAAATGTTGAATAGATTCGAGAATAAATATCAAAATCTGAATGTAATCAAAATTAATTAAAATTAAGATATACATAATTGGTTATTTACGAATTGTAACTTTCTTTTAAATGCAATCAAAAATTTTTGAAAGAAATAAGTTTGGATTTTACGAGGACTACAGAAAACGACTCGGCCCGACACGCTTCTCCCAAAACTAATCAGATAATGAATCACCAGAATTATTTAAGGAATATACTCTTAATTTAGTCAAGAGATTTTCTGCATCCCATTATATATTCCCAGGTGAATAATCGAGTAAATTTATTTTTCATTTAATTGTAGATGCTAAGCTATAATTACCAATTTTACGAAAATTATTTATTTACTTTTTTTGTACTTTGTGTCAAAACTGGTAAGTACAAGCGTAAAAAATGGCGTGTTTGCATCTGATAAATTTTAATGAAATACACTTTATCAGCGTAGTCATGATGGAAGTGAGAATAGCCGTAAAATATGTGATTTCACATTAATAAAGAATAGCAAGATAAATTATATTCATTTATCAATTAAGAGTACAAATAATTGTGACAGTTTTCTATTCAGTCCAGCTCAAAAATACAATATGAAAAATGGATACACGTATGGTTCGAGTATGTTAAATGAGCGAAATATAGTTATGAAAGAAAAGGTAGAAAAAAATAAAAAGAAAGAGAAAATATTAAAGAAAGTATGAAAAAGTAAAGCTAAACGGAAAAGAATTGGAAAAACAAGCTGAAAGAACGAAAGAAAAACAAAAGGAAATGGAAAGAATTATAAGGTAAAAGTTAAAAGATAGAAGGAAAAATGAATGAAAAGAAACATGAAAATTAAAAGGAAAGGCTAAAAGAAAGAGGAATAAAAAGAAAATTGAATATAATAATTAAAAAAACCAAATTGCAATTAAGAGAATTAAAAATAAATGTAAAAGAAAGTAAAAAGACAGAAAGAGAAATAAAACAGAAAAACAATAAAGGAACGCCAAAAGAATAAAAGAAAAGTATAAATAATAAATAAAGATAGATAGATAGATAGATAGATATGAACAGACTGAGATAGATAGATATGAACAGATTGGGATAGATAGATAGATAGATAGATAGATAGATAGATAGATAGATAGATATGAACAGATTGGGGTAGATAGATAGATAGATAGATAGATAGATAATGAACAGACTGAGATAGATATGAACAGATTGGGATAGATAGATAGATAGATAGATAGATAGATAGATAGATAGATAGATAATGAACAGACTGAGATAGATATGAACAGATTGGGATAGATAGATAGATAGATAGATAGATAGATAGATAGATAGATAGATAATGAACAGACTGAGATAGATATGAACAGATTGGGATAGATAGATAGATAGATAGATAGATAGATAGATAGATAGATAGATAGATAATGAACAGACTGAGATAGATATGAACAGATTGGGATAGATAGATAGATAGATAGATAGATAGATAGATAGATAGATAGATAGATAGATAGATATGAACAGACTGAGATAGATAGATATAAACAGATTGGGATAGATAGATAGATAGATAGATAGATAGATAGATAGATAGATAGATAGATAAAAAATGTCTAATAAAGATAATTAAGGGAAAGAAAATAATGAAGGGAAGCAAAAATAGTGAAATCGACGACGTAGAAAGAAATATCCAAAGATAGAAAGAAAAATTGAAAGGAAGAAAGAAAAAAAAGAAAAAAAAGAAAGAAAAAAGAATGAAAGAAAAAAGAATGAAAGAAATGCTTCATAATTGTAGAAACATTATGGCTTTCTCATCAAGATGATCTATTTTTCTCTTTTTTGCTTCATATTAATTATTTTCTGCTGTTGGTTATTATTTTTCCTGACTGTCGGCTCGAAATACAACTCTTGTCTAACATAATCGATGACATCAGTCCTTGCATCATTAACTCTTCTACTTGTCTTCAAACTCTATTACGCTAATGTAATCTCCCGTAGCTAATTGAGACCAATATTTGGCGACATTATCCATATGTTGGACACTGGAAGTAAGGATAAAGAATTGATTACACGCGGTATGAATGAGCATATGTGTGTGCTTTTTTCACTTGGTAGTTTCTAAATGAACGGCTGAGTAAGAATGTTATATTAATATTCTAGTGATAGAGACATTTTTTAAAAAAAATTACGCATATATTCTGATGAGAGAATGAGAGGGTTATAGTACTAATTTCAGCTAATTTTCAGATATATTTATATAAAAATGTGTCCATAACTTATTAGATCTCCTCCTTCATGTCATTCTCTTCAAGGCATTAGGCATCCATGGCGCTCCTCATCTTTCTGTTTATTTATTGGTTTGAGTAACTTTTCAGGCATTACCATCAATCATTTCCTGACATTTATTCACTCAAACACGTCAAGCGTTTTATTGTTTCCCATTCTTTACTTACATTCAATATGCCCTGTGAGTGTTAAATTCTCTAAGTCTCCTCTCTTCATTATATATCACAGATATATCAGCTATTTCTGTCTAATTTTTAGCGGTAATTTTGTTATGATTCATATGTCCATAAAGTATCCTCGTGGCTCATATTATATACTCAGAATTCATCGATAGAATCACGTCTGTCATCTCAAGTCTCTTCTTTTGCAGGGAAATTGTTTAAATATTTACGGCCAAATAGGAAATTAGAGACTAAATACTAGTTCAGTATTGTCTTCTTTGTGTCTACGGAAATTTTCCTACCTCTTAACAATTTACTTTGATTCCGAAAGACATCTTTGACCATTCCTATGCAGTTTTAAATTTATGCGCTTACTAGATTTTTGAGTCCACATATCTTTTGCCGTCTCTTTTGCTGACAACCACACTATTTTTCGTTATATAGTTAAAACATTATATATTCTTTTAATAATCTGAAAGAACCGTTACACAGTGTATTATAGTACTACACTATGTAATAGTTCTTTCGGATTATTCTCAGTCTGCTATCGACTGTGTCATCTGCGTATCTTATACATTTAAGATTATGTTCACGAATAATAATTCCTGGTTAGTTTACTAGTCCTCTTAGAATTGTCTCGTTGTATAGATTGAAATTATTGTTGTTTAGACAACAACTTGATAGTGACAGCTTAATCAGACACACCTCGGGTGTATGTCACATCTGGCAATATTTAGAGAGCACACTAGACAAATGAAATACCTCAGCATGCAATAATGCATAGAAACAAAGTGATCGAAACAAAAAATAAGAAAACGTTGATCTTTTTCTATTATTCGCCAAATTCAAGGGACGATAGCTATTCAAGGTAGAAAGTTACTAAACCAGATTTTCGTGAAGGAAGAGAAGAAAAAGGCGCATATTATGAACATATGAAAGATTGATACTGGTTGACTCTAGACTTGAAGATGGCAATATTTGATTGTACGGTGAAGCATCATCGAGAGAGTCTGTTCCACAAAGCATCAGGAAGATGTTGTCCGAGTGAACAGTTCGCCTTACTAATGGAATACGAAGGAAATGAGGATGTTTCGACCTCGTGGATGTGACATAGCGGGTCCAACCTGTAAAGGTTGAAACTGTTGGAACTAAAGAATGTAACTAGACTGAACATCTATCATAGTAATAATAGATTAGCGAGAGGCTAGCAAAATTTAATCTGTAGAGTAAGGGTTGAAAGATGAAAAATAATTAATCACCCGCAAGGCTGCATAATAGAGGTAAGGGAGAAATACCTTCCACGTTTTAAATTGTGGCTTGTGTGGTTCTAGTGCACTTAGGTAAGAGGAAATGGTGTTTTCATCTAGGTAATATCTTATGTGAAAAGTATTTCTAGGAGGTATATGTGGAAGGTATTCTGTCGCACCTTACATTTTTCGACTATGAAATATCATGACTTTTTTCTTATATTAACGTTTAACATTACAGCTAAGAGCAAATAGAATTATGACAGAAAATTAGTAAAAAAAAACAACCAATATGTTAACGTACTTTCTTTAACTTCACTGAAAATAATTTATTCTTTAGTACAGGATCAAAGTGTAGTATTTCTAGCATTGAAGTCAGTAAAACAGTTATGGGGATAAAAAAAAGAGAGAGACTGAGAGAAAGATATGACGAGTTAATCTTAATTTTAAGGGCATGTCATAAAAATATTTCGAGAACTAATGAAATCCCTTTATCTTCTGCAGAACATTTAAGAGACTATAGAATGTATGTGCCAAAACACAATAGCAATAAGTCGAGTCGAATAAGTTTTTTAAGAAAAAAAGCGCTAAGTCGGATATATTGATCGTTTTTCTCCTCAGAATATAACAATTAAAACAGAAAACAGATGTTTCAACGACGTAGGGAAAAACAGCATAATGAAATCGCAAAAATTTACAAAGATATGTGTGAAAATTCGTAAATTGAACTGACACTTTTTTAATAAGTCGATAACTTTGTATATCCATTCAGATTTGACCAATTTTATTATTATCTGATACTTTTTTTTTACCTTTATCGTTTTCAGGTACTATTTTATATTCACATTTCTTCAGTGATTAGATTTCTCCAAATTAAGTCCAAGAAGTAAATATAATCAAGAACATTGGATAATTAACTCTTATTCATTAACTACAGTTTATTAAGAGGTTAGTCAGTTTTATTTTATCCACTAATCTTAATTATAGAAAGCTCAGTACTGATGTGAAATGCTTGTGGTGGGAGATTCAAGAAATTATATTTTAAAATATAGTGTGCGTTTAAAACAAACTGCATTGCAAGAATTCCTAATATTTTCAATATTACGACTTAAAATTTTCGTTTCAATTTCTGGGATGAGGAGTTATCATCATCTATATCACTTAAATTAGTACTAATATACTGAACTTGTTTTTATTATCACAACATTTCGACTGTTCTACTGTCCATCAGGTTGGTGTCGACTTTCGGGGAATTTTGAACTGAAGCCTCTATTAAATCTAAGGGAGTAGATCTTCTCGTTTCACTGCCCATACGTAGGTATATTTTATCTTTTTTAATTTTTACATCTGCTTGTTTATTGTCCGTGTTGTTTTACTGATGATAATTTATTGGGTAGTAATTTTGGGTTCAATCAATTTTTGCTATTAGTACGAACAATGAAAACAGGGCTACCAATAACTAAGCAGTACTAAAAAAAAACAAAAAAAAAAACGATAAGACATAGGCAGTGGAAATAGAACAATCTACCATCGTAAATAAAAGGATTCGGTGGGAAATACCCGGGAAGATTCTGAAGAAGCCTGGAAGACAAAACGGCTGAAATTTGAGATAATAACAAAAGATATGGAGAAATTAGTCCGAAAGTAGTGTGAATAAATGAAACTTTGTTAAATAGTCAAAACTCTTGGCTTATTCAAACACCTTTTTGTTCTTTATTTTTTTATTTTTTTTTTGCTTGTTTGCAAAATTAATAATCCAGGTTTAGTAATAATATCTGAGAAATATACGACGAGGGTTTGAAAAATAGTACCTTAATCTGGCCGAAAACGTTTTAACACTTCTTCATAAGAATAAGAATTCATAATAATGGTTATGAGGAAATTAAGTAAGCATTGCCAACTAAGTTCGGGAATAGGTCTAGCATTCTACACAAAGATCACAAACTACTATAAGGGCAATTAATTAAGCTAATGTAGAGATTAATTAATGTAATTTACAATTATTACTGAAATCCGGTATTGTTTATTCAATATTGAGCAAAAATCGTAACTAGCATTCTATTCTCTTAACTTAATCAAACCTCTTATTGTCACGTTGTTTACGTATATACACTTGAGCTTAAACGACTAAATATTTTAATTTATCCATTTTCATTTGTCTCTTTTTTACGATAATGTACGCTCTCTACAAGTCCCAAGAACCAGTTGAGAGGGTATAAATTAAGAGGCAAGAATTATAACGATACGCGTGGAGAAGATAACAGTTAACCGTGGACGCATCCTCTTGGGTTTCAGTTCCACAAAGCAGTGATTCGTGGGAAGATAACAGTTAAGCGGGGACGCATCCACTTGGGTGTCAGTTCCACAAAGCAGTGATTCATGGAAAGATAACAGCTAACCGTAGACGCATCCTCTTGGGTGTCAATTCCACAAAGCAGTGATTCGTGGGAAGATAACAGTTAAGCGCGGAAGCATCCACTTGGGTGTCAGTTCCACAGAACAGAGATTCGTGGGAAAATAACAGCTAACCGTGGACGCATCCTCTTGGGTTTCAGTTCCACAAAGCAGTGATTCGTGGGAAGATAACAGTTAAGCGGGGAAGCATCCTCTTGGGTGTCAGTTCCACAAAGCAGTGATTCGTGGGAAGATAACAGTTAAGCGGGGAAGCATCCACTTGGGTGTCAGTTCCACAAAGCAGTGATTCGTGGGTAGATAACAGTTAACCGTGGACGCATCCTCTAGGGTGTCAGTTCCACAAAGCAGTGATTCATGGAAATATAACAGTTAAGCGGGGAAGCATCCACTTGGGTGTCAGTTCCACAGAACAGAGATTCGTGGGAAGATAACAGTTAACCGTGGACGCATCCTCTTGTGTGTCAGTTCCACAAAGCAGTGATTCGTGGGAAGATAACAGTTAAGCGGGGACGCATCCACTTGGGTGTCAGTTCCACAAAGCAGTGATTTGTGGGAAGATAACAGTTAAGCGGGGAAGCATCCACTTGTGTGTCAGTTCCACAAAGCAGTGATTCGTGGGAAGATAACAGTTAAGCGGGGAAGCATCCACTTGGGTGTCAGTTCCACAGAACAGAGATTCGGGGGAAGAAAACAGTTAACCGTGGACGCATCCTCTTGGGTGTTAGTTCCACAAAGCAGTGATTCGTGGGAAGATAACAGTTAAGCGGGGACGTATCCACTTGGGTGTCAGTTCCACAAAGCAGTGATTCGTGGGAAGATAACAGTTAAGCGGGGAAGCATCCACTTGGGTGTCAGTTCCACAAAGCAGTGATTCGTGGGAAGATAACAGTTAAGCGGGGACGCATCCACTTGTGTGTCAGTTCCACAAAGCAGTGATTCGTGGGTAGATAACAGTTAACCGTGGACGCATCCTCTTGGGTGTCAGTTCCACAAAGCAGTGATTCATGGAAATATAACAGTTAAGCGGGGAAGCATACACTTGGGTGTCAGTTCCACAGAACAGAGATTCGTGGGAAGATAACAGTTAACCGTGGACGCATCCTCTTGTGTGTCAGTTCTACAAAGCAGTGATTCGTAGGAAGATAACAGTTAAGCGGGGAAGCATCCTCTTGGGTGTCAGTTCCACAATGCAGTGATTCGTAGGAACATAACAGTTAAGCGGGGAAGCATCCTCTTGGGTGTCAGTTACACAAAACAGGGATTCGTGTGAAGATAACAGTTAAGAGGCGACGCCACCACTTGGGTGCCAGTTTCACAAAGCAGTGATTCATGGAAAGATAACAGTTAAGCAGGGAAGCATCCACTTGGGTGTCAGTTCCACAGAACAGAGATTCGGGGGAAGATAACAGTTAACCGTGGACGCATCCTCTTGTGTGTCAGTTCCACAAAGCAGTGATTCGTGGGAAGATAACAGTTAAGCGGGGACGCATCCACTTGGGTGTCAGTTCCACAAAGCAGTGATTCGTGGGAAGATAACAGTTAAGCGGGGAAGCATCCTCTTGGGTGTCAGTTCCACAAAGCAGTGATTCGTGGGAAGATAACAGTTAAGCGGGGAAGCATCCACTTGGGTGTCAGTTCCACAGAACAGAGATTCGGGGGAAGATAACAGCTAACAGTGGACGCACCCTCTTGGGTGTCAGTTCCACAAAGCAGTGATTCGTGGGAAGATAACAGTTAGGCGGGGACGCATCCACTTGGGTGTCAGTTCCACAAAGCAGTGATTCGTGGGAAGATAACAGTTATGCCGGGAAGCATCCACTTGGGTGTCAGTTGCACAAAACAGTGATTCGTGTGAAGATAACAGTTAAGAGGGGACGCCACCACTTGGGTGCCAGTTCCACAAAGCAGTGATTCATGGAAAGATAACAGTTAAGCAGGGAAGCATCCACTTGGGTGTCAGTTCCACAGAACAGAGATTCGGGGGAAGATAACAGTTAACCGTGGACGCATCCTCTTGTGTGTCAGTTCCACAAAGCAGTGATTCGTGGGAAGATAACAGTTAAGCGTGGACGCATCCACTTGGGTGTCAGTTCTACAAAGCAGTGATTCGTGGGAAGATAACAGTTAAGCGGGGAAGCATCCTCTTGGGTGTCAGTTCCACAAAGCAGTGATTCGTGGGAAGATAACAGTTAAGCGGGGAAGCATCCACTTCGGTGTCAGTTCCACAGAACAGAGATTCGGGGGAAGATAACAGCTAACCGTGGACGCACCCTCTTGGGTGTCAGTTCCACAAAGCAGTGATTCGTGGGAAGACAACAGTTAAGCGGGGAAGCATCCTCTTGGGTGTCAGTTCCACAAAACAGTGATTCATGGAAAGATAACAGTTAAGCGGGGAAGCATCCACTTGGGTGTCAGTTCCACAGAACAGAGATTCGTGGGAAGATAACAGCTAACCGTGGACGCATCCTCTTGTGTGTCAGTTCCACAAAGCTGTGATTCGTGGGAATATAACAGTTAAGCGGGGAAGCATCCTCTTGGGTGTCAGTTCCACAAAGCAGTGATTCGTGGGAAGATAACAGTTAAGCGGGGAAGCATCCACTTGGGTGTCAGTTCCACAGAACATAGATTCGTGGGAAGATAACAGTTGACCGTGGATGCATCCTCTTGTGTGTCCGTTCCACAAAGCAGTGATTCGTGGGAAGATAACAGTTAAGCGGGGACGCATCCACTTGGGTGTCAGTTCCACAAAGCAGTGATTCGTGGGAAGATAACAGTTCTGCCGGGAAGCATCCACTTGGGTGTCAGTTCCACAAAGCAGTGATTCATGGAAAGATAACAGTTAAGCGGAGAAGCATCCACTTGGGTGTCAGTTCCACAGAACAGAGATTCGTGGTAAGATAACAGTTAACCGTGGACGCTTCCTCCTGGGTGTCAGTTCCACAAAGCAGTGATTCATGGAAAGATAACAGTTAAGTGGGGAAGCATCCACTTGGGTGTCAGTTCCACAGAACAGAGATTCGTGGAAAGATAACAGTTAACCGTGGACGCATCCTCTTGGGTGTTAGTTCCACAAAGCAGTGATTCGTGGGAAGATAACAGTTAAGCGGGGAAGCATCCTCTTGGGTTTCAGTTCCACAAAACAGTGATTCATGGAAAGATAACAGTTGAGCGGGGAAGCATCCACTTGGGTGTCAGTTCCACAGAACAGAGATTCGTGGAAAGATAACAGTTAACCGGGGAAGCATCCACTTGTGTGTCAGTTCCACAGAACAGAGATTCGTGGGAAGATAACAGTTAACCGTGGACGCATCCTCTTGTGTGTCAGTTCCACAAAGCAGTGATTCGTGGGAAGATAACAGTTAAGCGGGGACGCATCCACATGGGTGTCAGTTCCACAAAGCAGTGATTCGTGGGAAGATAACAGTTAAGCGGGGAAGCATCCACTTGTGTGTCAGTTCCACAAAGCAGTGATTCGTGGGAAGATAACAGTTAAGCGGGGAAGCAACCACTTGGGTGTCAGTTCCACAAAGCAGTGATTCGTGGGAAGATAACAGTTAAGCGGGGACGCATCCACTTGTGTGTCAGTTCCACAAAGCAGTGATTCGTGGGTAGATAACAGTTAACCGTGGACGCATCCTCTTGGGTGTCAGTTCCACAAAGCAGTGATTCGTGGGAAGATAACAGTTAAGCGGGGACGCATCCACTTTTGTGTCAGTTCCACAAAGCAGTGATTCGTGGGTAGATAACAGTTAACCGTGGACGCATCCTCTTGGGTGTCAGTTCCACAAAGCAGTGATTCATGGAAATATAACAGTTAAGCGGGGAAGCATCCACTTGGGTGTCAGTTCCACAGAACAGAGATTCGTGGGAAGATAACAGTTAACCGTGGACGCATCCTCTTGTGTGTCAGTTCTACAAAGCAGTGATTCGTAGGAAGATAACAGTTAAGCGGGGAAGCATCCTCTTGGGTGTCAGTTCCACAATGCAGTGATTCGTAGGAACATAACAGTTAAGCGGGGAAGCATCCTCTTGGGTGTCAGTTACACAAAACAGTGATTCGTGTGAAGATAACAGTTAAGAGGGGACGCCACCACTTGGGTGCCAGTTTCACAAAGCAGTGATTCATGGAAAGATAACAGTTAAGCAGGGAAGCATCCACTTGGGTGTCAGTTCCACAGAACAGAGATTCGGGGGAAGATAACAGTTAACCGTGGACGCATCCTCTTGTGTGTCAGTTCCACAAAGCAGTGATTCGTGGGAAGATAACAGTTAAGCGGGGACGCATCCACTTGGGTGTCAGTTCCACAAAGCAGTGATTCGTGGGAAGATAACAGTTAAGCGGGGAAGCATCCTCTTGGGTGTCAGTTCCACAAAGCAGTGATTCGTGGGAAGATAACAGTTAAGCGGGGAAGCATCCACTTGGGTGTCAGTTCCACAGAACAGAGATTCGGGGGAAGATAACAGCTAACCGTGGACGCACCCTCTTGGGTGTCAGTTCCACAAAGCAGTGATTCGTGGGAAGATAACAGTTAAGCGGGGACGCATCCACTTGGGTGTCAGTTCCACAAAGCAGTGATTCGTGGGAAGATAACAGTTATGCCGGGAAGCATCCACTTGGGTGTCAGTTGCACAAAACAGTGATTCGTGTGAAGATAACAGTTAAGAGGGGACGCCACCACTTGGGTGCCAGTTCCACAAAGCAGTGATTCATGGAAAGATAACAGTTAAGCAGGGAAGCATCCACTTGGGTGTCAGTTCCACAGAACAGAGATTCGGGGGAAGATAACAGTTAACCGTGGACGCATCCTCTTGTGTGTCAGTTCCACAAAGCAGTGATTCGTGGGAAGATAACAGTTAAGCGGGGACGCATCCACTTGGATGTCAGTTCTACAAAGCAGTGATTCGTGGGAAGATAACAGTTAAGCGGGGAAGCATCCTCTTGGGTGTCAGTTCCACAAAGCAGTGATTCGTGGGAAGATAACAGTTAAGCGGGGAAGCATCCACTTGGGTGTCAGTTCCACAGAACAGAGATTCGGGGGAAGATAACAGCTAACCGTGGACGCACCCTCTTGGGTGTCAGTTCCACAAAGCAGTGATTCGTGGGAAGACAACAGTTAAGCGGGGAAGCATCCTCTTGTGTGTCAGTTCCACAAAACAGTGATTCATGGAAAGATAACAGTTAAGCGGGGAAGCATCCACTTGGGTGTCAGTTCCACAGAACAGAGATTCGTGGGAAGATAACAGCTAACCGTGGACGCATCCTCTTGGGTGTCAGTTCCACAAAGCTGTGATTCGTGGGAAGATAACAGTTAAGCGGGGAAGCGTCCTCTTGGGTGTCAGTTCCACAAAGCAGTGATTCGTGGGAAGATAACAGTTAAGCGGGGAAGCATCCACTTGGGTGTCAGTTCCACAGAACATAGATTCGTGGGAAGATAACAGTTGACCGTGGATGCATCCTCTTGTGTGTCAGTTCCACAAAGCAGTGATTCGTGGGAAGATAACAGTTAAGCGGGGACGCATCCACTTGGGTGTCAGTTCCACAAAGCAGTGATTCGTGGGAAGATAACAGTTCTGCCGGGAAGCATCCACTTGGGTGTCAGTTCCACAAAGCAGTGATTCATGGAAAGATAACAGTTAAGCGGAGAAGCATCCACTTGGGTGTCAGTTCCACAGAACAGAGATTCGTGGTAAGATAACAGTTAACCGTGGACGCTTCCTCCTGGGTGTCAGTTCCACAAAGCAGTGATTCATGGAAAGATAACAGTTAAGTGGGGAAGCATCCACTTGGGTGTCAGTTCCACAGAAGAGATTCGTGGAAAGATAACAGTTAACCGTGGACGCATCCTCTTGTGTGTTAGTTCCACAAAGCAGTGATTCGTGGGAAGATAACAGTTAAGCGGGGAAGCATCCTCTTGGGTTTCAGTTCCACAAAGCAGTGATTCATGGAAAGATAACAGTTGAGCGGGGAAGCATCCACTTGGGTGTCAGTTCCACAGAACAGAGATTCGTGGAAAGATAACAGTTAACCGGGGAAGCATCCACTTGGGTGTCAGTTCCACAGAACAGAGATTCGTGGGAAGATAACAGTTAACCGTGGACGCATCCTCTTGTGTGTCAGTTCCACAAAGCAGTGATTCGTGGGAAGATAACAGTTAAGCGGGGACGCATCCACATGGGTGTCAGTTCCACAAAGCAGTGATTCGTGGGAAGATAACAGTTAAGCGGGGAAGCATCCACTTGTGTGTCAGTTCCACAAAGCAGTGATTCGTGGGAAGATAACAGTTAAGCGGGGAAGCAACCACTTGGGTGTCAGTTCCACAGAACAGAGATTCGTGGGAAGATAACAGTTAACCGTGCACGCATCCTCTTGTGTGTCAGTTCCACAAAGTAGTGATTCGTGGGAAGATAACTGTTAAGCGGGGAAGCATCCTCTTGGGTGTCAGTTCCACAAATCAGTGATTCATGGAAAGATAACAGTTGAGCGGGGAAGCATCCACTTGGGTGTCAGTTCCACAGAACAGAGATTCGTCGAAAGATAACAGCTGACCGTGGACGCATCCACTTGGGCGTCAGTTCTACAAAGCAGTGATTCGTGGGAAGATAACAGTTAAGCGGGGAAGCATCCTCTTGGGTGTCAGTTCCACAATGCAGTGATTCGTAGGAAGATAACAGTTAAGCGGGGAAGCATCCTCTTGGGTGTCAGTTCCACAAAGCAGTGATTCGTGTGAAGATAACAGTTAAGAGGGTACGCCACCACTTGGGTGTCAGTTCCACAAAGCAGTGATTCATGGAAAGATAATAGTTAAGCGGGGAAGCATCCACTTGGGTGTCAGTTCCACAGAACAGAGATTCGTGGGAAGATGACAGTTAACCGTGGACGCATCCTCTTGTGTGTCAGTTCCACAAAGCAGTGATTCGTGGGAAGATAACAGTTAAGCGCGGACGCATCCACTTGTGTGTCAGTTCCACAATGCAGTGATTTGTGGGAAGATAACAGTTAAGCGGGGAAGCATCCACTTGTGTGTCAGTTCCACAAAGCAGTGATTCGTGGGAACATAACAGTTAAGCGGGGAAGCATCCACTTGGGTGTCAGTTCCACAGAACAGAGATTCGGGGGAAGATAACAGTTAACCGTGGACGCATCCTCTTGTGTGTCAGTTCCACAAAGCAGTGATTCGTGGGAAGATAACAGTTAAGCGGGGACGCATCCTCTTGGGTGTCAGTTCCACAAAGCAGTGATTTGTGGGAAGATAACAGTTCAGCGGGGAAGCATCCACTTGTGTGTCAGTTCCACAAAGCAGTGATTCGTGGGAAGATAACAGTTAAGCGGGGAAGCATCCACTTGGGTGTCAGTTCCACAGAACAGAGATTCGGGGGAAGATAACAGCTAACCGTAGACGCATCCTCTTGGGTGTCAATTCCACAAAGCAGTGATTCGTGGGAAGATAACAGTTAAGCGCGGAAGCATCCACTTGGGTGTCAGTTCCACAGAACAGAGATTCGTGGGAAAATAACAGCTAACCGTGGACGCATCCTCTTGCGTTTCAGTTCCACAAAGCAGTGATTCGTGGGAAGATAACAGTTAAGCGGGGAAGCATCCTCTTGGGTGTCAGTTCCACAAAGCAGTGATTCGTGGGAAGATAACAGTTAAGCGGGGAAGCATCCTCTTGGGTGTCAGTTCCACAAAGCAGTGATTCGTCGGAAGATAACAGTTAAGAGGGGACGCAACCACTTGGGTGTCAGTTCCACAGAACAGAGATTCGTGTGAAGATAACAGTTAAGCGGGGAAGCATCCTCTTGGGTGTCAGTTCCACAAATCAGTGATTCGTCGGAAGATAACAGTTAAGAGGGGACGCATCCACTTGGGTGTCAGTTCCAGAAAGCAGTGATTCATGGAAAGATAACAGTTAAGCGGGGAAGCATCCACTTGGGTGTCAGTTCCACAGAACAGAGATTCGTGGGAAGATAACAGTTAACCGTGGACGCATTCTCTTGTGTGTCAGTTCCACAAAACAGTGATTCGTGGGAAGATAACAGTTAAGCGGGGAAGCATCCACTTTGGTGTCAGTTTCACAAAGCAGTGATTAGTGGGAAGATATCTGTTAACCGGGCACGGATCCTCTTGTATGTAAGTTCCACAGAGCAGCAGTTCGCGACAAGAAGCTGCTCGAATAGAGCTTACATATCACTAATGGAATACAACGGGAGTGAATTTGCTTCGTTACAATCTACGCGGCATGGTGGGTCTTAGCTTAAAACTGATAGAACTAAGGAAAATAATTCGTCCGAATATTTTCCATAGAAATAGCGATAAAGTAGCTAGAGGCTTGCAATATTTCGTCTATGAGATAGGGGTTGTAAGTTGGAAAATAATTCATCATCCACAAGAACTCGGAAAATCTTTTGGACTTTATCAAGACAAGAAAGTAAATACTGGGCAGCTCGGGCCCATATAAAAACGGCAGTACTCAATTTTCGGTCTGATCTTGCTCTTTTAAAGGTAGAGGGTAGCAGGAGGAATCAGGTACAAGGAACAGGACATTTTTCAGCTTCTAGGGGTGGATCATATGTAATAGTTCTACTTAAGACTCTATTCCAATAGGCGCTCAAGTCATGGGGCCTCCCTTAGGGAACATTCGTTCATCGTGATTGGCGAAAATTCACGGTCTGTTGGCTGATGATGGAACGTTACTAGTTTGATTTTCTACGAAAAGATCTCATAGCAAGGAGCCAAGCAATAATAAGGAATATAAATATATTTAAGTTTACAAATAATATATCGCTCATTTTACAGCACTTACATTTGTCATATATGATTTTATAACAATAGTATAATTTCTATATTTTTTATATCGTTGATGTCATTTCTATTTCATCTCATACATTTGGTTTCATCAATATATTATTTTATAGATGTTATTTTTATATCATTTTTTACTATTGACATCATTACTATATCATTTTATACCATTGATATCATTTTATATTATTGTTACAATTTATATATATTTATTCATTTGTCTATAACATTCGTGTCATTTTTATATAATTTTATAAATATTTTATGATCTTTTTAGTTTGAACTATACAAGTCATTTTGTTGATGTTAGATATTTTATTTGCCTAAAGATATAATCAATAAGCTTGGCTGTGTGTGTGTGTATATAGGTGTGAATGCATACACTGCACATTTATGCGTTTTTGAGTGAATATTTTAGTTGTGTAGTACGGGTACAATTTTTCAGACAATTCAGTCATCTTGTCTTTGATCAAGATCACATGTGTTATTCTTAGATCAATTTAATTATACTTTTAAGACCGTTTATACATGTTATTATGTCCATCTATAGAATTCCATCGAAAGATATGAACTGACGATAACTATATATATATATATATATATATATATATATATATATATATATATATATATATATACTATATAAAATACAGAAAAAACTGAGTCTTTAGTATTAAAAACAAAACAACCTCGAAAAAATAACCTCAAGATTTAATTCTATTAATGACTCAGTTACGAAAACAAGTTTCACGAGTTGTTTGATGTCTTAAATACATCTTAACAATAAGATGAATGCATTTCAAGGGTATATAAACATATTTGTGCTAAATTTCATTGGATCATTTTAATTAAACACTTGAGCCTGAATTTATGGTAAAACTCGAAAGCAAACATAAATAATATATAAATCATATATGAATTCATTTTAATTGCTACGATATGAAATAACTCACTCATGTGTTATGTGATATTTTCAATGTTGGCTGAGGTTATTTGCTTTCTGTTTGAATTTCTGGGATAACGAGTCTCATTTACATTGTCATGATCGTTTTTGAAATTAACACAAAGTTTTAACTGTTTTGCACACTGGCCTTCATCAGGTGCTTGGCAAATACCTGTAACCTTCAGGAAATTTCAACTGAACCCTTTAATCTACGTTGATAGATTGTTATTGTTCTGCTGGTAATGTTTAGGGTATCTCGTCTTGTACTTATTTAGGACTGTTCAATAATTACTTGACTTATTTCACTGAGACTAAATCAGTACCACTTGACCCAGGAATTACTCGCAATTACTGTCAGTAAATTCAGGAACCAACGCTTTAATCCACTTGGAGCTTTAAACCTAACCTTAAAGCTTGCAATTCCGAGCCCACTGGTGTTGAAGTGCTGCTATTTTTCTTTCTGTCTTTATTTGTTAACGGCTCCCATATCGTATTTTACAATAAAGCAACTGGATAAAAAAATGAATACACTTTTTTTTTAATCCAAAGTCTGGGGATTTAGCACTTCCATGTATGGGCAGTTGGTGGAGAACGGTAGGTAAGTAAATCACTATATCATTTATCCAAACAGTTATGCATAAAAGACGTTACCATTTGTGTCAATATCGATAGTAACGAATCACTATGATCCAATTTAATTCGAAGACTTCATGTCCTGTCACATCCACAGAAAACGCTCTTCTGATACTAAATTAGAATACCAATATATCGTACTTTTATTATTAATGTTTATATGTCTGATATTTTTCGATTTAATATTTCTAACTTTCACTTCTAATTTTCGAACATGCTGCAAAATTGATCTATTCGTTATTATTCTCTGACATTCACTCTTATATAGATAATTATTAAAACTGTATTTGCCTTTTAGAAACTAATGAGAGATGAAGCCGATTAAAAAATGATTTGCACGCAGGATACATTCCTTCCATCCTTCTCTCTCTCTCTGTCTCACTCTCTCACACACACGCACATACACATATATATAGTTTGAAGCTCGTTTATAGTATGAAACTGAAAACTGAACATGCTTCGTTAATTTATATGCCAACATTGGTTTTATCGGCAAATGTGGATATATATACCGATATTTGCTACAGTTTACAAGTTAGGGTAATTATGAGATGAATGCTAATAATATGGGCATAATAAAATGGGCACTGGTGAGTGGTTAGAACGTTCGCATTTAAACCATGAGATCCGGGTTCGAATCTCACCATGGTCGATTTGTCAGGCGATTGTAAATTACTGACGAATAAACGATTAATTTGGTTTCGAAAGCAAAATACATCCTCCTTTTCCAAAGAAAGAAAAAAAGAAAGAAAGTAGGGGACCCTATAAGGCTCGAGGGCTTCACCCTGACCAACTAATCAAATATGAACTATGCCCGACACAAACTAAGGGGAAAATGAAAATGAAAAGCTTCATAAAAATGGGTTCATGACCCGGAGTTATCTTACCTATATATATATATATATATATATATATATATATATATGTGTGTGTGTGTGTATGTGTGTGTGTGAAATTGGATTTAACTTTGCTAAGCAAACGCTTCCTTCGTAGCTAAATGCACGTCATGCTATATGACATTTCCGTTTATGATGCAGGTCCGATTCCTGTCTGGGGACACATATTTTCTATGAAATTTCTCAGGCATTTAGGTTGGTAAATGTTAATACTGCTTATTATAAACAGAGAATTTATTTAAATATTTGAACCTAAGAAAGTAATGTATAATTCAAGAGATATTGCTATCTTAATGAGAGATTGTGAGCAATATCCCCGGAATATTTCTTCCCATTTCATTTGTGAATTGTTTGTAGGTTTTGAAGATTGACTGCTGCTGTTTTTAGAACTCTCATGAAATAAAAATTATTACCTATGGGATTTTATGTGTTTGATATTCTTTAATTAATGATAATTTTGGTCTGTCTTTTGACATAGAGCTCTCCTTAGGTCTATATCCTCCTGGACATTCCATACGGATTACCATATTGTATTTATATATATATATATATATATATATATATATATATATATATATATATATATATGAGTGTGTGTGTGTATGTGTATATGTACATATATATATGAAAATATATATATGTGCTTGCGTATGTGTATTTGTTAATGTTAATATTCATGTAACATAGCAAATACAAAACAAGAGATGTATTCTCGCACGCCCACACGAACTGAGTCGAAAATCATTTATATAAGAAATATAGATCCATCTATGATTTTCAATCGGTTCATATCTATCAACATATATATATATATATATATATATATATATATATATATATATGCTCCTAAGACAGTTCACATCTATCTGTAGTTAGAAGACAAACTTTTTAATATACCGCTAATGAAGGTACATCAAGTTTTCTGTCAATTGGGGGAATAGAACTGCAACATTTTCCCCATGAAATCATTTACTTTCAAAATATGATCCACCACCCCTTCCAAAAATATCTGCGTTATATATATATATATATATATATATATATATATATATATATATATATATATATATATGTTATGATAGATGCAAACTAATAAATCTTAATATTATATTATACGCACAGTCACACGCATATTTATACATGGCAAAATGTGCCGCTACAAATATGAACTTCCCTAATTTATCATTTGTCATTGTCTAGACATTCACATAAATCATATCTGTTTTGTGCGAAAATTGTTTCTCGTCCCGCTCTCTCTCTATATATATATATATATACATATCACGCTCTCTCTCTCTGTATATATATATATATATATATATATATATATATATATATATATTAATATTAGTAGGATAGTAAATGTAGTATATCTATTAAAGGGAAAGATGAAAAATGAAACGATATAAATCCTGAAAAAGAAATAAACATCAAATCTTTGACTTTATTACATTGAATATGATAAGCGAATTTATGAAGAGACGAATGTAGAGTTCATCTAATGCTAGTCACTTTTAATATATTCAAATGCCAATATTAGAATAAAAATAAAGTGGACATCATGACTACATTTTGGACAAACTATAAAAATGATTACTTTTATTATCAAGAAATCTCATTTCAACACATGAAGAATATCTAAAATTAAATCAATTACAGACATGATCGACAAATTTCATCAGTATTTGTTTAACCATACGTAAAAAATGCTAGCATATGTTAAACGGATATTTTGTAACTACTATTATTATTTTTTCAGATGAACCTTCAAATACATTTTCCAATTATTATTGTTGCACAAGTTTTTCACTGAATTTTCTACTCCTTACTTGATAAACATCTTCAAACAGTCCCCTATTGATAACAAATACCGCCAACTAAAGTCGTCGATGCAATGGACATAATCCAAAAATAGTAATAGTTTTTATATGCAAAAGTAATAGCCAAAAATCGACAGAAACAAAACATATGTAGCATATTATTTTGTGTACAAATTGCTATATTTATTGGTAAAAATGCTCAATACTATATATATATATATATATATATATATATATATATATATATATATAATAAAGTTTAAAACATTGTTGTCTGGATAAAATTGATATTTAAAATAATCTTTTCCTATACTATATATATATATAAATATATATGTGTATATGACGTCTTTCGTAGATTAACAGGTCGTCATCAGAAAAAATAATTTCAAGAAAATTTACATTAGCGAAAGAATATTTTATTTCAACAAAATCTACTTTAACGAGACAAAACGTTAAAAGTTTAATTTTTCTTGTCTTTATGGAAATAAATTTTAAACTAATTTAGACTTAGCTTTTATTTTTCGTTATTTATTTTAAGCTTTACGTATCCCAAAGTACTAATTTTGATTGATTGATTTGATTTTTTTACGGCTCAGCAAACTTTTATTAAGGTTATTTAAAGCCATAAAATATTTTTAGATTTTCATAAGTTTTTAGAAATAATAATGATTTTTATTGATACATTTATTAATTAACCCATAACTTGTTGGTGGGGGAAGTGGACTGATACTTTTCACAAATGTATTTGTGCTTAAGTGAATATAACGAATTGGATTGGCAATGGAGCTCGGCTCTCCGGATAGGAATTTACGAAGAAATGAAATAGCCATGTCATACATTGAAAGTGCATTGAAATTAAAACGATACTCTAAGATGTCTTGCCAATCTAGATTTAGTTGAAATTAACTGCTCTTTGTGGTGATGCCGTTTCATAAGTGAAACATATCAAAATAAGTGTTTTTTCAGAATTTCTTATATATTTACAATATGTCAGGTACTCATCCCAAATCAGCCCCCCACACACACGCAGAGAGAGAGAGAGAGAGAGGCAAATACACACACACACGCGCGCGCATACACACACACACACATATATATATATATATATATATATATATATATATATATATATATATTGTGTGTGTGTGTATCTGCATATGGGTGTGTATAGAGAGAAGAGGAAAAAAGAATAGAAAGAAAGGAATGAAAGTATTAAGGATATAACTTTATTTAGAGATGCGATCAGTTCGCGAGAGTATTGCAAAAACTTTGTAGTTCTTTGGGATACTCTTCCCAAAGTTTTGTCGTTTTAACATTGACTAGAAAACAGACCCGAGAAGTAGATCCAGAGTCTGCTGTCTGATGAGTCAAGTGGTGCAAGTCAGAGATGGAAGAGCGTTGAAAAACTAGCCACTGATATTCCTGGAGCTGCTTTCTGACACAATTATGTTTTGTCAGACTGCAACTAGAAGATGCCTAAAATTCCATGGTTGGTGTGTGTGCTAGGGGGCGGAGATTGGAACGATCGATGTACTATCGTAATTTTATGGTGGTTTTTAAGTGCACGAGGTCTGAACATATCTGTCTACATGAAAATCGACAGTAACAAGACGCTTGTACGAAACAAGAACTCTCATCACCTAAACCGTATCATGAAAAGAGGCATTAAAGACCCAATGAATCATGTAGGTTGTGGCTGAACTAAAAGCAGCAAGACAGCGGAAAGAGCAAACAGAGACAAAAACAGAAAGAGAAATTTCTAGATGGGATACAAGAGAATGAGAAAGAGAAATGAGATTATAGTCTTAAAAGAGGCTGTTGAATTAAATGGATAACCCTGTCACTAAGAAGTGCATCATATCTTATCAAATATTTCTGTGCATTTCTCATATATATATATATATATATATATATATATATATATATATATATATATATATATATATATATATATATATATATATTCTTCTTGGGGCTTGTCAAACCCCAGGGAAAAATATCCCGGGGATAAAATGGACATCTGAATGAGGTAATAGAGTTTCATTTTTATGTAATTCATTTATATGCTCTATAATAAATATATTGGGCTCTCTTTTGTGGATCAGTTTTAACATTTTATATTATTAGGCTCTACTTGGATTACTTACCTACTAATTATATATATATATATATATATATATATATATATATATATATATATATATATATATATATATATATATATATAATTAATCAGTTCCCACCAAGCAAATTGATAATGCCATTAAGATGCAGGGGGCTACTGAATTACTTGAGAAGGAACAGGAAACTCAATCCAGAAGAGGAAGCAATGGATAAACATCTAATCCTGTTCCATCTATATACATTTACGTGTAATATATTGCTAAGGTCTGTGTAATATATATTATTTCAGTGCTTAAAAACGTAATTTTAATTAAGCTCCTTCGTTGTCAATTCATATAGGGAGGATATGAATCATATCACTTGAAAATTCTTCGGTTAAAATTTCAGACCAAAATTCAACTAATACCTACTAACTTAGTGTTCTCTTCCCGGACTATCTATCTACAAAAGCACACTCTCATGCATTTCAGTTGCTGTCAATATATTTTACACAAGAGTTACTGATTTTTAAAATCATACCCGGTCAAATCTGAATATTTATAGCCGTTTTTATTTGAATGTAAAATAAAAATTGAGAAAAAAAAAATTAATGCATTTATCGGAAAAAAATTAAATCACTTTAAGATGCTAATTTTCAGAATTCATTAGTGAAAAATGAATATTTAACACGAACTGAATTTATTTCTATCAACAGATCTTTCATATTTTGTCAAGAAGATAAGAAAATATAAGTCCAAAGTTATAGTAATATTACTTTTAAGTCATAGGTTTAATTAATTGGTAAGAAAAAGTAATTCGTAAGGCTCTCATCTATTTAAATGCTTACTTTGTCACAAGCCTATATTTGATGGAATATCTGTTATGGCGCGCGAAGTATTTTTTTATTCAAAGAGAAATTAGAATTACTGCTGACTGAAAGCAAACAAAACGCTCAGTTTTATGTAAAAAATATAGAAACTGCCATTTGGTATTACAGAAGAAGATTTATATCATTAATAACCTAGTGGTTGGTTCATGAATTTGGTGACATAGTAATTGGGAATTCAGTGCCTAGATCGGGCAGTATGCTCTTGCTCTCTGTGGAAACAAGCGATCAATAACTGAGCAGTACTAGAATTGGACAGTCTATAACCGTAAATTAAAGAAAGACGTCAGCATATTAAATAAAGGGTTCAGTTCAAAATGCCTTGTAAGTTAAAAAGATCGACATATACGTAAGATATTCTTTCAAGATGTGTCTCTGAAAAAGGAAATTCAGTTTGATAACAATAGCTTACGATCATACGAACTTCCGCTTAAAACACTGTAAAATATTCTCTTCAACGCAAAACAGGTTCATCTAGGTTTTACAATCAAAAACTAAATACTTCCCTTTCATATTCCATTTAAAGTAAAAATATGAACTTGTTTCCCTCCGCGTACCATGGTTTTTCAAATTCTTTATATAAGCGTATTTTAAAAAGGCATGGATAAAACTGATTTTGAAATCCAATTCCCTTTCGATATTTCATATTTAATATAAGGAATTGCATTCTTTGTGCAGAATTTTAAATTGATGGAAGTCTTATAAGTATATCGACGAATTTATTATTTATTAATCTTAGATTTTGAATATATTTCATTCTAGTTAAAAATTAAATGTTTCATTCTTTTAAATTCATAGGAACGATTTTCTGAATATTTTATGGTCAAAAATTAAATACTTTGTTCCTTTAATTACATAGCAACGGATTTCTGAATAATTTCAAAGAAACAAAAATATCAGGGAACTTAAAATTATCCCTGTTCTATAAAATTGCCAGCCAAATTAAAGAAAAATACTTGAAATTTCGGTTGGTATTTCGGAGATCTTTAAGATAAAATATCTTAGCTCAAATCTTTCCATAGTGAAATCATTGCAAGAGTATTTATACAACAAAAAAGAATAAGATAGTTTTAGTAAATATAAAATAAGCGTGGAAAATTTTCTTATTGAACAAGATTTTCTATTTTGTTCCACTATCGTGTGTCATCATTAAGCAAATTCATGTTTTTATTCTTCCACAATAATTTCTTTTATATATTTATTGCCAAATAACTTTTTTTTTATTGACGTCTGTATTTACAAGTTAATTTATTTTTTCTTATTAAGAGATTTCTTTAAAAAACGGCATAACTAATAATCACAAGGTGTGTAATACCGGTTGATTAATAAGGCGGTTGAATGAATATTTCCAAGTCAAGAAGTAAAAATTTTCACCTGGTCATCAAAGAAAGTCTTACGTTATTCTGGTGGAAAATTACTTCTTTCCTCTTGAATAATATTTTTTGTTGATTATTGATTTCAGTCTAACTGAATGCAATCATTTTCCTAACTAATCGTTTGGGTCTGCGAAAGAAGCTGACAATGGGGGACTTTGTCTATATTTCTGAGATGAAGTATTGTAACTATTTACACTATTTGAATTGTTCGGGCTGTTGCCCTCATCTTTATTGCCATCTTCATGACGTTTCGTCCGTTTTACGCGCCGGACTTCTTCAGGGGTGATATATGTTAGAATTTCAAACCGAACCCATTATTTCGTCCAGTGGGGTAGATTGTTCTCGTTCCACGTGCCATGCCTTTTCTGGATACCTGATTTTCAGAAAAGACCTGATACGTGAACGAAAACAAAAGGGTTCAGTATGAAATTCCAACGTGTTTTATCTGAAAAAGGCCAGCGCGTACAATGACCGAAACGTCGTGAATATAGCAATAAAGATGAGGACATCAGACCGAACAATGTAAATAGTGTAAGTAGGTGATTTGCTTTCAATGCCACCATAAACATGGCAATATCTTCACAATTTTTTGCGTTTCATATTGTAAAATATCCACTTTTCATCGTTCACAACAGTAATTTTCGTTACGTTTAAATAAAGTCACACATAGAAATACGGTTCAGAGGTTTTTTTTTTCGCCTACTTTATGTGGAAATTCAGATATCAACTTGATTAACATAACCAACCGGATACAAATGATTTTAATGAGTGATCTGGATATTTTTAGACCTTTGACTTTGGATATTCAAGACGTTGAATGCTGTCATGTAACATTTTGATCTGAATGTTATTTGTCTACTCAGCTGTTCTATTGGACCATGACGCATCTTTCAGCTATGAATTTCTAGCACGTAAATTCCTTTTGACATCTTCGATCATCCACAGAATTTCCTTTTATCTATTCCTTATATCTTGTTTTGTATTTCGTGTATCTTTATATTTCTTAAAATAAAAAGCAGAAGAGACGATTTTCTTCCAGCTTCAGTGCAAGAATAAGTAAAGTAAAATGGAAGCCTTAGTATCATTAGTTATCTACTTAATTCCTTTTCTTTTATTGCTCTCTCTCTCTCTCTCCCTCCCTCCCTTTAATAATGATTTTCTTTTTCACATACTCTTTAGCTTTCAATAATTCCTTGTATCTTAGTGACTTTATTACCTTACTTGGGGCGAAATGACTAAAAAAGAAAAAATGCGCAGCGTAAAGGTTATCATTGCAAAAAATAGAATCGGTGATCCGAGTTCAAACTCAGCCTATCAGTTGCGTTCAGTTTCCCATAAAACCCTTGTAAAAAAACATGAATTTATATCTTTTTTATCTTGAAAACATCCAACAAAGGACACTATTTACATTGTTCGGAGTATCATACTCATCTTTGTTGCCATATTTATCACAACGTTTCGGTCGTTGTACGCTCCGGCCTTCTTCAGATGGTTGGAATGTCGAACTGAACCCTTTATTTCGCTCACTGGGGTAGGCATGACACGTAGAACTAGAACAGTCTACGCCAGTGAGCGAAATAAAGGGTTCAGTTCGACATTCCGACCATCTGAAAAATGCCGGAGCGTACAACGGCCGAAATGCTGTGATAAATATGGCAACAAAGATGAGGACAACAGTCTAAACAATGTAAATAGTTTAAATAATTTTACAGGAAATTTATTAAAACTATTAGAGGTGAAAATTTGTAGTTTTAATACATTATTTACAAGATATAAACAACAATGTAAATAGTGTACATAATACCTCACCTCAGAAATATAGACAGATATCCAACGAAGGATCTGTAATGCAATCGATCTTGACAAGTAATCTCGACTTCAGCCACTTTCTCACCAACGTGACGTGGCTTCCCTCTGTCTTTTCTACAAATATTTCATGGCAACTGCTCTGATAAACATTTTCTCTCTGATTCCTCGACTACATAAATTTAAGCGTGCAACTAAAATAGCATTAGCCACTCGATCAGTTACTTTTCTCGCACTTCCCACCTGTGGAAACTCCTTTCCGTTTACTTGCTTCCCTGATAACTAAAAGCTTCAAAGATTTAAATGCAACTCAGCTACCATCTTCTTGAATCGCATTCATTTCTTTGTCCTTACCCCCATCTTACCTATTATCAGTCTTCTCTTTCAGTTTTATTACCTGTAATCACTTCCGTATTAGTAGCATCCCCGCCTTTCTTGGGGGAAATCATTTAAAAAAAGGGCTAAATAAAAGGGAAAAATCGTCTCTCTGGCCTTAAGAAAATGAGATCATATTGATTGATCGATGAATATATAAATTTATATTGTCTTATATTTTAGAATAAATTTGTAACATTACTAAAATATTTACTAAAGCAAACTGCACATAATCTAATTTTAAAACGAATGTGTTTGTGTTTGTGTGTGTATGTATATTCGTGTGTTTCTGTGTTTGTGCATTCACGTGAAAAAGCTGGCTACTTGCACGTGTACCTGTGTTTATTTTCGTTTTGTATCAACCCAAAAGATTATAAGAAAATTAGTCACTGGGGTGACAATAAACCTATATTTGCTTTATTATTCTAAACAAACACACATATAAGTGTGTGTTTTATTTTAATGTTGCTTTTGTGAAAAAGAAAGAAGTGTAATTTTATTTTTATTTTACCGACTTTCAGGAAACACGTGCACAAAAGATGTACGTACATAAAGAAATAAAAAAAAAACACGATAAAGAATAGTAGAAAACAAGCTGGCATGGCGAGGTGTTACAGAGTATGAATGGTAGAGTGTAGGTATTTAATGTTTCTTTACCTACAGAGAAGAGGATACACTTTTAAAAAAAATATTTCTGATCGAAAAATTCCTTTGATCCATTTTTTTCCAGTAGTCTTCATAAAAATCATGGATGTATGCCCATAACCTATTCCGTAAATAACCACACCTCTCTCTCTCTCTCTTTATATATATATATATATATATATATATATATATATATATATATATATGTATGTATATATATATATATATATATATATATATAAACATATATATAAACATATATGCATAAACATATATATATATATATATATATATATATATAACATATATATATATATATATAAACATATATATAAATAGACATATATATATATGTGTGTGTGTGTGTGTGTATGGGGTGGGAAGAAAGATATATAATTTTTTTATGTACCTGAACAATGTTAGTAAAATCAATGACAAAGTAAAAAAAAATCTTTTTTCATGTGACGCGTTTTGTTCTTTAGGACTTGATTGAAATACCCCTTTTTGTTTGTTTGTTCATATATATATATATATATATATATATATATATATATATATATATATATATATGATTAGGAAGTTTCTTATTTCGGAGGATTTGAATCTGATAACAGATTAAAATCCTCCGAAATAAGAAAAATCCTAATCAACAGTAACAAAATACTAAAAAAAAACAATAAATAATAATAATAAAAAAAACAATTTCAAAAAACGATTACAAATTCTCGAAGCCACCACAATTAAAAAACAAAAACCCAACATAAATGAAATAGGATTTGATACTGGCAGAAGCATCTAAGTATATTTAATAACTAATTCTCCAAATAATAAATACCAACTCCACCCAACTTCTAATGAACTCATCCAAAAAGACGGCCTGAATACTCTAAAATATTATCTCTAAAAATCAAAAGCAACCAACTTAAAGCCAAAAGCGTACAGCCATGATGACAGTTGACGACAACCGAAAGTGCTCGGCAACACACCAAAGACCGGGGTCTTTTTCAATAACTTTCACCCAAATATAAAGAATCTTGCGAGAAAGCAAGATAAAAAATCAAGAGAAAGATTATTAAATGGAAAAGTTCCGTAGTCTACAAAACACTTGCCTCAATATATATATATATATATATATATATATATATATATATATATATATATATACAATTCAATCAATAGGAAAACGCACTAAAGCAACTCATTTTATGATTTATCATCTCATTGCATTCCTAATATATTCTGTTACAGCGAAGTTTACCTCGGATCATACAAAATTAATCAAGAGAAAGAATATAATATCATAATGTAGGTAATGTACTTCCTGTCACAGAGTTGATATCTAAGTATTAAACGTAGAAGTGTATTAATGATTCGTAACGATGGCAAGAGATTCAATCATATTTATTTAACCCTATTCCTCGGAGTACACTGTTGTTGGTGTTGTTTCAAATTAGACGTTTGATACATTCTCTCAAGGTCTGAGATGAATTATTACTGTTAGTTTATAAATTACTTGAAATGATATCTCTGTTGCTTCGGTCTTTACGTTTCGATAGTATCACTCTCAACTATTTCGAAAGTTTTCTGAAGATCTGATACGAAGTATTGGCAGGATAGATGAATTATTCAAATACCCACTTCCACTGCGGGTGCTACCTTTCGGCGGCTGCTTTTATTAGTACTTTTCTGATGCATGTCGCATTTGATAATTTTAGTTAAAAATTTCAGAAAGCTGACACGCTTTCTGAAATTTTTAAACCAAAATTACCAAATGCGACATGCATCAGAAAAATCCTTAATCATAATGGCAGTAATCTTTAATCGTAATGGCAGTAATCCTTAATCGTAATGGCAGTAATCGAGTGAATTGTTAAAGATCCTTAATGCCTCATATGTATGATGTAGATGAATAGTGTTTACTTTTGTTAATGTTTCTTTTCATATGTAAATTTTGACATACTAAAACAGACAAATAAAATCAAATTGGTCCTGTTTTGATCTGAACGTCAGACCTAGAACAAAGTAAATAAATGACACAGATACTACGTTCTGAATCTAGGATATCATGATAAATTTAACTGGAAAATATTAAGTTGCTCAGTACACAGATCATACTGATCCTACAAATAGGGTTTAGTGATATTTTGATCCTAGACAGAACGCATAGATATCCTGATGCAAGGAAAATCAACGCCTCATTTCTACTGGTAATATGGAAGTTCATAATATAACCTAATCACAATGACTCACCAAATATCCAGGAAAGCTGGATAATTCACTGCAAAAAACGTAGTTAGTAAAAGAGAAATATGAAGATTATTTTTCTTCTATGTGCGGTGTCATTTCCTGGTGTAGGCGATCATGGCTCTCCACAATTTCTTGTCCTTTGTAGCTCTTAATAAATTTTGTCTTTTTGTTATCTCTACTAATTCCTGTTTTGCCAACCATTTACACAAGCTCATTTTCCTTCTTCCATGTGCCATATTTCTTTAGGACGTTGGCGATCATGGCTCTCCACAATTTTATATTTATTGTAGCTCTCAATAAATTTTGACTTTTTGTTATCTCTCCTAAAGCTATCTGTTCCGTTATCCATTCACTGAAGCTCAATAAGTATTTTATGCGTTGTTTTCTCTGTCCCTCTTGCCTTCAGTCACTCTTGTGAGTATCAAATTTCCCAAGCCCACTTTCCTCATTAAGTGCCCTATAAGTTTTAACTGTCTCTATTAAGTATAAGTGTTCTTTTGTTTCTATTTTCTCTAAAACTTCATCGTTTCTCAAATGTTCGGTCCATGTTATTCTCAACATCCTTCTGTAGAAAGAAATTTCTCTTGCTTCAAATCTATCATTCATCTCTAAGGAAATTATTAAGCATTCACTGCCTTATATTACATAACAGTTCAGTACTCTTTTCTTTGTTTCTAACAAGTTTTTTTCTGTTTCTTAATACACTATTTAGCTTTTGAAAGCATTTTTCGCTATCCTATGGCGCCTTCGGATTTCAGTGTCGCACTTTCCGTCCTCTGCTTTCTAATAAACAATAAAAAAATATACTTTCTCTTTTTCTTAAGTAAATTCTGAGCAGTTTAGACCTTAAACATACAAGACTTTCGCTAAGTAGGGTATTTTCTTTTTGTGCAAAGTGTTATTTTCTTTAAAGTCGTTTTTACTTAGCGCTAATGTAAATTGCAACTTTTTAAGATAGAAAAATATTTTAAAACATTTCAGATTATTTATTGTTTCATCATAAAAATGGTTTTAGAAATCTCTGGAAGAATTAATAGACATTGTATTGCTGGTAGAAAAATACTGGGAAAACCGAGAAATGAACATTTCGACATTTGCTTCCTCCAAACAACATTATAAAATTTGAGAGTTACATATAAGTTATGTGCAAAAATTCCCAGGATACAATACACTTTTCTGGAAAAAAGAAACTGAAGATAGAAGAGAAACGCTTTTTTATAAGTAAAAACGCAGAAAACTTAATGCATGTAGCCGTGTGTATATATATATATATATATATATATATATGAAATTTATAATGTTTATATTTTTTAAATATACATATATATTTTTAAGGTGTGCTATATTTATGCGATAATGAGCTCAATATCAGAGATAGAGCGTCTGTAAATATGAAAAGGAAAATTGAAGTCAACACTGAGGCTGTTTCATGCTAGACGCAATCATCAGAATTGATTAAACAGTCTGTCGATTTAATCTTCACTTATATATATATATATATATATATATATATATATATATATATATATATATATATATACAAGACATTATCATGTATATACATATGTATGAATTTAACATATACATATACACGATTTAATATGCATATATTTACATATAACCGGCTTTAACATATATATTTATACGACATTAATATATATATATATATATATATATATATATATATATATATATATATATATATATATAAGCAAACAAACAAACGTCCTGGGTATGACGGTAAACTACATCTGCGTCCTGGGTATGACGGTAAACTACATCCGCGTCCTGGGTATGGCGATAAACTGCATCCAACAGCAAGGTCTCAGATAATGTTTTCAGAACAACAATAATGTTGCCAGCTCTAAGTTTTTGAAACAATAATGTTGCCAGCTCTAAGTTTTTGAAACAATAATGTTGCCAGCTCTAAGTTTTTTTGTAAAAGAAATAATGTTGCCAGCTATACGTTTTTTTGTAGAAAGAAGTAATGTTGTCAGCTATACGTTTTTTATTCCATACAAAATAGGCATTTAAAATTCATATAAACTGGATTTGGCATTAAATAACCCACAGTGGTTGATATGCCATAAAACCCAAACAAACAAACAAAAGCAAACAAACAAACACTTTGTGGTTGTTGGATTTCTGAGATAAGTTAATTTATTGTTCCGCTTATTCTAAAATATCCCAACGTATTTTCCTTATACACAGTTTTGTCTTTCATCCCAATCTGAAACTGCCGAGACCAACAGACGTCAGCGAAATGCGACGTTTATATTATTTCCTACTTTGTCTGATTATCTCCACTTCTTTTTCGGATATTACGTCTCGCAAACACACACACACATATATTTTATACAATTAAATTCAACAAAATGTAAACTTTTAAGATGTAACACAAAGAAGGATCGAACTCACTATTCAGTCATAATTGTTCTCGCGAGACAAACTTGCAAACCATATCAACACTGGAAAGCATGATAACAATTACTGAACTTGAGAGACCTATATTTAAAAAGTATAACAAATTTTAAGTAACATTAGCAATGTTTGTTCGATCAATGAATATGGAAGGTTTCCTTATAAGGAAACGGCCAATATGACCATTGCCATATTACACGAATGCAAATTACTGACTGATTGAAATTATTATAAATACCGTATATATGCTTATAAAACAGTACGTTGTTTTACAATTTCCAGCTAACTTTGAGTATACGTTAGAATAAAATTAGACTATGATCCGGCTTTACCGAGTGTATGCATATGCATTAAAACGATTTCTTATATACCAATATGCATACATATAAAATCATGTTTATATGAATAGATAAAAAGAAGATTAGATACATGATCTCTTAAAAATAATGAAATACTGAACAGATCTAACGTTATTTATACTTGTGTAACTTTGAAACTTTTATCTTTATCATAGCGTCAGTTTACGAACCGCTTTAAAACAAAAGATGAATGAAGTAGACACATTTTACGTGATTCTTTTGAATAAATAAAATTCCCTTGTTCTTTTCTCACCTCAGCTCTTCTAAATGAGCCGTTTGTCCAGTCATAACGAAAACATATGCACCACGATATTTCTTTTAAAACCAGTTCGTTTCACTTTCATATTGGAAAGTAAATGCTATATATATATATATATATATATATCATTACACATATATATAATATAATATATACATCATTATACATACATACATATATATATATATATGTGTGTGTGTGTGTGTGTGTGTGTATTTGTGTGTGTGTATAAATAAAAAGAAAGAACAGTAAGATATATAATTTCAGCTTCCATTTTTGAAACATGGTTAGAAGTGTGTAGCGAAAAAAAATTATAAATCAATTAATTTATAATATATATATATATATATATATATATATATATATATATATATATATATATATATAATGGTTGGTTGGTTGGGTTTTATGGCATATCAACCACTGTGGGTCATTTAATGCCAAATTAAGGTGTATACACACACACACACACACACACACACACACACATATATATATATATATATATATATATATATATATATATATATATATATATTAAATATACAGTACTATTAAACATATAGCTGGCAACATTATTGTTTCAAAAACGCATAGCGGGCAACATTATTGTTTCAAAAACGCATAGCGGGCAACATTATTGTTTCAAAAACGCATAGCTGCCAACATTGTTGTTTCCAAAAAACGTATAGCTGGCAACATTGTTGTTTCCCCAAAACGTATAGCTGGCAACATTGTTGTTTCAAAAACGCATACCTGGCAACATTTTAGTTTCAAAAACGTATATCTGGCAACATTATTTTTTCCAAAAAAACGTATAGCTGGCAACATTATTGTTTCAAAAACGTATAGCTGGCAACATTAATTATTTTTCCGAAAACATTATCTGAAGGCCTTGTTGTTGGACGTAGTTTATCGTCATACCCAGGCCGCTAAATAATAATAATAATAATAATAATAATAATAATAATAATAATAAAATTCCCAGCAGAACAATTCTGTGGATAAGAAAAAATTAGTATAAGAATGACAATAGGAAAAACATCTAAGATGTTTTTGCTATTGTCATGTCATTCTTGTACTATATATATATATATATATATATATATATATATATATATATATAGAGAGAGAGAGAGAGAGAGAGAGATAGGGGAACATCGATTTACGAATTTAATTAATTCCTGAAGGGCGTTCGTAACCCGAAATGTTCGTAAGTCGAAACTAATTTTCCAATAAGAATCAGTGTAGGGAAAAAAGTTACAGTACACTAAAATTGGGACAAAATGCATAACACACGAATGTATACAAAATGGCGGCTGACACCGAAATTATTCGGTTCGTGTTAATTCGGTTCGTCTATGTTGTTCGAGAACCGTAATTTTGTTCGATAACTGAGGCATTTTTATCTCAAATTTTCTGTTTGAAAACCGATTTGTTCGACATGCGAGACGTTCGAGAACCGAGCTTCCTCTCTTTCTCTCTCTCTCTCTCTCTCTCTCTATCTATCTATATCTATATATATATATATATATATATATATATATATATATATATATATATATATATATATCCACGTAAGGTGAGAACGAATAGATTACAATTTCAACGTTCGTATATTTAGCTTAAACCCGGCCTCAATACAGAGTAGAGCAATATTATTTATTTAAGAATATTAAAACAACATGTAAAAATCGCTACACAATTGCAGTCGCGTTTCGACACACCAATGCGTCTTCTCAAGCAATTGTAAATTACTGGCTAGTGAATTTTGTTACAAAAGCAAAATACATCCTTTTTTTTCAGAAAAAAAAAAGATGTTTACAAGGCTTGGGGTATTTACCATGATCAATCAATCGACCAACGTTCAAATTAAACGAAAAAGAAAAAATTAAAAGTTTCTTAGAAATGAGTCATGGTCGGGAATTATTTGCTGACAGCAGCCAGTCATTAAAGACATGTACACTTTGTAATCATCTGTATCAATGTCAGACGGTCAACTTTTCTAAGAAATAAAAGTGGAGGGGTAGAGTGGTAATTTAACCTAATGCAAACTTTTTATATATGCTTTATGGATTCCCTATATAATTTTTTTTGCAGTTGATAAATAAGTGGCCTCTTTAAGTAACTAATAAATAATTCAAACGTATAGAATTTATTTAGTAAATTAATATGCTGCCATTAAAAATTATCCATATATAATGTTAATAATACAAACCTGTCAATGTAAGATGTCCAAAAATACAAACTAACCAACAATACATCCATATAAATCGTTAATAATACTAACAGGAGATTAATACAGAAGTATATTAAATCCAAATAAGTCTTACAAATAGAAACATAAGCCATATATGGTGCAACTCAGTTCAACTAAATATATGAAAAATCATTATCAAATTCCAAAGTTTAACTAATTTGTAAGGTAGAAAGGTAGACTATGTCTACAATTTACTGTTAATTCGCTCCTTTGTTTTAATAAAGATTTCTTACCATAAAATCTAATAATATCTAATTATTCATGTAAACACAGGAAACATACTTGATGCAAAACTTTTCTATGAATTGAGCCCTCTATCTCATTCCTGTGTTTATTCGAAGAATAAGTACGCAAAAATTCGCCCTCTTCTCTAACGCTGCTAGCTCATGGGTAAAATCTCCGACTGATTCCAAATCAGTATATATATATATATATATATATATATATATATATATATATATATATATATATATATATTTAAAAATATGATTCCATCGCTACATAAGAATTCTCATGTTTGAAAACAAGAGCGGAAAACGTCAATATAATTATTTGAATTAAATTGAATTAAAGTACCAAGCTCTGTTCCATCTTCAAGCGAAATTTTTTTTGGAATTTACCTAACGAAATTTTTGGGGGAATTTGGAATTTACCTAACGAATTTTTTGGGGAATTTACCTAACGAATTTTTTTTGGGAATTTACCTAACAATTTCTTTCCTATTTTCTATATATTTTCACACACACACACACACACACACACACACACACACACACACACACACACACACACACACACACACACACGCGCGCACGCACACGCACACGCACACACACACGCACACACACACATATACATATATATATGTATATAATAGAAATTTGGAGCTAAAATTGATATTGCATACACGTACACAATCATTCCTATAAACAATAAAATATTTTCACCTACTCACACACACGCAAACATACTCACCGTACATACACCCGTATACACACGCGCATATATAAATATATATATATATATATATTTATATATATATATATATATATATATATATATATATATATATATATACGTATAAATGTACTGAAAGGTTCTTATCCCTACCTACAACCCAAATATGATCAAATGACCAAGCATTAAGAGTTTTAATCCCTTCTTGTTTTGAGTTTTGAACTTTTCTGCATCTCCTCTGATATACTAAGAGTATCTTAGTCTACTTTTGAGATAATTAAACGTTGAAAAATATTGTATGATGCAAATTTTACACGTCTCAACAAAATATTAGTTTTAAATTGGAATTAACATCACTTGGAAAAGATTCTCAGCTAAATTAACTACATGTAGGAATTTTAGATTTGCAAACATCAGGAAGAATAAATTTCACTTGCAAAAGGATAAATATATCAACAGTATACATGTATTTATAATAAATTTGTTTTTCTGGTTTTTGAGAACTGGTAAACAATTCATTTAATAAACATAATATAAACTGTTTTTGATAAGACATTAAAAATATGAATAATGTGGAAGAATGCAAAATGGCTAACCTTTAACTGCTTGTAAAAGGTCATCAAAAAAGTCCTTGTCGTTTTTCTTTTTTTCTTTTTTTTTGACATACCATTAGCCCGCAAAGTAATCGACATTCAGAAAATTTGACCAACGTGTATCCCGCTATGCAATACGCTGGCGGTAAAACTCAGATGTCTTGAAAGCAAAAAAAATCTTTGAGTGTATGCCACAAGTCTGTATCTTTTGTCCAGGATTTCCCACGAAGGTTTTTTTTTCTTCAGGGAACGGAAGAGGGGGTAAACTGTTGGTGCAAGATTCGGGGAGTAAAGTGCATGACATATTGTTGCCATATGGTATCCTTGGCCACCCGCGCCATGTGTTACCTGTGACATTATGGAGGTACAGCATATCCTTGCGATTAATTTACGCTGCCTCCTTCTGCTTCAGTGCCTGTTGCATATGTATCGGTTTAGGAGGGATAACAAAAAGACAAAATTTATTATTATAAAGACACGAAATTGTTGAGAGCCATGATCGCAAACTTCCTTAAGCGACAAGAGGCATAAAAAAGAAGACTTGTCTATGCCAGGTAAAAAGTCAAGATCTGGATATAACAAAACTAAAATGATTTCATAATAATGGGATTTTGAACAGTGATGGAGTGGGTCTAAAAATATGTGTTGACAGGAGATAAAGATGGCCCACTTACAGCTACAATGCTACCATTTAAATTTCATGACAAATAAATAAAACTTAAAAAATATATACAAAAAAGGTTCAGTTAATTTTTTTTTTTTTTGAAAAATGTGCATTTCTCAGTAACTACGGTATAGCTATACTGTACACATTACAGCCAGTAGATACCAAATGTAAATACAGAATATACAAGTTATCTATTTATTTATTTTAATTTTAAGTAAGTGGTTGATATTTTAAAATATTAGGTTGGTGCAAAAATAATGACGTAATAATGTCGTTTTTTGACGTATTTTTAACGTCGAAAACGACATTTTTACGTCATTATTTTTGCACCAACCTAATAACTTACTGTACAATTCACATATTAACAGATAGCTCAGAATCACACTAGAGCATTTCCTGTAGTCCACTTTCCTACGAACAATAGTTTGTGTCCACAAGACGATTTTGCAAATCTGCTAATAATTGTTTGCGTAATCAATTTATCTAAGAATTACTTTTCAATGCATGATTCCAAATTCTCCTCAGAGATCGAATTTATTTACCTTCTCCTTATGATCTTTAATTAAAAAAAAAATGTCCTCTCACATTGCACGTGAGTAACCGATAGTGCAAATGACTTTATAAAGTCCTTATTTTTATTACTAAAACAGTTGTCTATGTTTCTTCTTTTACAGCATTTTTATTTAATAAAATAACTTCATCAGGGGCCCACTGGCCAGTCCGCCGATTTTCAACTGTGAAATGTCGTCACTGTCAGATTCGATATTCGAAATCTTTGGATATGTATAATCGGCGTGAAAGTCATAAAAAAAAAATATGAAAAATCTGTGCTTGTAGACACACAGATGATGAAATATTACTGTTGCTCATTACAATAGAAGTACCAAAAATAGATAACTTTTTGGTCTCGCATACATTATTAGGCTTAGTTAACTAAGAGACTCTGCAGATTAAATTATTAGTACATGTAAAGCTTCATTGTATATCCCATTTTTAATTGGAATTTCTGCATCAAGTAACTTCTAATGACAATTAAATGTTTGACTAAGAAATGAATGTCTTAAGTTTTTTGTTCCCAATAAAACATTTATTTTATTTATTTTCATTAGTGACGTGTAAAGATAGATACAGCAATTGGAAATACAATAAAAACAGTTTTTATTTGCTCATGGTAAGTCTCTTATAAATAAAAACTATACAATATGGAAATATATTTTAGGGACAAAATTAATCAATGAAACTGATTTTTCAAAACACAAAAATATTTTTTATGTCTGAATATTCATAATAAAAGAATTATAGTCTTAGGCCAAACGATTACAAACGGTAATCATTATTATAAAATGTATTTTCGTATAATATAAAAAATAGGGTTCGCACCGACTTTTGCAGATGTAAAAACATATTACTTTAAAAACAATCTTGAACCAAAAAAGTAGTTATTATTAAATTGAAGAACTTTATATAAAACAGTTTATCTGTGTATAACGAACAGAGAAATGAAATTTTCTTTATTATATAGATCAGTTTTGAGTATCTACTGAATTTCAAAATACACATTTACAACATAAAATTTAATAATAATTTTAACTTCATGGATTTTAGTCAGGTACTATTATATATGTGTTTATGCACACACACTTACCTATAGATAGCACCATGCAAAGTCTTCGCTCTAATAATTGCTACCCGATAAGCGTTTGTACATATGAAATATTATTCAAACTGGTTTCAATTCCATGCATATTATCAAATTTTACAATAACGCTTTTAAATGAGAGGGATAAGTACGAAACTAAACCCTAAATAAACGGTTTGTAGTTACAGTTTCATGCTTAAACGCAATATTCAGGATATACTTATTTCTTAAGAAAAGAAATATAGATTTATATGCAGGCAATAATTGTTTTGGTCACACCTATACACGCGCATGCGCGCGCACACATATGCGTGTGTGTATGTGAATGTGTGTATGTCGAAGAATCGGTAACATATTTATTGTTTAATAACAATATGGCATACGTAGATGAATTTATTTCCTATTCTTATATATATATATATATATATATATATATATATATATATATATATGGCGGGTATGTGTGTGCATGAATGCGTTCGTGCATCTATGTGTGTGTATAAACGCGTGTGTACATTTATATATGCGTATTTAAACATTAAGATATGTTGGCATGCATATGACTTTGTATGTCTGTGTGTTTATATATATATGTGTGTCTGTGTGTGTGTGCGTATACTGTACATTCATGTATACCTATATAAGCACTAATATATGTGTGCGTGTGTTTACATGAAAAATTATACATTTTTTTCAATTCTCTTAAAGTTTTCAATAAAGTTAATGGTTTCATTGTCAGAGTTTGGCTTCTAGATTATTGTTTATTCTGACTTCAGTCATCGACTTTTGAGAGAATTATTATACTTTTTAGTCCATTTTTTACGTTTATTTTTAAAGGAGCAGAAATGTTTAACCTCGAATCAATAAATGATTCATTTGAGACTCTTTTTATCTGTTTGTTTGCAATTCACGCGTTTATTTTCCTCTCTCTTTCCCCCTCTGTCTCTCTGTACAACTCATTTAAAAGCTCTATAACGGAATAATGAATCATGTAAATTGCTGGTAAATAATGAAAACCTATCTACGCGGTCTTATTTTGAGTGGATACCATTTATGTAAAGCACCTTCTACTATAATATAGTTTATATGTTATGATGATAAGATAAAGAACAAATTATCCGTCTAAAAGGAGGCACGGTGGAGTAATGGATAACGGTTCGGATTGGGGGTATCGGGGGGCCGAGTTCAAATTCCCCTCGAATCCATTACATTAACTTACATGCTAATACCCATGGGAAAGGTATGAATGCTTCTTCTCCCCCTATCTTAGGTCTATCCCACCCCAGGATAGACCTATGATAGCAACTGGTCTACCGCAGAAAGAAATGGCAGTCATGATAGCCTAAGTTTGTACCACGCATGGCATATAACTTTCTGACTAAGATAGTTCTCTTTTACTAAAGCTTCATCATAAAATAAAAAGTGAAACATTAGATTCCTATTCTTCATCTTATCATACTGTTGGATTGCGAACCCAACTTATTTATTATATTATAAAAAAAGTAATGGATTTATTTTTAAAGTGATATTTTTATGACTCTGCAGGAGAAACTAGCATTTTGAGAGAGAGAGAGACAGAGACAGAGAGAGAGGCACAGTCCAGCAAGGTCAATTTACAATTCTGAATGAGGGTTTGGGCCTTCCTTAAAAGGGTAAATAGAACGTTGCCGGGATCTGTGGCTGAGCAGTGCATGTCCGATTAAATGGTGGTTTCTCCTACAAAGGTGGACGCAAGTTTAAACACTTCTGGAGAGCATATTTTCTTTATTTTTTCTCGTGTGCGCAGGCTGGTAGATATAATGCTCACAGTTTATAATCAAAGCGGGATCTATTTTAAACATTAAAGACAACGGTTGAAGTAATCAAAATAATATATTATCATATGTATAAACCCAAATATTTTACACACGCACAAACACAGGTATATATATATATATATATATATATATATATGTGTGTGTGTGTGTGTGTGTGTCGGTGTGTCCAGGTAAAATGAGAACAAATGGAGTATAATTCCACTGTACGTAAGATTTAATTTGGAAGAGAGCTCAATACAGAGTAGAGATAAATATTATTTATTTTTGGATATTAAAAGTAAAACGTTAAAAATCGCCACACGATTACAAGCATGTTTGAACAAGATAAATGTGTCTACCCCGAGGAGACGAATTTATGTTGTTGAAAGATGCTTGTAATGCTGGCGCGCTTGTTTTATATTTATGAGATATATTATATTATAAGTATTTACACTATTTACATTGTTTAGAATATTGTCCTTATGTTTATTATTATATACACGACTTTTCGGCCGTTGTACGCTCTGACCTACTTCAGGTGTTATATGTTGGCCCAGTAGATAAAGGCGTTGGTTAAAGCAATCAAATGTGATATATATATATATATATATATATATATATATATATATATATATATATATATATATATATATATTTATATATATTTAATTAAAATGTTTTTCGCTACACAGTTCTAACCATGTTTCAAAAATGAAACCTAAAAGCTTCTAATTAAATTTGTAATTAAATTAAAGGCATTAGTTCCATTTCATCCTCAAGCGAATTTTGGAGTAACTTATTTTTAAATTTACTGGGTTTTAAAGGCACGGCAAAAACCATAATTTACAATTTACAAGGATACAGAGAAATCCATTCATCCAGACAAGGGGTGGTTGCGTGTTCATTTTATTAACTTTTGTTGTATCAATTATTACGTTTGAAAAAGGGGTTATGTTTAGGTAGGGGTAGGGATGTATTTTTCAACGAATTCTGACATCCGTTAAATGTTTATATATATATATATATATATATATATATATATATATATATATATTTCATATATATATATATATATATATATATGAAATATATATATATATACATATATATATATATATATATATATATATATATATATATATATATATATATATATGCACACACACACACATATATATATCTATCATGGTTACGTATCACTTCAGTTATAACATAGTAACATTAATAATATGATATACTGATTCTCTCGAACAGAAAGCTTTGTAAAGAGAAATAATTTTAATATACCACGACATATTAAAATGCTGTATTTGTGTGTGAATGCTTGTGCCAGCGCGTTTTTCTTGTTCATTTAGTTCTGATAGAGTGAATCAGGCCCAGAAAATCAGTGTATGAAATTTTGAGTATCTATCGACAGCACACATTGTACACATAAGAATTTCTCTTAATTGGTTCTTTGACAAATGATCCTCATATTAAATTCTACATCTTTGAACAGCTGGATAAGAAAACAGTGAAATAGTTTTACCCAAGAGATATCCGCTGTATATGGGTTGGCACTCTTCCATTTCTATTTTTCTTTTATTAATAGTCTCCGTATTTTTCCCCCCACCATACTTCTTACCCCCCCACCATACTTCTTACCCCAACCCCCACCATACTTCTACCCCCCTCATTCTCCCACCATATCTTACCCCCATCATACTTCTTATCCCCCACCATACTTCTTACCCCCATCATACTTCTTATCCCCCACCATACTTCTTACCCCTATCATACTTCTTATCCCCCACCATACTTCTTACCCCTATCATACTTCTTATCCCCCACCATACTTCTTACCCCCACCATACTTCTTACCCCCCACCATACTTCTTACCCCCATCATACTTCTTATCCCCCCACCATACTTCTTACCCCCATCATACTTCTTATCCCCCACCATACTTCTTACCCCCATCATACTTCTTATCCCCCACCATACTTCTTACCCCCATCATACTTCTTATCCCCCACCATACTTCTTACCCCCACCATACTTCTTACCCCCACCATACTTCTTACCCCCACCATACTTCTTACCCCCATCATACTTCTTATCCCCCACCATACTTCTTACCCCCATCATACTTCTTATCCCCCACCATACTTCTTACCCCTATCATACTTCTTATCCCCCACCATACTTCTTACCCCCCACCATACTTCTTACCCCCATCATACTTCTTATCCCCCCACCATACTTCTTACCCCCCATCATACTTCTTATCCCCCACCATACTTCTTACCCCCACCATACTTCTTATCCCCCATCATACTTCTTACCCCCCCACCATACTTCTTACCCCCTCACTGTACTTGATCTCAATTCGCACTGTTACTCAGAGACACACGTTACGTTTATTTTACTTTTTGTCTTTCTCACTGCTTAAAATGATTTGTAAATTCTTTAGCTTTCTTCCGTGTCTTTCGGAACTTGTTTTCTTGTTCCTTGTTTGTGATTTCTTTTCGTTTTATTTATTGGTAGAATCATCTTACCAGATTATTTTTTGTTGTTGTGTTTATTTATAATAATTTCTCTTCACATAATTCGGACCATATATTTATATAAAGATGAACGTAAGTGAATGCGGGAAGAATAAAATGTATATATTTATTCAGCTCGGTTTAGTTTGGTACAAGGACATAACACAGGAATAAACTCAGAGGATCGAACTCGCTATAGCAATAAACTCTTCGCTAGATGACTTATTAAAAAGAAGGGACTTTAAAAGAGAAAACCAGAAATTTAGATTGATGTCGCTACCAAGTGAATTAATGTTAAAGTATAGTGCATAAATTAATTAAATTAAACATTGTATAGATATAACAAGAAATTAGAAAACCGGCAGTCATTTGCTGAAACTTCTGGATTCTTTCATGTCTAAGTCGATATCGGGTGGTAATGTGTATTCGTAATTGTGTCTGCGTGTCTGTCTACTGGGAGTTCTAATGTCTTCATCTTTATACGGTCAGCCAGCTCAACGATGTGTTACATCCTTCTAATTCATGGCTGAACTCTTTAAGCATGTATTCTTTGTATTAGATAGACATAAGTGAGATTCATTAAGAATTGATTCAAAGAAAGATGTTGATGTAATATAATACTTTAGGCGTGTGTTTCTAGTTGGTAATAACGTTATTATTAAGTTTTCAAAACACATTCACTCTAAAGACATATGTTCTTTTTAAATTAGGGTGAAATTAGCGAAATCAAAGTTATGCCCAGCGGTTTCTATGCAAAATCTTAGATCTTTTTTCCAAAACGCATGTCTCTCTTGTGTTCGTAGATGCAGGCTTTTGGATCATGTGATGTCTTCCCCACATAAATATTTTTGCATTACAAAACAATTTATTTGATAAATCCCGGCATTTGAATTAGTGTTAGGTTTATTTTGCTCCCTACTTATATCTCCGATTATCCTAGAGGTGGGATGTCTAATTTGTTTGTGAGTTTAGGAGAAAGAGTGTTGGAGTTCAGGATTATGAATTAGTAATTTTCGTTAAAAGTGTTATTGGTGGTGTCTAGTTTTTTGACTTTGTGGAATTTGTAAGCTGGTTTTTTCGTGGGTAGGGAAAAGTTTACAGTTTTCTCTATATATTTCTCTTCATTTAGGTATTCCCGGCTACATATCCTAAGCGCTCTGATGTAAAATCCTATGATTAGTCCAGATTTTATTCTTTGGTTGTGGTGGGAATAGAAGTTGATTAAATCATTTTTGTTTGTGGGTTTACGATAAACTTTAAAATTTAATTTCTCATTGTTGATTATTAATAAGATGTCGAGGTAAGGTAAAGAATTATTTATTTCGCATTCGTGTGTGAATTCAGTGGTAGGTTCAGCCTTATTGAGTTTCACTATTATGTTTAATAAGTTTGTCTCTTGGGGATATAATGAAAGGGCGTCATCTATATATCTTAGGTAAGTGGAGCTGTTTAGTATCATGTGTTTAAGTGGAGCGGATTCTAAGAGTTCTAGAAAAAGGCAAACGAAAAGACCACTGCTAGGTGACCCCATAAGCAAAGCGAAATTTTGTTTGTAGAGTATAATGTTGAAAGAAAAAAAGCTGCGGTTAACGATTAGTTTACATATTTTTGTAATTTAATGGACGGGTTGAGGAAGCTTTTCTTTGGACATTTTAGGGTAGTTTCTCAATATGTTGAGGATTTCGTGATGGGTATGTTGATGTATAATGATTTGATGTCTAAGCTCACCATAACCATGTTTTCCATATTTACGTTTCGTATTCTTCGGATTAAATCACTAGCGTTTACGATATATATTGTGTCAATGGTTCCTGGGAAGAAAGGCAGGACTTTTTAAATAGCTCTAGCTTATTTGTGGGGTGAACTTTTGATTCCTCCTCAAGGGAGCTGATGGGTATGTCGCGTTTGTGCGCTTTTGGTAATCCATATAGCATGGGTTTTGGTGGGATGGTATTCTATTAACCTGACCCAGGATTTCTTTTCCTTATTTAATAGTTTCTTAACTGTTTTATTGAACCTTTGTGTCAGTGTTTACTGTTTATTCATTGTTTTTTGGGGGGTTTTTTGCGTAAGTGTTGTTAGTTAGGGGATATTCTAATTTTCAATGCAGATGTTGGGGAAAAGTTTCGTACAAGGTATATTAGCAGTAACCCTCACAAACACCGATAAAACTACACTACTCAGGAGATACATATGTGCACTAAAATCTTATCCACGCACAAAAATATCATCGTAACCCCATTCGACAAAGGAAGAGGAGTACTTATAATGGACACCGTCCAACAATGCAATCTCCCGTTTTGTATACAAATAATGGACAGAACTTTTCCTAAAGCCAGCCTAATTAAAAAAAAAATCTTTAAAGAGAAAATACATTAATAACTTAATAATAACATTATTATCAACTATAAATACTCGCATAAACAAATTACATCTCCATCTTTCTTAAAATGCATTCTTAAAGAATCTAGCTTATATTTATCTAATACAAAGAATACATGCTTAAAGAACTCAGCCATAAGTTAGAACAATGTGACAGCCGGCTGCGCTGGCTGACCGCACAAAGATAAAGTCATTACAACTCCCACTAGAAACACACATACACAACTACGAATACACATTACCATTCAATCCTACTTAGAAGAATCTTCGCAACCTTACATATATACATACATATATATATATATATATATATATATATATATATATATATATATATATATGTAATTATGATTTTAATGAAAGCGGCACGTAACTGACCAATGAAAACTGAGCCAAGCAAAATTTACAATACCAGAATTTGTCTTTTTGAAAACTGTTAGATTCCTACTTTTTTCTTTATTTTGTCAGGCTGTCGGATTCCGACTCATAATTGATCTGCATATCATCTTTAACTCCGCATGTATACATACATACATATATATATGGCCTGACGATTGCATATAGCATGAAACAGACTGTCGCCTCTAAGTGTTGACTTCTATGTTCACTTTTATATTTACACACGCTCTATCTCTGATATTGAGCACTTTATTCCATAAATATAGCACACCTTAAGACTATATTTCTTTATATATATATATATATATATATATATATATATATATATATATATATATATATATATATTTGCATGTTCGTATTTGTGTGCTTATGGACATGAATCATTTCTATAATAACGATGGATAAAAACAAAAGCTTTTTTAACGGTAAAAATATTAAATCTGATTCAAGAAAATCTCTGAAAAATATTTACTGCTTGGAGCAAATTAAGATTCATGTCATTTCGTAAGAAACTATATATTTAGTTAAATAACAAAACTAAAACAAATTCTCAAACTTTTTCCTCTGAAACCAATTTTTCTCATTTATTAGTTTAAGATTAATGAAATATATGGAAACTGTGTTTTTGTCAATTTAAGAGAATAATGTCGTTAAAGTGAAAATTTAGTACGTGCGCGAGGTCAAATTTGTCATATTTTTCGAAAAAATCAATTTACTCCAAAATTTTTAAATAAAAGTAAAATGAAAAAATATATTTTGGTATTTACCGATCTCATCATAGATTCAGCTAAATTTCTGCACGCAAACAAGGCAAAACATGCCTTTAAAAAATTGAAATGATGATAGTCTCCAAAATTGACTAAACCCAAAAACTGAATTAAGAACTTGTCTTCTGATAATAGAAGTGTTTTTTTTTGTTTTTTTTTAAGGAATTGCTTCTTGGTCGTAGCGACGAAATTTGAGTATCCCACCCCATGTCTTTAAAATCGCATTCAGCCATGAAACTGGATGTCAGCACTCTGTGTTGACCTTAGTGTTCACTTTTTTACACATGATCTATCCCTGATATTGAGCAATTTTACACATAAATATTGCATAAGTTAAAACTATATTTTTATCGAATGTATGTATGTGTGTGTGTGGTTTTTTTTTGTGTGTGTAAGTATGTGCGTGAGGGGTGCTACAATTTTAACGATACGAACAATATATTTCTGATAAAAACTAACTGGCATATATATATATATATATATATATATATATATATATATATATATGCGTGTGTGTGTGTGTGTGTGTGTGTGTGCGTGCGAGTGTGTGTTCGCACGCGCGTGCGTGTGTGCTTGTGTATCTATTAGTTTAAATGAATCATGAATTTAGTGGGTACATATTTTTACGTTGGTATCCCCGTTTTCTAGGGTGGTTGATATTTAATTCACAGTTTAAGAAAGAAAAAAAAACAGACGTCAACTCAAACGCCCACTAAAAATTATATATATATATATATATATATATATATATATATATATAAACTAATCCGCAAAAAGAGCTCAATGTATTTATTAATACAAACCAATACAATCAATAAAAAATAAAATCCAGAATTACCTCACATGGGGAATAGTCTATTTTTGCGGACGAAAATATAGGTCATCGATTTGGACTGAGTTTGTATCCATACAGTTAAGTGGGGGTGGGAGATAGAATTTAACTATGAAAGCTAAAAGTTTCAGTCAGACGAAAGGCGCGAGGTGGGGGTCAGAGGAGGGTGGAAGGTAGGAAGGTATTTGTTTTAAAGGGAAGACATTTTATAAAATTAAACCCGAATATTAAACTTATGAAATTAATCTGTGGTTATATGAAGACTGAAATATTAATTTTAAATTCAAAGAGGAATAAAAAGGGGCTTAAATATAAATTTAAAATATATAGATAAAAGGATGTAAGGGATTAATAAAAAGTGAATTGGGGAGATATTAAAACAGAGGAAAGTTTTTAAATGTAAAACCAACCACACTTTTTGCAAGAGCCGAATACAGAGATCTGGTACGGATAGTGTTCCACAGTGTCTCGAAGTTTCAGGTTTTCTATTAGGTATCTTAGACTGGTTGCCACCTAAGGTTATAGGAGCCAGTCTGTCGTGTTACTTACCCACAACGGTGGGAATATAGACAAATTCATACCTTTTCCCAAGGGAATTTGCAGATAAATGAATGTAACTCGATTGGAATTCAAACTCGGCTCTCTGATTCCTCTGCTATCCACTATACCTCCATAGTATTATACACACATACATACACGCGCGCGAGCGGACCCCCCTATATATATATATATATATATATATATATATATATATATATATATATATATATATATATATATATATGTATGTATATATTGGCATTATGTTTTCATTAGGAAATTAAATAATTTAGACAAGTTTTGTTTACTTTTTAATATGATTCTCTCGTAATTACGGATAAATTTCTTAATATCCTTATTAAAAGAATAAATATTAGTATGTTGATGCATATTCGGTTTATTCCGAGTACTTTCAACATTAGAACAATGTCACCATCAGGGTTTTGTTTTTTCTAAGATAAAAAATTGTTGTGTTTATCCGAAATGTTTATTTTTCGTGTGAAGTGAAAAGACTATGGTTACTCTGATTCAACTTCTGACAAATTTAATGCAAAGGGTCTGGATACAAGAGTGTGTACTAGAATAGTGGAAAGATGCAATGATAGTTGTTTTCTATAAACGGAAGTTCGGGTACAGGTATTATTTACACTGTGAATTATGTGTGGGCCACTTCCTAACAAAATGAGGTCCACTTTAAACAAATTAACTAAGTAACTCTTTGCCATAAGATATTATACCGAAGTTATGTATTGCTGGAATAAGATGCTGATTTATTCCTCCACCAAGAATATTGTATGTTACATGACCTATGCTGAACTTTACAGTTCAACTCTTCATACATGGTTTCATTCTTATTTTCAATCGACCTCCAAGGACTCTCGTTAGCGGTTTATACTTTTCATTTAAGGAAAGCTAAACCTCTTCATATTATATTGTCTTGAAATTTTTGAGGGTAATTTCTGCAATACTCACATTCGGTGGTGCATAAAAGAACATACACAATAGGGAAACTATTTTCTTGTTAAGTGGCGTTTGACTTAACCTCTCCTTCCCCGGCGTAGACGTGTATATGCGTTTTTGCCGAAAGTGTCTTTTTCAGACATGGACCAATAAGCACGGGCAAAACATAACGCTCAAAAACGAGGTACAGACGTATTTATACGACGAACTTGATTCTTTTTATGCCCTTCTTGAGTTTGAAACGAGACTAATTGTCAACTCATACGTCTGGTAGAGGTGTTAGCCACCGATCGGGTACTTCAAGGTGTATCAGTTTCTTAGTTACTATATTAAAAATAAATAAAATTATTTGCCTGAAAATGAAATGTTTTATCCAACATAATCGTTAGGGAAGCGATTAATTGGAATAGATTGATTCGCCTATCATCAGGTTCCTGGTCATTTGAACAGGAGTAGAGGTTTATCCTTTCTTTCTTGTTTAAGATTAGGTTTCCGGTACCTTCTAATGTCTATTACATAAACTGCGTGTCTTCCTTTGTAGCCCTCTACGACAAATCTCTAATGGCCCTTGTAAAAGGTGAACATCATTGTAAAAAATTTAATATGTTATTTTTATTTCGGTTATTTTTCCCACAGTTAGCTAACTTGTCGATATTTTTATTTGTTAACACTTGTACAACATTAATGAATTTCGTATCGTATTCTTTATCTTCTCTATTTTATTATCTTCATTTTCTGTTTAATGTTTGTTTATCTAAAATGATCATCTCAACTACGGTTATCTTTTCTGCAGTCATTTATTTTCTTATTTTTTGGAGCTTCAAAAAAAAAGAAAAAAAAAGAAAAGCCATCTGATCGGCGATTACATCGATCTATCCATAAAACTTGTCTCTTGTCTGGTGAGGTGGTGTTTAAACGTTCAGAAGGATAAAATCCAAAGAGCGGATGAACACTTCATCTGGTTGCACAGTCATCAAGTACACAGACATGGACGTCTTTACGGTGTCCTGTCGCATGTAAATGCGCGGGGATGTACAAACCTTTATGTTGGTGACTAGATATTACTGAAAGCCTATTGAAATTGAGAGAACTCTTGGTCTTTGTTTCAGGTAACTCTCCAGAAGAAGAAAAATTCTGATATAATTCTTGTGAGTTACTTTGCATCCAATTATGTAAACCAAGTCCTCCTTTTGGACAAATATATTCAAATTTCAGAGAGTAGAATTGGCTCTATGCAAACTCTTATTCGTGCATATGTAGAGATATACATGCAAACATTATGTATATAATTTTTGAATAATCAATACTATATATATATATATATATATATATATATATATATATATATATATATATATATATATATATATATATATATATATATATATATATATGTCTCTGTGTGTGCACGCGCGAGTGTGTGTGTGCGCGAACACACAGGCGCGCGTGCACACACACACACACACACATATATATATATATATATATATATATATATATATACAAACTCCTTGTGTATATAAACATACAGAGAAAATAAAAAAATGAATGGGATTAATACTGAGATAGATACATAGATAGATATGAACAGAAATACTGAGATAGATAGATAGATATTGATAGAGAGATAGATAATGAACTGATATAGATAGATAGATAGATAGATAGATAGATAGATAGATAGATATGAACAGAAATACTGAGATAGATATTGATAGAGAGATAGATAATGAACTGAGATAGATAGATAGATATGTAGAGAAATACTTAGATATTGATAGATAGATAGATAGATATGAACAGAAATACTGAGATAGATAGATATTGATAGAGAAATAGATAATTAACTGAGATACATAGACAGATATGAACAGAAATACTGAGATAGATAGATATAGATAGATAGATAGATAGATAGATAGATAGATATGTAGAGAAATAATTACATATTGATAGATAGATAGATAGATAGATAGATAGATAGATATGAACAGAAATACTGAGATGGATAGATATTGATAGAGAGATAGATAATGAACTGAGATAGATAGATGCATAGATAGATAAATAGATAGATAGATAGATAATGAACAGAGTAAGATAGATAGATAGATAGATAGATAATGAACAGAGTAAGATAGATAGATAGATAATGACAGAGTAAAATAGATAGATAGATATGAACAGAAATACTGAGATAGATAGATATTGATAGAGAAATAGATAATGAACTGAGATACATAGACAGATATGAACAGAAATACTGAGATAGATAGATATTGATAGAGAGATAGATAATGAACTGAGATAGATAGATATGTAGAGAAATAATTAAATATTGATAGATAGATAGATATGAACAGAAATACTGAGATAGATAGATATTGATAGAAAGATAATGAACTGAGATAGATAGATGGATATGTAGAGAAATACTTAGATATAAATTGATAGATAGATAGATATGAATAGAAATACTGAGATAAATAGATATTGATAGAGGGATAGATAATGAACTGAGATAGATAGATAGATAGATAATGAACAGAGTAAGATAGATAGATAGATCGATAGATCGATAGATATATAGATAGATATGAACAGACTGAGATAGATAGATAGATAGATAGATAGATATGAACAGACTGAGATAGATAGATAGATATGAACAGACTGGCATAGATAGATAGATAGATAGATAGATAATGAACAGAGTAAGATAGATAGATAGATAGATAGATAGATAGATAGATAGATGTGAATAGACTGAGATAGATAGATAGATAGATAGATAGATAGATAGATAGATAGATAGATAGATAGATAGATAGATAGATATGAAATGGCATTCTCTTCCATTTATGATATACTGGTATGTGTGTTGTGAAAATCAATGCAAACAATATCCTAATTATACTTTCTGTAGATGATGATATGTTTGGTCAACACAAATTATGAATGAGCAAATATTTCTGCTCTTCTTATCGAGGGAATAGACATAGAAAGAGAACTCAAGTGCCAATAACAAAGTTGCTAACTGTTAATAAGAATAGTAGATGATTCAATTTATGTCTCCCCGAAGAGTCCTTATGTTTACATCCACAATTTTCTGGACGTTTCTCATACCAATGGGTACAATTTTGTATGCGTACTCACGAAATTGCAAATATCCCTTCAGTGAGTTCTGGGAGAATGATTTAAATAATAAATAAATCTCTGGAAACAATTGAACCGAATAGATAAAAAGGGGGAGTTATTGAATAATTATTCAAAAACTCCACCTTTTTGTCTAAACGTCTGAAGAAATGTATGGATAAATTTTCATTAGTATTTACGTTTTATTTCTAGAAAAATGAAAATATAAAGATAGTTTTTAAGGTTACAGCTATATTACAACTCTATCTATCTATCTATCTATCTATCTATCTATCTATCTATCTATCTATCTATCTATGTCATTCATTTCTATGTATGTATGTATGTATGTATGTATGTATGTATCTATCTATCTATCTATCTATCTATCTATCTATCTATCTCTCCGGGCGCACAATATAGAGACGGCGACTAAACAGTCTCTATTGCAGACGCCCCCTCAGTTTAGTTTGTGCTTATTCAACACACACAGAGACTGTAAATGTGCCAAGCGAACCATAATTACAATTTCTGTGAGGACACATGGTCTGGGATCAAGATTTCCAAGAATGTCAGCACGCTGAAACACTCATCTCAATGAACTGCAAATTTAGGCTAGCATTACCATCTACGGCTTCTGAACAATTCCGTCTACCAAATTTCACTCTTAAGTGTTTGGTATATCCGTGATATAATTTCAGGGAATTGTCAGTGTTACTGCACGTTGTGATACAAAGAATTGTTGGCGGGTAATCATCCAAATTTAACCAAGACTAAATACATGAGATCACAAAATGCAAAAAAAAAAAAAAAAATATGTGAGATATGTGATATCGTTATAGAAGGAAACTCTTTCACTTTTGAAAAACTCACAAGAACATTCATAATAAATAATAAATTAAACTGCAACTCCAGAAATGTCATATATTCTTTCAATTGGACAAAATGCAACAAGTCATATATAGGTATCAGCCAAACACTAAACCACAGAGTTTCCCTTTAAAAAAGCAACATCAAATTACCCGACAACAGAAAACTCTTTGTATCACAACACATCTGCAAATGTAATCAAGGTAAATTTAAAATAATGCCAATATACCAAACAGATAATTATTATTACCTACAAATACAAGAAAAATCTTCATAAACAAATTTAAATCATCACTAAATAGACCATAACCTCACACACAAAAAGCATAGCATACACACATAATGTCCAAATACTGTAGTCAATTCTGTTATGCTGACATAGAATATTGCTATGTGACGATAACGGTCGCGAAATATCAGACACAAATCGTAAATACATAATACTGTTCTATGACGTCGTACCACGCGAAAGAACGAAATATTAACAGGAAAACTATATACAATTTATATATATATATATATATATATAATTTATATATATATATATATATATATATATATATATATATATATATATATATTGAACAATAAAAAAATAAAAAAATTAAAATCTTCAGACACACTGGGTTGTAGATTAATATTCTTTGGTGTTTTTTTTTTTATTATTATTCCATTTAGATTCCTCGACTAGTTTCGGCCGAAATGGCCAACATCGAGAGGAGAAATGTTTCTGCTTGCTGCTAGCACTAAACTACAGAAATGAATGTCTTGATGGAGAAAATGAACTTTTGTCTGTAGTTTTCATTTGTTTTTTTATTTTTTTATCTTTTTAACATGAATCTTTTAACATTCCTTGTGTTGGTCAAACAGTCTCCTTTAAGTTGTTATTTGAGATAAGAGCTGGATAGATACACGCTACTATATATATATATATATATATATATATATATATATATATATATATATATATATATATATATAAACGCTTATCACCAGTCCTAGAAAGACATTTGAATCACTACCACGCAAAAAAATAATTTTTATATTATGTGGTAATATCTACTCTTTGCTTGAAGAATGTCGCGAAACCAGAAACTTGTGTAACAGAAATATAGAAAATAGAGTATAATATATATTTTAAAATAACAAAAAGACACATTTCAACCAAAAACATTTGCGGTTTATTCTTTCTTTTTTAATATATATATATATATATATATATATATATTTCAAAATATATTTTTGAATATAACAGATAACAAATGTTTACTGTAAAGATGACTCATATGGGCCGAAAGCTTAGATCAAGGAACACCATAAAAAAATATCCAAATATTGGACAGTTTTTGTCTTTATTTGCACCCGACATTAAAGAAACTATACGACGTTTACAACGGCTCATGATAAAAAGTAATAAACGTTTTCGTTGTCTGTTATATTTAACAATATATGCTTAAATAATGATCCGCTGTTCAAATACACTATATATATATATATATATATATATATATATATACTAATATGGTCATACATGTACAGGCCTGCTTCGCTGTATCAAAGATCATCAGTTTGACTAGACATCCGATTGCTTCTAGACGAGAATGAAACCCTACCGATTTAGCATCAGTCGGAGATCCTATCCCTAAGCTAGCGGCGTACGGCAATGGGGGTGAGTTAGATAAAAGAGAGAGGAAAAGTAAGATAAACATTATAAACATTAAAATCAACAATCCATGCTCACTGTCGGTTTTACGCTATCAGCGTTCATCAGAACTTATGACTGGTTCAATTTTGGAACTGATATTTACCATGCAGTGTTGATTTATGTCCACAGAAAACAGATAACGATATCGATATAATAAAGAATATACATTTTTTTTAGATTCGCTGGTTAAAATCCCGATACAAAACTTTGTTGATTATTTATACCGAAATTCATTGTATTTTTATCTTCCATGTAAACAGCGTGTCAATAAATACTTCTTGCATAAAACCAATACATAGACTAAACAGAAAAAAAAAACTCAGTCGAACGCTGGCTTCGTGCTTATTTGTAAATTCAGTTCGTTTCTCAATGGAAACTGTATGCATCTTTGTGTATTAAACTTATATTATTCTTTAAAACAAAAATCCTGCAATTTTCGATCATGATAAAAAAACAAGAATATATAGAGAGTCTCTGTTTCTTGAGAATATTTTTTTGCGCAAAAGCACTGATTTCGGTTCTAAGCTCCCGAAAAAAATATACGGATTTCGAATGTTAATTTGTCCGGTAGAATATCTCTGCTTGAAAAATTAGTGCATGAACATATTTTTTGAGTGAGGTATAAATGAGACTTTATATAATTTTAAAATGTTTATTTGTTTACAATAATAAGAAACATAATTTATCTATCAACGAAATTTAATTCGATTTTGACTTATGTGAGAATTTTGACTTCTAAATTTAGAAAATACAGCAAAATAGAAATAGATAGGTACTGAATTATAGATACGTAGGTAGGTACGTATATAGCTAGCTAGCTAGCTAGATAGATAGATAGATATGAACAGACTGGGATGATAGATAGATAGATAGATAGATAGATAGATAGATAGATAGATAGATAGAGAATTGGAGATAAATATTGGATTGTCCGGAAAATTCATGCCTGATTTATAGGTAAATTCAAACACAAAACAAAATTATGGTATTAAATATTTATTTAACTAAATATGAACCATTTTGTTCCAAAACCTTTCTCCATTCTTCCTTCAGGTTAAAGATTCTTTCTCAGATTTTCGGTGGTTTCTTTGCAAAAAACTCATTAAGGTGTTTTTTTTTTTGTCATCCAAATAATTAAATTTTTTTTACCATTGAGATTATTTTGCAAGGACCAAAAAACTAAATGAAAATCTGAAGGAGCAATGTCTGATAAAAATGTCGGTGGCGTAACACATTCCATACCAGCTGCAACAATTTTTGCCGGGTCGGTAAAGTAATGTGAAGTCTGGCATTATCCTGATGGAAATCAACACCTTTCATGTTCGCCAATTCTGGGCGTTTTTCTTGAATTGCTGCTTTTATTTCGTCTAGTTGTGAGCAGTTCTTTTTAGACACTGGTTACTTGGCAGAAGCTCATAGTACAGGATTCCTTTCCAATCCCAGCAGATGCAGAGCATGACTTTCTTAGGATGAAGACCCCCTTCTGAGGTGGCTAAAGTTGGCGCATGCCGCTGGCCGTAGAATCATTTCTCTGAACATTGTTGTAAACAATCCATTTTTCATCATCCGTCACAATTTGATTAAAAAAGGGTGCATTTTCATTCCATTTATACAGCAAATCACAGATGAAATGCGATCCAAAAGATTATTTAATTCAGATCATGTGGTAACCAAACATCGTAGCGATTTGAATATCCAAGCTTCACTAAGAGCTCATGGATGGTGGATTTTGATAAATTTAGTGTTTTTTCCCAATTTCCGCATTGTTTAATGCGGGCTATTATCAATGAATGTCTTGATTTTGTCATCATCTGTAGTGGCTGTCTGCTTGTTCTTCATCAATAAGGCTACAATCACCAATGCAAAACTTAGTGGACCACTTCTGTACAATTCTGTCAGCTAAAGCACCTTCACCGTTCATAGCACATACCTTTTTTGTTGCTTGTGAGACATTTTTTCCTTTATGATAAAAAAGCATCAAGAGTCTTTATAATCGCACCTTATAATCTTCCATTTTCATAAGGATGCAAAATTGACACGAATTAAGTAATTTTAAACATTCTTTCTCAAGTCTGAAGCGTGTTCTAATCGGAAATGTAAGCATATTTTATCTGTCGATAAATTTGACATGTCCTAATATGTTGGAACATGAAAGACTAAAAATTGGTATGAACTTTTCAGACAACGCAAACAGAATTAGAGATATATAGATACTGAAATAGAGATAGATAAATAGATACAGTAGGATAGATAGATAGATAGATAGATAGATAGATAGATATGTATGGAAGTAGAGATGGATAGTCACAGATTTAGAGATAGATAGTTACACATATGATTAGAGATAAATATAGGGATAATGAACAGATTGAGCTAAAACCATCAGAATATTAGCGTGAAGTTTTTGTATTTTAATGTGAAATACACTCAAATAACATTTTTATACCTTTTATATATATGCATATTTGTATAGTATTTGTATTTGTGCTTAAGTATATTTATGCTATATATATATATATATATATATATATATATATATATATATATATATATATATATATATATATATATATACATATGT
>OZ010616.1:29749836-29884836 GCA_963932145.1 Acanthosepion lycidas
ATTACTTGATTAAATAATTTTCAAGTTAAGGCACTATTTTTGTAATACAATGGTTCGATAATAATAATAATAATCCTTGCTATACAGGACCAATGCTTGTTAACTAGGAATTATCAAGCAGATGTCCTATTGTATTAGCCCAAAATGAAGATTCTGTGATAAATATCCAGAAACGATTGATTATCTTGTATCAGGTTACACGATATTGGCACACACTGAATATAAAACCCGGCATGACAGAGTTGGCCAATATCTGCACTGGAAAATTTACAACTGGAAGGAAACTGAAAGAAACTGGTATGAACAGCACCCAGATCCGGTTACGGAGATAGGACCTTTTTACAATTCTATGGGACTGCATAATACACACTGACAGAACAATCAAGGCCAACTGACCAGATATTGTTATTAAAGACCACAAAGAAAAACGGTGCCTCCTTATTGATATGGCAGTCCCTGCAGACTGCAATGTGCCTTTGAGGATATTCAAAAAGCTATCGAAATACAAGGACCTTGAAATAGAAATCTCAAAAATGTAGCATATGGGAACATCAACAATCTCTGTTGTAGTTGGAGCCCTAGGATTAGTTAAAAAAGATTCCAGTAGACTAATTGCAGGGATTCCTGGAGGTCCATGCCTCAAAAAGATAGAAAAAAATGTTCTGACAAGTACAGCCCACACTTTACGAAGGGCTTTATTTATGTAATTTTTTATTTATTTTTTTTGTCAATGGAAAGTGTCATGATGCCATTTCTAACCTTAGGTCCCTGGGCCGGACTCGGTAAGAAATGTGTAAACGCCAAAAATCAAAGGAAATAATAATAATAATAATAATAATAATAATAATAATAATAATAATAATAATAATAATAATAATAATAATTTTTGACTAATTTTTTTTCATCTTATTTTTGTTGCTTTTTGTCACAAAGTCCATATTGTTTTGACGTAAACTGGTATATCAGTTGGATGTATGATTATCGCTGAGGACAGAAGAGAACAGAAAGGTGTATCGTTTAAATTTCGACCTAATCAAACATGTTTACTTCTCACTAAGGCATGGATTCATTTCTCTTTACTTTAAGCTATCAGTTAAATAGCAAATTAGATTGAACTCACAAGCTTTGTGGCAATCAGTCTAGGAGAAGGACAACCCTGAATTCAGAATAAGGGAAAGGTAAACATATCTGTTTTCTTGCCAAAGAACTAATGGAAAATAACAAGATAATAAAGGAAATGAATTTGTGGAGAGCCACGACCGTCAAAGTCCTGAAGGAATATAGCATTAAAAAATAAAGCTGATCAATTACAAGATGTAAATATATATAAAATGGATTAATATATATTGCTGCTTACAAATCGAGTTTTCAAACCTAAAAAAATATTTCCAAAACTTATATGGAGGGTATAAAATGCAAACCTTTACTACCGAGATGTAAACAAGTGGGAGAGCACAACTAAAAATTACGGTACCTCCAGCAAGCTGCCACATATTTAACCCAGTAAACCTTATTTTTGGTTAACATATTTGGCATATTAACACGGAAATTAATATAAAATAAAAAAAATAGTAACACACATTCAGTATTCTATTGACGTTTCAGAACACATCGCGAATAACAGCTGATATATTGTGCAACCACAGAGCGAAGTGCCGTTTAACTAAGGCAGCCATTCAGACAAAGAGGACTCATACGCGTGTCATCTGCGCATAATTCATGATAGTAATGACAGTTTAATGACACATAATGACAATTTATTGAATGTGTAGAGGTGGGCTCATCAACTACAAAATGTAAATATATATAAAATTGATTAACATAAATTGCGGCTTACAAATCTAGTTTTCAAACCTAAGAAATATTGTCAAAACTTATATGGCGGTTATAAAATGCAAACCATTAACACTGACGAAGGGCCGTTTAACTCCAGCGGACATTCAGAGAACTAGGTATGGTATTTGTATCATATGAGTAATTACATAACACTAATGACAGTTTAATGACACAAAATGACAATTTATTGAATATGTAGGGTTGGTCACGACGGTTGCTAACTCAGTATTTTGAGCTAAAAATCTTGAGATGCTACAATTTACAATAGATCTATATATATATATATATATATATATATATATATATATATATATATATATATATATATAAATTTAGTTTTAAGGTGTGCTATATTTATGAGATAAACCAGTGATAGAGCGTATGTAAATATAAAATATAAATCAGAGATAGAACATATGTAAATATAAATATAAAAGTGAACATTGAAGTCGCCTCTGTTGACTTCAATGTTCACACACACACATACACGCATATATATATATATATATATATATATATATATATGTGTGTGTGTGTGTATGTATAAATGAATGTCTATTTTTAAATTTAAATGGCCTCGTTAGCTTTCGTTACCTAATTAGTAAAACGACGTATATAACTTATCAATATAAAGAATGTGAATTGAAATACTTTCATAAATGTATTCTTTATTTCCGGTTCACTTTTTTAATTAATGATTGTAAAATTAAAAAAAAACAAAAACACTCTGAACATTGTGAAAAGATGCAACGAGTATAAGATGACAAGAAAGCATCACATATATATGAATGCATGGGACCTTGTGTATACATAATAACAATCGTGTACAAACTATATCTGTCAAACTATCTTTACACTCGCAAATAGATTAGCTACTTATTCAGAATGAATTACACGCATACAAATTTATATATGAGGGACAAGGTATTTGAATTTCATAAAAGTCAGATTGGCAATAGAAAGTATAATATTAGCCGCTTCCTTATAAGGAAACATTTGACATTCATTAACCTAGCAGCCAGTACTACTATAGGTTAAAATCTTTCTTAAAAGAATTTCTCGGAAATATAAGTTTCTCATATCTTGTATCTGTTATTGCTATTTCTTACATCGATTGAGGTTTCCTTGCTAAACTTTATTTGAAGTAGTATGGAATGACAGCATTTTGATTGTCATTATTTTCTCTTCAAGTTACATGTGATATCCATTTGGCTGTTTCTTCTATTGAAAGTCCACAATTCTTTGTATTTGATTATATAGCGTCAATCCACAATGTTCACCAAGATCCATAGGTTTCACTAGCTCAAAGCCAGTTTTAACCATTGATTTGAGAAAGCAGTTGTATATAGCTAAAACTTTAGATATTTGTGAACAGGATTGGCGCCAGATATGGCATCAGTAAGATATAAATTTCGACCTGACAAGGATATTAAAGAACATGATTCTAGTTTTCAGGCTATTGTGTTGGTTTTGTAACAATTTTTAGTTCTGGACGATACTATTATAACTTAATGACAACGTCAGAGCATTTTCTAATCATCAAGGTTTATTGGATACTCACCTTCAGATGATTAGTATGTTACAATTTTTGGATACATATGTACTAGTGAGCTAGCCGAAATGACTTGACTCACTTCATAGTCCACCAATAGAAGGTTAACAAATCAGAAGACGTAAAATATTCAATCCGTCGTGCATAAAGGCGGCCATTTTGTTTACCCTCTCCGAATGTCCAGTGCCAACTTGTCAGGCGAAAGAACAGAAGGAAGAACTACTGACCTACGCTCTGCTACTTTACCGGGATATCCACTGCTAACCTGAACTACGCTTCCCTACTGTCTTCGAAATATTCACTGCTAACCTCTGGATTCGATACTCAAAGACGGCCGTCATCATGAACAACATAGTATCCATAAACAATGGTCCCAGAAGCGAAAAATCGTCAAACACTAATAAGGTATTAAAGAGGGATAAGATCTAGTGATAAGAGACGTAAATAGAAGCTCCCCCTCTCCAAGTATAAGCCAATTGAAGGACCACTGTGGTACATTCAGATTGCCTTAATAAAAGTGAATGAAGGAACAAGACATTGATCCTCGTTGCAATATACAACTGCGTAGCCATAGGCAAGTCAGAGTATCAGTGCTAACTAATATCTATCGCTGAAAGTGTCTTCAGTGAATACGTGAATATCGGTGTTGAATCTGACAACAGTCGAAGAAATTCCTCCAGTGCGTTTCGACTTCTTCTTAATAAGATAGAATAGCAGATGCGCGTATAGTGTATTTGAAAGATGAGCTAGCTCTTTCATGATTGACATTTCCAAAGGCTATCTGCTGTGTAAGAGATAATTTATAATTCCTAAGTCCTTCATTATCAACTTCCATAATTTCTCTCTAACTTGATCTTTTTTTATTTTAACTCATTTTTCTCATACATCATCCATTCTTTTTCTTATGTTCTTCTGTCCAACAATTATATTTTTATTACAAATATGTTTATTATTCAAGATACTAATTTTCGTTTTTGTGATATGTATATATATATATATATATATATATATATATATATATATATATGTGTGTGTGTGTGTGTGTGTGTATGTGTGTGTGCGTGCGTGTGTGTGTGAAAAGTGTGTATATATATATATATATATATATATATATATATATATATATATATTATTTATATTTTATATGCGCGGTACTTATTAGAAAGCGCTCAATGTCAGAGATAGAGTTAACATCCAAACAAATATATATATATATATATATATATATATATATATATATATATATATATATATATATATATATATATATTGCGCCTCAAAACACTTCGTCCAGACGGGCTTAACCAAAAATTTAACAACATAGATAGAATTAATATATAACCCAATAAATCAAGCCATACCTACATTTATCACGCACACAAGACAGACATGCTTTCAGAAGAGTTATACACACACCTATACTAATATATACTGTTACACATCTGATACTCACTCCCAAAGAACTAAAAGATAACATACACTTAACACACACATCCCCCCTTCCAGCAACCAATATAACTGTCAAAATGAATAAGAAGGGAATTCTGAGTCTCATGAATCTCCCTAGCCTATATCTCAAAAACACCTTGAAAGAGGCCGTTTGACCAACACAAGGGCTGACCAAAATTAATGATAAAAATAATTAAAACTATTTAAAATATTATAGCAAAAAATTATTAATATACAAGTCAGCGTGTTTGAAATTTTAATTTTTTAATATATTTTATTCTTCAAAACACACACACACATATATCAAACACATTTCAAAATTTCGTTCACTGTCTCTAGTATGATGATAGCTCCGAATAGTTTGGGTCTTTCTGTAAAGTGCGTCCGGTATAGTATTTTAATGATGACTAATAATATTTGTATTATGATAATAATCACATTTTGTTTATTGCTAAGATGATAATTGATATGTAGACGAATTGCAAAAATTTTCTGATAAGTTAACCTAAAAGACAGTGTGTTGCTTGTGTGACCAATATAAGAATTAAATTATATTTTATGTTATTAAACAGACCACATTAAGCACGATACTTTTCATGTCAGCGGTGGAATCTTAAAATTTGTTTAAACACATGTTGTGAGTTCTAACAGAAAATAAAAAAAAGAGTCATCTGCGTGCATACTCTCACAAACACACGCATATATTATTTCTCTTGAATCGTCACTACATGCTCTTTAAATATTAGAAAGTGACTCTAAAAAGGAATTTGTTTTATTTTTCAATGTTATAAAAATAGGAAGAATTTATTTCCTTTTCCCATTTTTATCTTTGTTTTACAAAATTAAACATCAAAACAACTTAAAGACATCAAGATTACTGAACATATGCTTCAACATTCCACCCCTGTCTTTTTCTCTTTCATTAATCTCCTGTCTCTTTTTCGCACCATATATATATATATATATATATATATATATATATATATATATATATATATATATATATATATATATATATGAATATATATATATGTGTGTGTGTGTTTGTAGCGCCCCCACACAGGCACACTCTTACTCATCGTCACACCTTACGTTTATTTTTTGTTTTTCTCTCTCCTTAAATAGATTCGCAAATTGTTTAGCTTTCTTCCGTGTCTTTCAGAAGTTTTTTTTTTTTATTTTTTTTTATTCTTTCTTTTCGTTTTTATTTATTGGAAGAATCAGCTAGCCAGATTTTTTGCAAGTGTTTATAATAATTTCTCTGCACATCATTCAGACCTTGTGTTTATCATAAAGATGAACGTGAGTAAATGCTCGAAAGAGCAAATAAAGCTAGCATATTCTCTTGGCAAGTCTCGTAAATGTGCCATTTGCGAAGGCCAATCAACAGGCCAATTAGTTTGAAATTAATGAGTGGCGCCAAGTCGTTGTCAGAATATAATTATTTCTAACTGCAACCAATCACTTTGCTGCATATTTAACATTAGCGTAAAAACACAATGTAAAAAAGTAATAATAACAACAGTAGCAGCAGCAGCAGCAGCAGCAATAACAACAACAACAACAACAATAATAATAATAAAACTATCAAAGTATAAGTTCTTGAAGTGGAAATCTCAAAAATGTGGCACCTGAGTATATCATTAATTCCAGTCATAGTTGGAGCCCTAGGATTAACCAGAAAAGGTTTCGTTAGGCTCTCTGAAGGAATATCTGGTAGCCCATGCCTTAAAGAAATACAAAAAATTGTACTCACAAGTACACCTCAGACATTTCGAAGATCTTTGTCTAAAATATGTGTGATATTATTTATTTTTCTTTTTTTTAACAAAATTGACCAGTGGAAAATGTTATGAAGCCATTTCTGACCGTAGGTCCTTGATGGAAATGTCATAAAGGTATTTCTGATCTGAGGTCTCTAGTTAGGACCCGGAAGGAAATGTGTATACAACATAAATCAAAGGAAATAATAATAATAATAATAATAATAATAATAATAATAATAATAATAATAATAACATATCATTCTTTCACACATATTTGGTTTTGATGCATGTGTCTGGTATACTCTTATCAGTTAGATTTGGTGTCACAATAGCTATACTGACAATCTTAATTGGCAGATTAACCGTTAGTAGCGATAGCAGCTAGTGGACGTAACAAAATACTTTCTTAAAAAAGTTTTAAGACATTTATTTTTAGAGTTATTGCGGGTTGAAATTTTTTTTTAAAATTAACAGTTTTTCAAGAAAATAAACTTCTCGAATCGACTGGCTGTTATCGCTCTTTCTAGTATTGATGGGGATTTCTTTCCTAACATTTTATTTGGTGTAGAAAGCTAACATCTTGATTATATTATTATATTCCTTTCTAGTTACATTGATATTCATTTTAGTTGTTACTGCTATTGGATGTCTCCAAGTGATATGATTCTTGTTATTCGGTAATGGCTTTTATGATACTGTAGCGCCAGTCTATAAGATTTCATGAAAGATTGTCTTCCTTAAGACCTAGGGGATCCGCAATATAGTCAGTTTGATACAATGCTACTCACTTACTACATAATAGTATTATAATAATGAAGTCCTACACTAAGAAAACCAGAATAAAGCCTCGTATCCTATCGCTTCAGAAGTCTGCATTTCTTGGCATTGCACATATTCTCCGAAAGGTGTCATCTTCTTGAGGTAAGACATGATAGAGAACACCTATAATGCATGATCTCCATTTGAAAACGAAAAACCAAACCTTCCGGAAGATGAGGAGAAATTAAAACTAATATTAAAAATAGTTATAATAAAAATAGAAACTTCTCGTCTATTCAGAAGAGTATTATCGGCCTAAATGAAAATATAAACGTTCAACGTGTTAAGTATTACTTAACATTCGAATTTGGGTAAACCGCATATATTTATGACCTTCCCTCGGATAATGATGTGGTAAGGATTATACTTAACACAAAGCGAAATATGAAAATAATAATAATAATAATAATAATAATAATAATAATAATAATAATAATAATAATAATAAAGGAAACTTATCGACAGCATGGATCGTCTACAGAAAGGTATTTGACAGTATCCCACACTTCCATGGATAAGGAAGAACCTAAAATTATACAGGTATGTCTCACAACGGACAAATTCATAACGGAGAGCATGAAGAAACTGGAAGATTACACTAAATCTAAAACATAAAAACGGGTCATTAACATCGAGAACAATCAACATCAATAGCCGGATCTTCCAAGGAGATTCATTGTCACCACTACTCTTCTGCCTACTGAACAATAGTAGCTACGGATACAAGTCACAGAATAGCAAACTGAATCACCTATTTTATATTGATGATCTTAAAACGTTTTCCAAGGATGACAGCCAGCAAAAAACCTACTCACCATTTTCAAAACCTCCAGCAAAGTCATTAGGATGGAGTTCGTAATCGACAAATATGTTAAAGCCACCTTCAAAGAAATTAAACTAACAAAAACTACGGATTTGGATCTTAATCAACAACAGCTAAACTAAGATGGTACATACAAATGCTTAAGAATTCATGAAGGAGACGGAATACAACATTCAATTATGAAGAAAAATCCGAAGAGAATATTATAGGTGAATGCGTTTGATACTAAAGAGTGAACTTAATGGGGTCAATAAAATGAAGGGTATCAACACCTTAGCTATACCCGTAGTAACACACAGCTTCAACATTATTAAAACTGAGAGTGAAGGCCTAATTATTGCAGCTCAGGACCAAAGCCTTGCAGCCAGATCCTATCACTGTCACATAAAACTATGGAACTAACCGGAAATTCAGGATCTGCAGAAAAATATGATGAACCTTTCGACCATATTATTTAAGGACGTCCGGAACGAGAAAAAAATGAATATGCCTACATATATAACAAGATAGCGACATATGGGAATTAGAAGATATGCAAGAAGCACAAAATCGAAACTACTGAGAGATGGTATGACCACCAGCCAGACATAGCTATCCAAAATAACGATTTAACTATCTTCTGGAACATGACAATTCAAACTGATAGGAAAATAACACCTAACAGACCTGATATTATCATAAAAGACAAGAACTTCAGGAAGTGTATGCTTATTAACATAGCAGTACCATAAAAAATATCGAGAAAGTTGTCCAAATACAAGGACCAGGAGATCGAGATTAACAGGATGTGGGGAATGAAGATTGAGACTGTACCAATAGTAATTGGAGCTCTGGGCTTCGTGAGAAAAGGAATGGACAATTTTACTAACAGTGTCCCAGGTAACATCAACATACAAGTTGCTCAGAAGATCGTCGTACTAGGAATATCCCATATAATAAGAAATGTGCAATCAATTAAATGACAATTCTCCTATAGGGCCTAAGGACCATAGTTTGGATCCGGCTCTACAGGATATAAAGCAGGGAACATAACAGACACAAATAATAATAATAATAATTTAGAACAACAACAAAAACAACAACAATTTTGGTTTGAGAATATAAACTTATTCAAATAATTGGTCGAGAAAATATTAAAGTAACAAAACAAAAAACAACCTGTGACTTTGAAATCTAGACAAATCATTTCATCCAACCAATGAGGGTTTTTGAGAATATGAAAAAAACAAAACAAAAAACAAACTGCCAGGTCAGAGAAATGTATTTACTATTAGATACTAAGAGCATGGCATACTAGAATATCAAAAGTTGTCTTCCAAAAGATAAATAGAGTATTATGAAGCAGGGAAAATCCGTTAGAAAAAAAAACAAAAAAAAAAAAAACGAAACTTATGTAATATCTGTCATCCTACATGTCAGTGAAGGATAAAAATTCTTGCAGATGATGAAAAGACATGAGGCAACAGAAATGTTGCACTACAGAAAGATGCTAAGGATACCACGAACTGAACACGTGCGTAACTAGAAACTTAAAAATAGTAACAAAAGGGACGTTTTACTTAAAATCAGAAACATATAATTGAAAATTCACATGATGAGAAAAGAAGGCTTAGAAAATTTGATACTAATAGAATATAATAAAAGTAAAAGTGACAGAATAACCTTCCTAACAAGCTTGTGTAAATAGATGGCAGAAAAGGGGCTAGGATTGACTATGAAAAGACAAATGTCACTAAGAGCTACAAATGGTGGGAAGTTGTGGAGAGTCATAATCGGCCACTTATTAACGGGACATGACACAAGGAAGAAAATTTGGAATTATACAAAAAATAAAAAGAACACCGAAAAAAAAAAAATTAAATGTTCTGGGAAAAATAAAGTTTGTCCAGACAGTGGTGAATCTCAGAATACTGAAATAATGACAAGATATCTCACGAACATGGCTAAAAATCCAGTGACAATTTTTGGTGTGTCCATAGCATCTGTTTCTATGGTCACATGTCAAAATATGAATAATAAACCTAACCCGTCCACGCAAACTAATGTTATATATATATAAAAATCTGCAGCTGATTGAGAAAATTCACTCGTAATTCGAATTTCAAATGAATATTCCTAAATAGGCCAGAAAAGCGGACTTTGTATTTTTAGATAGATATGAAAAAAATGTTGCATTATGGATATTCTAGCATACCGCAGTAAAATAGTAAAACACATATAGATGGAAAATGCTTTGAAGCTCTAAGAGTAACTGCAATGAGATATAAACGAAACAATTAATATATAAAAAGTAAATGCACTTAGCGTATGAAAATTTTTGAAAGTTATAAATGGGAATTAGATTTAAAAATTATAAATGTTGGTTAAGAGCAGTGCACAAGGTGGATATTTCTCCATGCAAGCAGTAATGTACGAATAAACAAAAATCTGCCTTATAAGACGGGATTCTTTTTGACAAGGAGCTACATAATAGACGTAGCAAAATGGTCGATAAAAATCACAATCACAGACAAGACCAAGTGCGAAAGTTGATTCACTAGGAAAAGTTGAAACGAATGTTTGTTTGTTTTTTTTTTTTGAATATGCAAACTAATGGTATATTCCCAGATCAAAATATAGCATAGAGAATAGATCGCAAGATCATAGTATAAATTCTAAATAATTATCTTTACCTCGGTGATATAAGTGAAGATCATGTAGGTGAGGGATATTATAATTTCTAGTTGAACTCTGGGAATGGGTTGAAGGGCATGACGTAAAGGTTAAAGAAATCTAAACTTGATTCAGTAACAAAAGCCCAAGCCAGATTTATATATGATAAGTAAGAATTCAAACCGGATTCAGTTATTATAAACAAGAACACAATACAGATAATGTTTTCTAATAGAAGAACGCAAACCAGATTCAGTTATCACAAACAAGAACCCAAACCAGAATAAAATATCCAAACCAGATTCAGTTATCGTAAACCAGAGCCGAGACCAGATTCAGTTATCGTAAACAAGAACACAAACCAGATACAGTTATTGTAAAGAACACAAACCATGATTCACTTATCTCAAACGAGAACCGAAACAAGATTTAGTTATCGTAAACAAGAAGACAAACCAGATTCAATTATTGTAAAAAAGGACCCAAACTAGAATGAGTTACTGTAAACAAGAAGACAAACCATGGTTCAATTATCTCAAACAAAAACCGAAACCAGATTTAGTTATCTTAAACAAGAAGACAAACCAGATTCAATTATTGTAAACAAGGACCCAAACCAGATTCATTTATCGGAAGACAAGAACCCAAACCTTATTTAGTTATCATAAACAGGGACGTTTTTTACTGGCCATACCACAGATTGAAATTGATAAAAAAGCGAAGAATTAGATTAGTATTTGGACTTCGTCAGAGAACTAAAAAATTATCGAACAAAAAGGTGAGATTTGTACCCACAGCATTTGTAGTGCTTCGACAAAGAATAAATTGCGACAATAAATGCATTATTATTATTAACATGAAATGCGGTAAGAATAGTAAAGTTATGGTTGGAGTACTGAAGAAATAATAATAATTAATCAAAACTCTCATGTTTTCTGATCTGAAATGAATAGATATGTTAACATGTTTTGTCTCAGTTGGTATCTTAAATACTGTAAGTATCTTGTCTATACCACATATTTACTCGTCAGTTTCTTGACATAAACCAGCTGAGAAGCTGGTTTAGTCCATTAGTAGATGGTACACTTTTCATCTTTGTTACTGATCTGGAAATAATGGAAGATCATCATGACCATCTGTTGAGAGGATCTTTTTAAAATCTTAAGGATGGGACAACTAAGGCGATTTAGGAGTTAGATCTAAATAGTTGGAAACATCGTTAATGGGAGACCATCTAAGCGAACAAAGTACTTCTATCTTCATATTGCACATATTTGGACGTGATGCATGTTCTTGGTATACACATAAGACTAGTTATAATGTGCATACTGGGCTTTGTATATTTTTTTAATGTGCTTTACTTACACTTATTAATAATAATAGTATTCAGAAATTAATGTCACCTAATGCCAAACGGGAGATCGGAGATACTGTCGACCTGGAAATGTATATTATAAATAATTAAATAAGTATAAATACAAAGACAGGTCGTAGGTATATATTTATATTATTTTTACTCGGGTTTGTGGTTATTATCACAAAGATTTGGCTGTTGAATGCTTCGGCCTTCAAGTTCTGGTCGATCCGAGTAACCTTCAGAGAATTTCCAACTTTGTTTACTCTACAAAACAAATACACACATATACAAACACACACACACATATATATATGCATAATCATCATCGTTTGGCATCGCAAAACGAAGATCATATATATATATATATATATATATATATATATATATATATATGTATATAAATATAGATAACTAGACTCGTTTCGAAAAACCCTCGAATTTTTGATTTGCAAATAATCAAATCAATCTCGAGGAAAAAAGAGCTACAAACATGAACTACGGTCGAACAAATCGCACAGATGCAGGTCTGAAGCCCAAAGAAAAAACCCCGATACGAGTAGACAACTAACTAACAGAAGAGCTCAATACAATCGTAGAGCAGACATACTTTCCCTGACGATCCGTTTAGGTGAAACCAAGGTAGGTTTGTCTGGCTCACTAGGTGTATATATATGTGTGTATATATATATATATATATATATATATATATATAATTTTTTGTATCATATATATTTTTATATCATATATATACATAGATATACATATATATATACACACAGACCCACACATATATATATGATACTATGCCATAAAATTTGACACTGAACATTTACTTTATCTGTCAACACTGTTTATATACACTCTATATATGATACTACGTACTCTTACTCATGCATATACCAAAATTTAAATAACAGTTATATATATATATATGTGTGTGTGTGTACGTGTATGTGTGAAAGAGAGTGAGAGAGAGAGAGAGTGTGTGTGTGTGTGTATGTATTGAGAAGGTTGAGTAAATATCTAAAAAATTACATGCAATCACGATAAAAGTTCATTATGTGTTCTCTTATACGTGTGAGCATGCGCAAATAGGAAGTATCAAATGCAAACATTCAGTTAGTGATCGTTTTTAAACGTTGTGTTAGATCAGCTGGGAAAGACCTTGTCCAACTATAACTAATCCTCACTACTAAAAATGAAAATACTGAAAACTAAAATTTAAGATACTGCTGGTGCTAATGAATGTGTTATATTCATATTTCACTTTTAATTATTTTTAGAGGGCTGCTTCATGATTTAAATCAACAACAATTTAATTTCTTTATTAAATACTTGTTTTTTTTATTTGTTCATGTTCTTTATTTTTATTCTCAGTTTATTTCATCTTAATTTCCTTTGAGTTTTGCTTTTATTTTCATTTTCATTTTCATTTTCTTTCACCTCGTTCATTCTTTTAGTTTACACTTTCATTTCCTAATTAGTTAAAATATCCACGCTTTTAAATATTTCTTTGTTCTTCGAAATTTTATAACAGATATACTTTAGTAATCTGCGTAAAAGTAGCCGATCGATAACACACACACACAGGCACACACACACACACACATATATATGGGAGAAAATGTATGACAAAGAGGAAAATTTTTTCGTCCTTTAGGATTTCATCGGACCAAATTTGTCTTGATGAAGCCCTAAAGGACGTGTCACACAGACTTTTTACAGTTTGTCATATATCCCCCAATATTGTTCTTGATATATAAAGATGCATATATCGTCATCTCATATATAAGTATGTTAGTTTGTATATATATATATATATATATATATATATATATATATATATAATTATTTATTTAAAAAAAAAATTATAACATAAATATGTTATAAAATCACTGTAAAAAAGCCATTTTGTTTCAACACCCTCGGTGTCTTATCAAGTGATGACGTTGAATGTAAAATAAATGGTTTTAAAAGTTTCAAATTAATTAACAATCCTACGCAAGGGGAAAACGTTGTTACAAAGGCTAGATGGACCAATCAAAACACAAGTATAGGAAAATTCAAAAAGCTTGATAACGAAGTCATGTTATAATATCTATTCAGATGTTTAAAATATGGGTAGTATTAAAAAAGAATTTATTCCAACGAATACTTACTAAATTATATGATAAAATTTAATATTAAAATTTAAAACTGCTAATTACAAAATCAAAATTTAACATTTATTCCCTATTAAGTTTACAACTATAAAATTACTGAGGAGAAAAGAAGAAATATATATGTTATTCAATTTATTTTTTCATTGAAGTTACTTTAGCTATATTTAATATCCGGTCTTTTTACAATGTATACATTTTAATCCTCATGGTGTGTGAATGGGGTCCTAAACTCACGCGTAAAACAAACGCAGTCAGATTCTAATATATAAGCACCAAGACATATACACACACAAAAAAAAGAGACAAGACAGAGAACATCTTCACGGTCTGTCATGAAAAAAAGGTGGGGGAAATATATATATATATATATATATATATATATATATATATATATATATATATATGGGGGGGATTGTGCGTGTGTCTGCGTGTGAGCGCGCGTTTGTGTATGTGTGTGTGTATGTATGTATATACAGAGAGAATGTGGAGGTTGCAAAAATGAATCACCAAAAGTTTTGTTAAAGTTAACCGATAAGGTCAGGCACTTTAATTCTTTACTGTATTTTTATAATTTTCCAATAATGATTGTACATGAAAGTCAGGGTTGTGAATAAACAGTCAGATGTTAATGTTTCCTTCTCTTTTGGTGAAGCAATTTCGGCAACTTCAGTCATTATCAAGGACTGGGTGTTGTCTGTACACGATTATTTGCCTACATTTTATTTTTAAAGTGGTGGAATTAGAAACAGTCCTATGTGACGTCACGCGTTACGTTTAAATTTTTATGGTTAAATATTTTTTAAGGAAATCTAATAAAAATTATTTTTAAGGAGATTTTATACAAAATCAAAGAAGTTTTATAGTAACAGTAATAAAATAAAATTTCCTAATAGAAATTTGGTGTCATATGTGTTTAGAAATATTTAAAAACATCGTAATAATAGTTTATAAGAATATTAAGTAAATAATGTTAATTTAATTTTCAAGTGAATTTACAAATATGTTCCCTATTTTTGGGTGCCACACTTAATTGTAATTTTGTACTTTTGTAAATGTTATTTAATATAATTTTTTTCACAACTGAATGTTAGGATTTGGAAAGTTTTCATTTTTTAAATTTCATTCTCTAATATCGCATCCTACTCTCCTTCACTCTCTCTCTCTCTCTCATATATATATATATATATATATATATATATGTATGTATATATATATATATATATATATGTATGTATATAATTATTTATTTAAAAATTATGACATAAATATGTTATAAAATCAATTACAAACATAGCCATTGTGTTTCAACACCTCTGGTGTCTTATCAAGTGATGATGTTGAAAGTAGATTGTAGATTGTAGAACCTACAATCTACGTTCAACATCATCACTTGATAAGACACCAGAGGAGTTGAAACAAAATGGCTATTTTTGTAGTTATTTTTAAATAAATAATTATATTCGCTCTACTCTGTATTGAGCACTCTTTTAATAATAGTAATTGTTGGTTTTGGGAATTTATTTATTTATTCCGTATACACCAAACTTGTATATATATATATATATATATATATATATATATATATATATATATTCTACTCTCAGCTCATCATTATCTGCTTTTCCACTTAAAACCGAATTTCTACTGAGTGACATACATATAACTTTGATAATCGTTTCTACTATCATCTCCATAGTAGATTCCCACATGGCATGTAGGATTAATAGTATCTCTGAAATTGTCCTAAAGAAATATGCCCCTTATCTAGTTCCTGTTCTCCATGAAAACTACAACAAATGCCTTCCCACTTCTTGCTTTCCGGCTCTCCTGTAGTTCCTGTCTTTAAGAACTCTCGTGAAACTTCTGATCTCTAGAATTGTCATTCTATTAGTCTAGTACTAGAGATTCCGATCAACACTGAATTGGTTAAGCATTTCACTTAGCATAGCATTAATTTCTCTAGGCCAAACGCCAATGTGCTAATGGTCATTACAAAAAAAAGTCTGTCATGCTTTATATAAAAATGACAAAGCTCGGGTTGTGACACTACATATCTCTAAGACGTTTGGCAGAGTCTGACATGCTGGTCTTCTTCACAAGCTGAAGTTGTCTCCGGTCGAAGTTTTGACTTGATCCTATCCTTCTTAACACGATTTGTAATGAAAGCCTAGATCTATTCACATTAATGCGGATGCCTGCCCTTAAACCTACTTTGTTTCTCGTCTTCATCAACAGCCTTCTAATGTCATAATTTCTCAATTCGTTTTAATAGTAAGTTAAATAGGTTCGATAATATAAACTTGCAGCTGATCTAAAATATTACCTACAATCTGTTGTTTACTGGGGCAAGAAATGACTTGTAATTTTGAACACCTCCAAAACTAAACTGATGTCGTTTAGTCATCTTAAGTAACCATTTTTTCTTTACATCAGCATGGTTGATGCTAATCTCCCGGAGAACAACTCATTGCACCGTCTCAGCCTCTTGTTTCCTACTGACATGAATACGGCCATACTTGGCTTGCCATTCTTGTTATATCTCTCGAGATTCTTAAAGTACAAAGAAGAATCTATGAAGTTATCATTTATCGGCCTCAGTCACTTTTCCAACTGCGTAATATGACTTACCTCCGTCTTTCATATGAATATGTGCATAGCATTTGTTCTAATGTATTTTCTTCTTCGCTAACTTGGTTTCATGAATTTAAGTATAGTCCTAGTTTGGCAACTAGATGTCGTAAATTTACTGTTGAAATGTATAATCACGGGCTCTATTCTAATAGTTTCTTCTCTCATACCTTTTGTTCTTGTGGTGCTGCATCTTCTTTCTTTCATGTCAACTACAATCTTCAAAATTTAAACGCAACATCAATCATCATCTTTTGCTTTCCTCTGTTCTGTTATTTTATTGTCGTGCTTTCTCGCTAATGTTATCTCATTTTCTTTCAGTTAGTGACCATTAGTGTCTTTATGGTACCTTCTTCCAATTAAAAAAATGTGTTTACATATGTGTGTGTCGCAATGACCCTCTAATAAAAGGTAAATGTTGCAACACTCAATTTTTCTTGAATTTGTATCATGCGTGCAAATGGCATGTTTCTATCTAATTTGTTAAAAAGGAGCTCAAAAAAAATAAATAAATAAATAAATAAAAGTAAAAAAATAAATAAAAAAAAAGATTAACGAATACTTAGAGAATAGTTTAGCTTAAGGGCAAAGCAGGATAATCTTGCAAGGGATATTAGCGTCTCTACAATTACGAAGAATCCAAGCAAGCAAGGAGACCTTTACATCACTGGATTTTCTAAACAACACACATTGGCTCCTCAAGGTCGAAGCCTCGAAGATTCAAATTCTTGTCCATTACACCTGACCACTTCGAATGCCCATTGTTTGTGCCTGAAGGCGCTGAATACTCTCAACACTACTCCCCCACGGTCAAAATTATAGGTGACCTAAGGAAAATCTCATTGAGAAGGAAAGCCTTGCAATCTCAGATGCGTATATGTCAAAACAAATGTTGGATCCAGAAACAGATTTAATCCTTCTGTTTTGCTTCGTTAGCTAAAGTAACGTTATTAATCATAATTATCTGTTATCACAATGTCTTGTCCCTGATGTGTAAAAGATCGATCACAAGCTGGCGGCTCGGATTGAGGAATCGGAGAGCCGAGCTCGAATTCCAGTCGAATCCGTTACATTCATTTACTTGCTAATAGTCTTGGGAAAGGTATGAACCATCTTCCCCGCCCCCAGCGATATGTAAATAGTAGGACAGACCGGGTTCTATAGAGGGAAACTGGTCTAACGCAGAAAGAAATGGCAACCTACTGCGGGAAAACATCTGCCTCATCAATCATGTATCGAAAGATACATGATCGCGTAAGAGTGTATCAGCATGGCACATAACTGACTGATACTTTTATTAACATTTATGTTTAATATTGTATGAGAAATAAATTTATAGGAAACATTTTTAAATATAACATAATAAATATCATATAGTTTTAAGGGATTAGGATGTGAATTGAATTATTAAATGTTTTATTATGAATTTTGACATTTTTTCGTCATGTCTGTTTATTATTATTGCAATAAACTTGTCGGATCCATTTTTTAAATTAGATTATGTAGTTTACGGATAAACTCGAAATTGTTATTTCAGAATCTTAATCTATTTCTGCTACGATGTGATATTAAGAAAATTAAATTGTAGAGAAAGTTGCAACGAAAGGATACAAAATGATTACATAATGAAAAATCTTGCTGACCATGAAAAGTTTCGGCCACATAAGACTAGATTCTGAGTTTGTCTTGTGTTGAAAAGCTATGGCAATTTTATGTTGTTTACATAGACAGTCAAAAAATATATATTTATTTAGAATATTTTAATAAAAGAGATGAACGCTTAATCGTAAATAATAATAAAATAGAATGCGTATAAGTTATATGATCTAATTTTCTCTCACTATTTCAGAAAAATTAAAAGAATATAAAAAATATCTTCCTTCATGGAAACCATGACTTAAAGTTGATTTCTAAATTCGTATTTCTTAGACCCATGAATAAAAATCGCATTCTAATTTTAAGTAAATTAATTTAAGTATACACGCATAATGTTTTTAGTTTTTGAACTACACAATATGGAGACTCAATAATTTTTTTATAACAGAGGTGGGGGGAAGGAAATAATATTTTATGAAACTCTGGAAAGCAAAAAATATTTTTAAAAACTTTTATATATTATCCTTCTAATTTTAATAAATTCAACATAGTTCTGAATAATCTATGAAGGGGTACAAAACTTTATTAACGTTATCAAAACGGATATTTTAAAATTCTATATAAGAAAAAGACTGGGAGAAAAAGAGCAAGTATAATTAAATTAAATCATCGTAAATAGGTGAATCGAAACAATGAAGAAAAAGAGAAAAAAAAACAAAGAAAAGAAAGAAAGAAAATAACAAAAAAAGGGGTATTTTGAGACCGGAAACTAGCTACACAATAGTCTCTTCCAGGCCTATATTAAGTAGGCAACATAGCACTCTAGAGGAGAGTGACACATAGAGTCTTGTACGACTACCAGTGTTGGACATTAACTTATAGTAAGCTCCGCTTACACTATCTCTGTAACCTGTTGTTAATATATCTTTCTTACATCTAATCCGTGTTCCGTGTTTTACTTCTGTGGGCCCAACTTTGGCACCCACATCAAGGGGTTAAACGGTTTTCGATCTGCGCTCTTCGGAAACTTCGAAGACAAATGTGCAAATTCTATAATCAACATTAAAAAAAAAAAAATGCTCAGATTTACCCGTTTGATTGATTCCGAAAAACGATGATCGAACACTGATTATCTTTATTTTTGTTATTTTCTTTTTTATTATATTAGGTTGGTGCAAAAATAATGACGTAATCATGTCGTTTTTTGACGTATTTTTAACGTCAAAAACGACATTATTACGTCATTATTTTTGCACCAACCTAATACTTATCCCTTCGTTTTATCTCCTTAGGTTGATTTATTTTATTATCATTTTCTTCATCACTCTTCTTCAACTTTTTTCTTCTATACAATTTTAATATATTCATTTTGTTGGCATTAATAAAGATTGTTTTAATTTTTCATTCGAATTTTAATGACCAATACACACAAGGATGACGCTTACAGTTATACTTGACAAAAAAGAAACGTTAGTCAGTCTGTTTCATTTTATATATTTTTAACGATCAAAAATATCAATGGTCCCTTTATCGTTTTTATTTTTATTCAGTCACTTTTATTATTTCTGTCAACTAATTTGCTGTTTGAAGCTTAAGTCGAAATGATACACTATCATTTAGTAAAGGTTTATTGATATCATTACAGCAAATTCTACTTGGTTTATCATTGTTTAGGAATAAACTAACTGCATTATAATAAAAATAACAATAAAAATTCACTGGTTCTATGTTAGGAACTGGTCATTAAGAGCACTATGAAACAAAAGGGTCAAATGTTCAAGACATCACTTCCTCATAGTATCTTGATCTTTGTTTTCTAAATACAACATCTCCAAATTTAGATATGAGTAAACATTTCATTATTTTACAATGCAACTTCTGATCTTTCATCTACTGAAATACGTCTTACTTCTAGAGATTTGTTTAAACAACTCACTTTGAGAACAAAAGCCACAAAAATCTCTCTTGCGGCAAATGAAGAGACTGCTAAGTAACTGTCTGTCTGCATTAAAGTCAATATTTGTCCCGCCAGGATTGTGTATTTGAGATTAGTCTGCCCGATTCCGAGATGTGTACGTAAGTAGGCCCTCCTGAGTTTAAAAAAAAGGGAGGCAACATTATTTTTAATTCTACTTCCCATTTTCCCCACTTGATGTGAGTGGCGTAATACAATCTTCCTGTTCTCCGACTCATCAGATTTTCGTTGTACTAGGCTAACATTAGTAAATATTCTAAAACTTTCCACGTGACTAAAATAGTTACGCATTTCCCATTGGTATCAGATTTTACTGTTTGTGCTTAGATAAATGATAGAATTTTGAATGATATTCAAAAAAAAGTAAGATTTTTGTTTATTTGAGAAATTATTGCATCGTATTTGTTATATTACTTTTATTTGACTTGGTACTGTACTAAGATTTGTAATTATCAAGTTAATGATTTTCTATTATATTCTTGTTCGGCTAAGTGCAAACGCATGGTTACCTCTTAAATTCTTTACTTTAACAAACCCATGCATAAAATATTCCATGTCAAATGCTAGCCATTAAGAAACAGAAAGAGTTCGTTAGGGACAAAGAAAAGAGTACTGAGATGTTAGTTAATATCGGTCCTCCTATATAGCAGTGAATTCTAGACAATATTTTCACAGATGAAGAAGAATCTTGAAGTAACAGAAATAAAGAAAAGAGAACTGTAATATAATATCAAGCCTACTACATGGTAGTGAATGCTGGGCAATCACACCATAGATGAAGAAGAGACTTGAAGAAACAAAGAAATGAGTACTAAACTGTGATGTACTATCAGTTCTCGTATATGGCAGTGAATGTTGGACAATCTCCTCACAAATAAAGAAGAGACTTGAAGCAATAGAAACAAAAAAAAAAAAAACGTAAAAAAAAGAGTACTGAACTGTTAAGTAATATCAATCCTCTTATATGGCAGTGAATGCTGGACAATCTCCTCACAAATATAGAAGAGACTTGAAGCAATAGAAACAAAAAAAAAGAGTACTGAACTGTTATGCAATATCGTTCCTTCTATATGGCAATGAATACTGGATAATCTCCTCACAGATGATGAAGAGACTTGAAGCAACAGAAACAAAGAAGAGAATACTCGAGAGTTATGTAATATCAATCCTCGTATATGGCAGCGAATACTGGACAATCTCTTCACAGATGGAGAAGAGATTGAAGCAAGAGAAGCAAAGAAAAGAATACTGAACTGTTATGTAATATCAGTCCTCCTGTATGGCAGTGAATTCTGGACAATCTCTTCACAGATGAAGAGACTTGAGGCAACAGAAATATGGTTCTACAGAGGGATGATGAGAACATGTGAGTAGCAATGAAGTCTTAGAGAAAATGGACGCTGATATTTAACATCAGGAAATAGGACTTAAGAAATTTGCTACTCACTAGATATATTCAAGGCAAAAAGGACAGAGAAAATCAGCGCATAACATACCTAACGATTTTGTGTAAATACTTAGCAGAACATAAAATAGCAGAGATAGAAAAGAGGTAAAATGTATAGGGACTTCTTGAATGGACAACGGACAAAGAAGAAAAAGAATTCAATAATATCAATTCAAAACTAATTGAACTTTATCATACAAAACTCACCTTGAAATCGTAAACTAGAAAACCTGTAAATACGATTAGTATTATAAGCAATTTTATATAAGATGTATTTGATGACAATCATGAAACCATGATTTTCTTCAAATTACTTTTCTTTAAAAATTACTAACATCTACTGTAGTCTAGTCTCGATTATTTGTTTGTTTTGTATTTTAAACACATTCACCCAGTTTGTGATTACACTGAAATATACCAACTACATCTCATGCGAAATATTAAGACCCTCACCAAATGAGCCGTATATTACAATATTTACCAGATTATAAAGTATGCGAGTACTTATCGATTAAAAGAAAAGTTTTCAACGTTAAAAACCCAATAGATGCTGACATAGACAAATCAACCAGCTCAATGAAACCCAAATCATTCTGCGATTATCTTTGGAAACATTTCACAATATTTCAATGCGTATATGAATAAGCATGTATCTCATATTTCACAATTCTTATGCAAGTTCGTGTCTATCAAGATGGGAAACGAACAAAATAATCGGTGAGCACTTGGACAACATTCACCTTCATAACTATTAGGTTGGTGCAAAAACACTGATCGAACACTGATTATCTTCATTTTTGTTATTTTCTTTTTTATTATATTAGGTTGGTGCAGAAATAATGACATAATAATATCGTTTTTTGACGTATTTTTTAACGTCAAAAAACGACATTATTACGTCATTATTTTTGCACCAACCTAATATCTCTCCAATATGTATTAGGTTGGTGCAAAAATGATATTGTTTTTTGACGTTAAAAAATACGTCAAAAAACGATATTATTTTTTGCACCAACCTAATAGCAGAAAATACTATTATTCTTATAAGCCAACTATAAAAGGTTCAAATAATATGTTAGTAAGTAGAATTAATTCTTTACGCCGGCATATTTTTTTAGAATTTTCTTCCATTCTGTTAAGCATTGATCGGTGACAAGAGCTTATCGCATTTATTGTTATGTTAAACGAATTAGTGTAATGTCGAATGGAAGTCTTGTAATGTGAAATTTAAATACTGATTCTAAAATTGGTTTCACACATTGGAGTTAAAATGTATTTATGCATTAAAAATCACTGGCGTGAAATCTAAATATATTTGGGAACTTTTTATTGTATGTTTCAGGATATGGATGATGATCACGCTCGACAACTTCCTGTCTTTCATCATTTTAATTCATTTTCGATCTCTTATCACCTCCCATTATCTTTGTTCTATCATAAGATCGTTAAATAGGTTATTATCTGTTACATTCTGCCTCTTTTGTTTTCAGTATATCCTATGGGTGTTATATTCTCCAAACCATCTGTTCTCATTATTTGTTCCAGAAATCTTAGCTTTTTTTTCTAATTGCATATATCAGTTTGTGTAACTATGTCGTGTAAAAACAAGTTTTACTCAAAATCAGTTCAATAGCTGCAGTTGTGAACAAATTAGTTTCCTAGGCAATTCCAACGTTAGTGAGTTATTATTGTCCAACGTTTTTTTTTTTTTTATTCTTCATCATTTATATGAAATTTTCCTTCTGTGTCCGATCGTAGTTCTTCAAAACTACTTGTTTTTTGTTGCTGTAAATAACCTTTTACCTTTGCCATCCCATTTTGTCCTTGTTTTCCCCATCTATTAGGTTGGTGCAAAAATAATCTCGTTTTCTCACATAAAGTTGAACGTCAAAAACGACATTATTTTTGCACCAACCTAATATTTACGTGAACTCGTAAGGTAAGTTACTCACGGTTTCTTTCTCCTTCTCTAACCTCCGATATATCCCGCGAGTAAAATAGTACCCAGTCCCTCATTATATTTCATCTAATTTTAAATTTTAAATTTAAATCGATTCTTCCTAGATATTTAAAGTGAGAAAGTTTTTATCTAATTTACATTCTATTAGATTCTTCAGAATGTAACAACCAGACGAATTTGTTTTGTCTATGGACTTTTTTGACGAGATACTGCAAAGAAGTGCATGACGTCATCAGTCTCCTAAATCATCATTCTTGCTGGAAAGGGAATATATTAGAGAAATAAACCATTCCGACAGCCATTCTACATTTCCTGCAAATCTCTTCAATTTGCTGAGCTGTTAAATTACCTGTTATATTTGAGCTGAGATTTTATCACTACAAGTAATAGTCAGTGAATGTTTCTGTTACATCATTTCTCTTTAATTCTTTGTATGTCCTATTTAAAGATTACTAATTACAGACCAACAAAGTTTTACAGAGCTTTAAGAAGGCTTAAGCTTAAACAAGATTATACGCAGTAAAGTGAAGTAAATATGGTACTACAAGTTAAGTACAGTAAATATAGCACTATCATAAAGATTATTTAATTGAATTTATCTGTATCTTTGGTACAAACTCGTGTCCCCTACTAGAGATTAATTATTATAACATAGTAGTAATGGGGGAGATACTTACAATTTATTATTTGTAAATAGGCCTCAATTATTTCGATTTTTATGCAAATTTCCAAATTCTTCGATTTACAGAATATTTTACTGTTCATATAGCTAGATGTAACCGTAAGTTCTATTTCAGTTATTCCTTCTCTAGTAATCCTGAGTTTCTTTCTGCCCTGCTAAATACGACCTTCAAAAATTTAAATGCAACGACATTCGCCACTTCCTGTCTTACTGAATCATGTTCTTTTATTAACTTTTCTCCTCTCTAACATCTCATTTCATTTGAATTTCAGTAACCCCTTGATCCTTAGTGGCATTATCGCCTTTCTTGGGTTGAAACGATTAAACAAGATAGCGCAAGACATATTTATATATTTGATAATATTGTTGCTGTTTTTTTTTTTTTCTTTTGTTCCTAACAAACTAATAATATTGTTACGAGCGTTTCATATGCTGGAACAGAAGGCTTTACTCTTGCAGTGCTAGACTAGTCTTTTCACTAGAAACCTTCAGGTGACTATCATATATAATATGGATCCAAAATGCAGATTCTGTGACAAATATCAGGACACCATAGACCATTTAATCTCAGGATGTTCTGTACTTTCGCCAAATGAATATAAAAATCCTCACGCTAAAGTGGGGCAAGACTTACACTGGCCAATGTGCGAACACTTTGGAAAAGATGTTAATAAACACTGGTATGAACATCACACAGTACCGATCGTTACAAACAGGAAAATTGATGTAAATAGGCCGGACATAATAAATGTCAAAAACTAAAAAAAAAAAAAAAAAAAAACCCTCCCCCGCCCCCAAAAATCTTGTCTACTAATTGATATGGCTTGCCAAGTGAAATGTACCATAGCAACTAAGGAATTTGAATAACTATCAAATTATAAAGACCTGAAAATCGAAGTGAAAAAAAAAAGTGTAGAAATTGAAAACAAGAATAGTACCAGTCATAATAGGTGCGCTTGGAATGATAAAAACAGGAATACATCAACACATTGAAAATATTCCTGGAAATCCAAGTTTAAGAGAAATACAAAAATTGGCTTGATAAGTGCAGCCCACACACTAAGAAGAACTTTGTCCATGTAACGTTAGTAATATTAAAGGGAGTTAGAAAAACAAATCATGAAACGTAGCCTTAAGAACACACCACTACCTGCCATAGGACTTCCCGCAAACTTGGTAGGTAGTGTAATCATAGCAAAACTCGAAATATAATAGTAATAACAGCAACAACTAGTTAAATTGAAATTTTCTGTTTTAAATGATTGATGAATTGTAATTCTTTAGTTAATAAGCTTATGGCGATTTCTGCGACAATAAAATATCCTTAGAAATTCCCCTGTTACATTGTTAAATATTTGGACTTAACAACTTTAACAGAATATTGCAACAGCAATCATAAATATGAATGCTGGTCATTATTTTAAAAAGTTATGATTTATGATTGAAAAGATTTGAAATTGGCAACATTTTCCATTTCAGTCAAACACTTCTTTCTTTCATTTCCAAACTGAAACCAAGTAGCGTCTGATATATTTTTGCCTTCTCACGCGATCAAAATAAAATTCATTAGTTGTGTGGTATTAGTATGCGACGTTAAACAATTTTATCTCTTTTTTCAATGAAACCAAGTAGCGTTTCTGCTATGCTTGTTATCTTTCCACCCAATCAAAACAGAATACTCCATTTATTCTAAGTTAATTATGAAGGGCTACAGTAAATATCCCGTTCAGTACTACAGATTTGCAAAGTCAGTTGCCTGACCTTCACTAGTGGAGTAGGTCTCCTGGAGGCTGATGCACTCATCAATGGGGTAGGTCTCGGGGAGGCTGAGGTATTATGTCTCTTTGTTTATAATCGGTTGTAGTAGTAATATATATCCTGGTGTCAAGAAGTTGCTTTTTTAAGTTTGAAGGATAATGAAATCAAGGTGAGATGGGACTGTCATATAGATACCTGGACACATCTTCAATCGGTCCCCTTAAAGCTGGTAGGATGAATCGATGTACTTCTGACTAGAAGCCGCTTGCAAATTTGTGCATTGCTTTCATTAAAACCTATCTCCATATCGCACGTATTTGGCTGTTATGTATGTGAGCAGTATACTCTTATCAGACTGGGTTTCAATATGGTTATACTGGGTCTCAAATATTTGTTCATCAGTATCACTTAATTGGCATGCTGCTCTCCCATTCAATAATAATAATAATAATAATAATAATAATAATAATAATGATAATTCTATGATGAATATAGATGGTATAGTCTTATCAGACTGGGTATCATGATGGGTATATTGGCCTTTGAATATTTGCACCCCAGAATCATTTTGTTGACATATTGATCTGTCAATCAATCGATCAATCGATCAATCGATAATAATAATAATAATAATAATAATAATAATAATAATAATAATAATAATAATAATAATTCTTTGATGAATGTAGATGGTATACTCTTATCAGACTGGGTATCATGATGGTTATACTGGGCTTTGAATATTTGAGCACAGCATCACTTTGTTGGTATGATGCTCTCTCACTCAATAATAATAATAATAATAATAATAATAATAATAATAATAATAATAGTAGTAGTGGTAGCGGTGGTGGTGGTGGTGGTGGTAGTAGTAGTAGTAATAGTAGTAGAAAACCTATTAAACTCAATTTCAATCTTAAGAGAACAGAGAATTCAGTATGAATAGAATAAATTGTTGATGAAATCTTTGTACGTAAACAGATCAACAAATGCAGTAATATTTAATGGAGCTCAAAGAAAAGCCTCTAACACCAAACAAACTGATTGTTAGGTGTGAAGTAAATTATACGAAGAACAGGAACAACTAATAATAATAATAATTTTAGTGAAAATGCTTACCTTGCCAACTCCTGGAGTCTGCAGCCTTCCGGCTGTTCTCAGTAGATACGGCGGGGCTGAAGGAGGATTGTTTCTAATTACTTCACTATAGGAGGTAGGAAATATTGGCAGTTCTGGTTCACTGGTTTGGTATTTCTTCTTCTTTTTTGAAGATATACTCAATTTCTGTGCGGCACTGCGTGAGAAAATAAGGCAATATTAGAATGAAATAAATTATATTGAATTCACACCCACCCACGTATATAATGAAATTAGACAGACGTTATTGGCTAGTGATATTTAATATGTTCACCTTTGTACTCTTTGTAAAATAAATGGCTACAGATAAAAATTATCAGCTTTACTTACATATATTCATACACATACATAAATAAATACAAGGGGATGCTGACAATTTCTTGAGTATACCCACTTCAGTCAGTTATGTGTGATACACGCTTAAGCGATCATGTATCTTTCGATACGAGGCAGATTCTTTTTCTGGCACTAGTTTGCCATTAATTTATACGGTAGACCAGTTGCCATCCAAGGTTATAGAACCCGATCTGTTCTGCTGGTGGGAGAAGAAGAGCGTCCATACCTTTCCCAAGGGTAGTAGCATGAAAGTGAATGTAATGGATTCGACTGGAATATATACATATATATATATATATATATATATATATATATATATATATATATATATATATATATATTCGTATATTTTGGTAGCATATTTTCGTTTAAGCATATCTGATTAAGCAATTTAGACATGTTGCTTTCGTTTATATTCAGTAATATTTTGAGTATTTTCGATAAATTTACATATTATCTTCAAGGTTATTGATGACTAAGAGAAATATTTGTGTGTGTCCGAAGTAGGTTTTTCCTTTTTCTTTAGCAGTTCAGATATTGCACAACACCACAAATTGTGATTTTTTTTTAATTCCATATTCGAAACAGTTTAATTAAGGGAAATTAAGAATTAAATTCGTTAGAAGGTTATAGTTTGCTTGTTTTTAAAAAGTTTACATTTAACGTAGACATTTCTGAAGAACTATATACTATAGCATTTCAGAACATTTGTTCTATATTCCGAATTAATTTTGTGTTTTTTTTTGTTTTGTTTTTTTAAATAAAGATGGTTTCGAGAATTTATTGTTTCTGCTTATTGCGTTCCTGGTGGAGTATACGGGTATTGTCGACTAATATTCTTTTAAACTGTGAATGTGAATAGGAAAGTTTTTGCAAATGTTGTGCAATGGACATTGAATCAGGCAGTGTAGAGTGAGCCGTCTTGATAACGTTATTGTAGAATGACCAACATATACATCAGCTTTTTTTTGTTTTTAGCTCTAGTGCCCTTTTAAATTGATATGCAGTATAGATTTTCTGCAATACGTCTACTGGTAGGGAGGTTATTACGAAGAGAAACTTAGTTATATTAAATTTACTATAGTATATTATTAATTTAATTTTTTTACTGGAATCTGTGGGGGATATATTAGTATTTATAAGATTTTTTTAAAGGAGTTTTTCATCTTCATATTTAGAATGCATCTTATTACGATATGAAAGATTAATATGTTTATGGTTATTTGAGTACATATGTTCTATTTGATTTATATTAAAATATGTAATAGATCGCCTTCTACTAGGAATGTCATTATTGATAAGAGTTTGTTTAATGGTTTTTAGTTCAGTTCACTTTAGCGCGGTTTATTAAATGTTTGTATAATATATAAAAATAAAAATGAATAAATACAACCATGGTACCTTCCTGTCCCTCTTTAATCAGGAAACAACAAATTTTATACGTGATTACGAAAGGATATTATTAAAAATAAACAAGCGCATCATGTCGTTTAATCACACACACACACACACATATATATATATATATATATATATATATATATATATATATATATATATATAGTGGCATGAAAAAATGTAAATAAATCGTCCTAAATTAAAATATTGTGAAATCTCTATGCAGAAAGGAGCAGAGAGTCTTCACTTCTTTTAATAACAGAATCGTCTTAATATGAAATGCTTGCATATATGCCGTGAAAGCAAAATGACTACCATCATAAAATAGTGGCCAAGCATAGAAGTGAGAAGTGCAATAAGATTTTTGCATGACAATGTCAAGAATTGAACATAAATTTACCGTGAAGTTGTTGCTATGTATGCTTTAATATTTAATGAGCAGGAAACAGATATTGGACATACACAGACTTTGGGAAGCGGATTTCGCGTATGGTATCTAAGTGTAACAACAAGAGGATAAAACACTAAATGTGTTGCAAATTTGAGTCAATATGGCAGACAGTGAAAACTTCGTGATTTTGACATTAAACAACCCATAAAGGATATTGATTCTGAACAATACAAAATTGTGGCACAAGGCCAAGTGGGAAATGGCGATGGGGCCGGTCTTCATTAGCTATCCTAGTCCTAGTTAATCTGATTCACGACCAATTTATTCATGACAATTTACTCGTTAACCACAAGGACTCCTCCATCACCTCTCAACCCTGCATATACCACAATACCACATATTCACATGGGATATACAACCACCTTCTGTCACATCCTGACTCAATGGGGCGTCAAGTAAATACTTATAAAAAACACCCCATGACATAAAATTTTCAAAATTTCATGATTCATGAAATAATGAAGGAGTGGAGATGACATTAAACAACCCATAAAGGTTGATATGCTACTAAATAAAACCAACCAACCAACACACACACACACACACACACACACACACACACACACACACACACACACACACACACACACACACACAGGTTTATTTCATTAGCAAGAATTCCCTCAAACATGTTTTGCTAATATAGACAAGTTCTACCTAAGAATTTTTTTAATTAAATCTTTCAAATTTCCGTGTGAGTTGTTTTGTTTTATCGGTAAATTTTCGAAAATCTATATTAACTTTTAGTTTTATTTTATATTATTTTCCGCAAGTACTTCCGAATGAAACGTTTTTTTTTTTTTTTTAAAAGCACACATAAATTTCAGGTTGACCGTTTTTATGACGTCAACTTCAGTGTGTAGAGAGTAGATTCCAGCAAATGTGAGAACGCTGGTATAAAAAATCCGTTGCGTAACTGCACACAGAAACATCCTTGAATTCGAAAGTACATGGAAAACATAATACAAAATGAAAGTTAATATGAATTTTGGCAAATTTACCGATAAAACCAAACAACTTAGACAGAAATTTGAAAGATTTAATAATAAAAAATGATAGGCAGAATATGTCCATATTATTTAACATTATATTTCTTATTATAAACATCATCTTTAGTGGGTACAAGGGACTGAATTGCTATCCCTGTTTTTTTTCGTAAACAGTGAAATTAATAACAACTGGCCTAGATTTAGAAGAAAAATGGTGCTTCAAACAGAATTCAAACTGTATGCTTTTTTTTCTATCAGAGAAAACGTTTCGTCAAAAGTTTGGCCAAGGAAACCAACGTGACAGAGCAAGGTTTGTATTAGGTGTAGTATGAAACATAAATAAAGTGAAAACATGTTAGATTAAAAATTGTTTCCTACTTGTTCTTTATCCTAACATCTAGTCACAACGAGGAGCTGTGATACAGCGAAACAGTCTGTCTGTGGATGACCATACACACACACACACATATATATATATAAATATATATATATATATATATATATATATACATATATTAAAGAAAAACAGACCACTTTAAGGTTCCATTATAATAATTTATTTCACCAGAGCCTTTTTAAGGGACGCTGGATCATCAAATAACATTTCCAAAAAATGAAACGAAAGATGAAATGAAGATTTTCACTTTTGACGGGTAGTATTAAGTTTATGTAATTTAACAGAGAAGGTAGCGAGGAGTGGTGTGAGAGACATGGTCGAGTTTAGAGAGGGTTTATTATAATATTTCTTTCAATCATACTTAGTATTGGGGGTGTGCGTGTGTGTGTGCATGTTGATGTAATAGTAAAGAACTGTTAGATTAATGATACAAATTTCTTTAGCATTTATGTTTTTATTAAAAAAAAAACACAGTGCTCGATACATAAATAAAGCTTAAATGAAACTGTGGTCTAAGTTATAGGTTTACTTTTGAAATAAAACTTTAGGACTTAAGTTTCAGTTTCGAAGTATAAATTCTATGTCGCGATGGAATCATATTTTTTTTTCAAAATTATATATATATATATATATATATATAATTTAAAAAAATTATACATACATATATATATATATATATATATATATATATATATATATATACCTACATTCATATATATATATATATATATATATATATATATATATATATATATATATATATATACATACCTACATTCATATATATATACATACCTACATTCATATATATATATATATATATATACATACCTACATTCATATATATATATATATATATATATATATATATATATATATATATATATATATACATACCTACATTCATATATATATATATATATACTCATATGTACACATACACACATAATGTGATATGGAAACAATCATGCTAGCATTGTAATTTATTTTGTTTAAGTTTTGAGATATTAAAATATTCAATAAATTAAAATCTCTCTATTATTTACTTTTCCAAAGTTTCGATAGGTTAAGACTTGAACTTGTCGCAGAATAAACAAAAGCTAAACCCGGAAATAATGTATCTTAAGGAGGTTAGTGAATGAATGATGCGAAAAAATTAATGAAGGCAACTAGGAAATTCATTGTCTATGATAAAAATTTTTATAAGAATAACGCTTATTGATTCCGTCAAAACGAATATTAAGGATCCTATCGAATACAGAATAACAACAGTACATCTGAATGAAACTGACAGAACTTTAAATACAAAAAACAAAACAACGAATCGAGTGTAACTAAGAAATAAACAAAATTTATAAAACTTCAGAATCAAGTCTATGTGATTAGCGTTATTCGATGTTAAAAGTACTTTGCAGAAAATTAAAAAAATAATTTTGTATTTTGCAAAGATCATTAGAACTATTTGAAAATATGTAATTTTATATTTCTAAATCTTTTCCGCTCTCATTTTTGCGGTCTCCATCTCTTTTCTGTGTCACACACACATACATACATATATACATACGCATACACACACACACACACGCACGCACACACACACACACACACACACACATATATATATATATATATATATATATATATATATATATATATATATATATATATATATATTGTTTATACCTTATTTGTATAGATACAAATATTTAAGCAAATTCTCTGTTTATAATAAACAGTATCAACAACATTTACCGGCCTGAATATCCGAGAAATTTCATATGTGTCCACCGATAGGAATCGAACCTGTATCCTACGCAATCAGACGCCTCCTCTATAGCTAAATGATATAGCACGTCTGTCCATATAACGGTTCCGTGTAGGATAGAGTTTCGATTCTTGTCGGAGGACATATTTTCTATGAGATTTCTCTGACACTGAAGTCGGTAACTGTTGTTAATACTGCTTATTATAAACAGAGTATTTACTTAAATATTTGTATCTATAAAAATAAGGTATATATATATATATATATATATATATATATATATATATATATATATATATATATATATATACCTTATTAACATTAGAGAGGAAAACTGGATCAAGCGGTCAAAACAGGAAGAGAGATCATCATTTCAATTAAGAGATAAAAAGAGATAAATCAGAAAACATCGAACCCAGCACGTGAAAGAAAAGTTTCGGCTATGACAGTCCAGAGAACAGTGAAACATACTTGAAAATGGAATCGTGCGTGTAACCTGTGAGGCAACTTGTTACTCCAGGACAGAAACTTAGAAGGTTAGAGGGAGCGAAAATCATCTTGAATAAGTTGGAAAAGGATCCTGGAATAATATATATATATATATATATATATATATATATAAATATATATATATATATAGATATGAACTTTATTTCAAAACTTCATGAGTTTCTGATCCTTAACTATGATTATGTTATATGTCATTTTCGTTTATGATCAATTTCATCACGATTCTTCTGTTAAGCTTGGAGATTAATTATACATTCTTATTAATCAAAGAAGTCCTATATACATATATAAAAAAAAAACTCTGAGAATTACAGAAAGATATCTTTAATGTTTTCTAAGATACAACAGTTCAGATCTTAATCTAAGAAATGGTCAATTTTGGTTTTTATATGATCTGGACAATTTTGCTGTTATACCCGGTATATATATATATATATATATATATATATATATATATATATATATATATATATATATATATGTATTCGATCCGTTGGTATATAATCCGGGTGGATTAATTATTTAATTATTAAAACTGATCCATAGAGAGCTCGATGTATTTATTATAACAGAGCATATGTATTTTTACATCAGGAAAAAATTTCAAGCCGTTCTGTACGCGGCTATCATCAGCCCCTAATGTCACTTAGGGGCTGATGATAGCCGCTTACAGAAAGTCCTGAAATAGACTATCCCGTGGTAATTTTTTCTGCATATATATATATATATATATATATATATATATATATATATATATATATATATATATATATATATATATATATATATACTCATACATATTTTTGCACATATTAGGGCTGTTTGTTGGGTGTGCAGGTTTTTAAATCAGCTGATCAGCGACTAAGTTGGTAAAGATCACCAGGTGATACTGGTGTGATATTCTCAAAGCGCTGACCTGGACGTTGGTGCTCTGAAAACAGCTATCCAAAGTAATACGGAGTTAAGGGCTGTGTTGGATAAAGAGTTGCTAGAAGCATGTTAATGTGTACATCCAACAGGTTTAAGGACTCTGTTTGCTTTTACTTCCATACCTTTTATCATGGTAACATATGGACGTCGGACAACATATGTTTGAATTGTCTCATTTCTCGAAGAATATCAAAAATAGACCAGATGTTTGGCACCGAAATAAAAGAAATGATACTATAAGACAATAATCAGCACATACAACAAATTCTATCCCAGCCAGAATAATGAACATTTGAAGATGACCAGAGGTTATTTGGTCGAAACGTTCTATATACATCAACGTTTATAATAATCAAAGATATTGAGACAATTCGAATAAATAAGCATATTCACAATTCAGTGTTTTAAAAATCAAACAAAACCAAATTTTATTCATACACTGGTTAATTAGTTCAAAACAGGTTAACGTGAGACTTCCCGTTAGTTAGTTATTAGCTGCAGATGTTAAGATTCAGTTAAATATCAAAGTTTTATTTATTTTAATCATATTCACGTGATTACATATACAGATTTCCACGATTGTATTCATGCATAAAGGATTATGTATTTATATGTGTCTAATTTTTTAGAAGATAGCACATATGTGTGTATGTGTGTGTGTGTATTTCAACTGAAATATGTACATGTTTATGTTTTTCTGATTTTAGTATGCATATTGATCTCCTTGATAAAATCAAAAGAAGCATCAGCAATATTATTGTTGCTGATCTGGCATCTCAGCTTCAGTCATTTTCCTACCGCCTCTCTCTGTCTTTACTATAAATACTGTCATGATAATTATTTGGGGAGATCTTCGCTGTGGTACTAGACTCTTTGAATTGAAGCGCAGTACGAGACTCGCCTTAAGATCTCATCAATTTACAGTGGAGTTGGCTAGGTGTAACCGTTAATTCTATGGAAACAGTTTCTTTTCTCGCACTTCTCGCTTGTGGAAATCCCTTCCGGCTCCAGGCTATCCAGCTAAATTTAATCTGCAGAAATTTAAATGCAATGTCAATCGCTATCTACTGTCATCCTGATTACACTTTTCTGTTCCCGCTCATTTTTAATGCTTTTGTTCCTAATTCTTCCACACACTGTAACTCCTTGTGTCTGAGTGACTTTTCTATCTTGCTTGAGGTGATAATGATTATATATATATATATATATATATGTGTGTGTGTGTGTGTGTGTGTGTGTGTGTGTGTGTGTATTTCAGAAGGTAGTATATCTATATGTGTGTTTTTTAGAATATACTTTGACAGAAATAGAAGTGAATTAAATATTTTAAAATAATTTATAAATAAAGGTATACACTGCAGTAAATATATAATTAAATTATCATATATGTTAAAGTATATAATACAGAAGATCTTCATGATTTTATATGCTCTTGCTTGTAGATAGTATTTGTGTGCATGCATCTGCATGCATGTATGTATGTATGTTCACGTAAAAATATACTCACAGTTATTTATCAAATACGTTTGTAGAACAAATGTTTATGCCAATAAGCCTTTAGCTATATTATATAGTTATCTCCCTTGTTTCGATTTCCAAATTATGAATTTTACTTTTCTTGCCTAAAATTGCCCAATGCTTCCGGATGTATGTACCCCTTATCACTTTTCCTCTCTCTTTCTTTCTCTCTTTCTCTCTCTCTCTCTCTCTCTCACACACACACACACACACACGTATGCACCACTACCTACATAGACACCAGGATAAATATAAATTACTCTGTAGACAAGAAAATATTGTGTGGACTTTGGTAATGTTCAAAACTAGACTGATGCAGGGAGAAAAAAAAAAGAAGATACATCTGATTAAGGTATTAATTATTCTTAATCTAAACAAAATACAGATTTTAATTTACTTCGTCACATAAATGTGTACGCTTAGTTATACTTTCAAACTGTGTTACGAAGAAAACAAAAGAAAAAAAGGGTATTTATTATTATTCAAATATAAGTAACATCTACATATCCTCAAAACATATATGGACCAGTATTTGATTCTTGGCTTTAATGTATAGCATCCATTTAAAGATATTTGTTCAAGCAGTATAATGAAAATTTCTTCACAGGCCATATAAAACTCAATAAAAGTTTTACTGAAGAAGTAAAATCGATGTCAAGTTTCAATTAGATCTTACATGGTAAATGGACAATGATGTTTAAGTTCTTTATACAAACGAATGTTCTGTGAGACTAGCTTGCAGTTCATCATTCTACTTCAGACCACTTATTTTTATGTATTTAACCGTGTTTAGTGTGGTACAAGCTGTGAGTTACTGATGTTCATATTTACTAGTTTGACAGACACTCAAAATAAGTAAACCAGCAAATGTAGATCAAACTAGCAAATTATTTGCGAAACTAGATTTCAAACCATTGCTTCACTACAGACAGCTTATATATATTATTCAGATACAAGCGCAAATGCAGTTAATATGTACAAGTTTACTGTGCTTCTAGATGGCTACAGTAATACATCCACGGCGCTATATGTTGGGGACTTCAGCGAAATTGAGCTGAAATTGAGAATCAAGCAAAAAACTAAATTTGTACTCTTGGCTTCAATCAAAGACAGTGCTAATGAGTTAAGCTGTATAATTATAATCATTAGTTCTATTAATTTTCAAAATAAAAAAAAATCATTTTTCGTGGTTTTTTTTTTATTTATATAAGAAAAGTATCTGAATTTCAATAACAAATCTTTCAAATCGCAATATCTTCAAGATTTACAAATTTCTGGCAAATCTATTGAATTGATTAATTTAAGTAAAAATAAATTAATTCAAAGAGTTCAGTTGCCTACGTAAATATTTTCAAAACCTTAAATTAGTATGGGAAAGTGTGTTCATAGCATCCACTCAAGGAAGATAAAATTCGTTACCATAGTCTCTATGGAAGACGTCCAAATTGTTTTCCTTAGAAAAACATTTTTTTTATTTCTATCAGCTAACATTAATCATATCTAGACAAATTAATGTATGTGATGGTAATATGTGAAATCGACTGCTTGTTTACAATGGCTCCAGTAGCTTGATACAAGTAAATTCAAAGATATATTCGGTAATCGAATCTAATTCACGTACGACCTTGGTCATATGCCATTTTAAATAAAACCAACTAATCGCCAAAAGATGGTCTTGGAAAGGCAATGGACTGGAGAGTTTCTGGTAGCATGAATACACCTTTTTTGCTCTTAACCACCAAATTTCTTTTGGAAAACAACATTAAGGCACATTAGAATATCGGAAACATTGTTTATTGAGTAGATGCTCATTTTAAGGAGATATGTACCTCTCATTTGTTTCCATAAAAGTATTACAGATCCTAAACCGACATTAAAAAATCCAGCAAAATTGCTTCTTTTCTGTTTACCAAAATACCACTGAATTTTCTTTTGATGCAATAGGATTAGGTAGCTTCACTTATCATCCGACTCATACTCCTGCCCAGACTTTTGAAATGGAGTAGAGGTTTATCACTTGTTTCCCGATTAGGATCGGGCTTCCGGTTCGGTCTAAATTCGACTTCAACACTATACTACTAACGTCTCTGCCTAAAACTCTGAAATTTTATTTACTAATCATTTATTTATTTTTCCTCAATAGAAATAGATAGTCTCTCCTATCGTCGGGTCCATACTCCTCCCCAGTCTTTTAAACAGATGTAGAGGTTTATCTCTTGTTTCCTTTTTAGGACTAAGTTTCAAGTTCCTTCAAAAGTCAACTTCAAATCCATACTCCTAACTTCCCCATCTAAACTCTGAAGTTTTACTTACTATTCATTTTTCCTCAACAGGAGTAGATAGCTTCACCTATCGTCCAGTTCAAACTCCTTTCCGTATTTTGAACAGGAGTAGAGGTTTATCCTTTGCTTTTTGTTCATGATTGGGTTTCGGATTCCTTCTAAAAACTTTTCATTCTCTTTCATTAGCAGTAGCCCCTTGCATCTTAGTAGCATTATTGCCTTGCTTAGAGTGAATTGATTAAAAAAAAATTCAGCCGTTATCCTATATACATTGAACTCAAGAGAGATTCACCAAGACATTTTCAGGATTTGGAATACAATATTTGAATGAACTTTACCTCCCCACAAAATAAAATATTCAACAAGTAGAGTGTTTATTGGATAAAATAAGAGCAGAAAATATTTTATTTCATACTAAAACTAAATTCATTTTGAAATTCTGTAAACATGAATGAATAGAATCCCAAAGTAGGAGGTGAAGTTAGGTTAATTCCATTACTACTATAAGTCGTTGCGTACCATGATATGCGAAGTTATCTGAATCTGACATGTTCTTCATAGCATTTCATTGGACAAAGAGAATTACACAGCGATTGCTATCTTCTTTCCAACTATCATCTGACTACTTGTAGTGGATTATGATCAAATCGTTAGAGCCATATCATTACTAAAGTTATAAGATATGAAATGATGAAAATTGTCTAGACCGTAATATTGAACTGGGTTATCGATTCTTTTTTTAGATTCAATCCCAATTATGATATCAAGCCGTTTACTCTAAGATTAATAGGAGGATGAAATCGATAAAAACTTTTAAAGTTTTTTTTTTAATTTATTTATAACTTAAAAAATGTTAGAAAAACTACTTTGAACACCCGTCTTATTGTAAATGACCTGAGAGGATTTTAAAATATTGCTTCTATTATTGAATATTTACGATTTATAAGTTACAAACATAAATAAAATAAAAAATACCTAAATGAACTTATTCAAGTCTATTAATTTATTTTTTCCTATCAGACTTAGAATTGCTTACATCTTCTCGCCGCCTTCAAATACGGCATACCAGAGACTGGAAGTTTCAACAATATGAATGACAAATAAAGGTAGGATATCCAGATGGTTTAATATCTGTGATTAAATATTTCCTATGATCCCTTCACGTCTCAAACTAGATTTACTGGAGGTATTTCTTTATTATATTGGATACGAAATACTGTTTTCTGTTCGGTATTTATTTTTCTTAAAACAATTTATGAATATATATATTTTCAAATTCATAAAACAAAGGAAACAACTTATAAATTGATATGACAAAATATCACTTCTTTTGTTCTTCCTGGCTATTATAATATATATATATATATATATATATATATATATATATATATATATATATATATATATATATACCTACTGGGAGTTTGCCCTGAAGATCCATTAAGATGAAACCCAGGTAGGTAGTTTCTGGCTCACTAGGATATTTTACACTCTGCTCTACTTAGTGTATTGAGCACTTTACATCTTTTCTTATTTTACTCGATTGAGTTTTTTTTTTTTTTTTTTTTTACTTTTGGCTACGCATTGCGGTGTTGGGCGACTTTTTTCGACTAACTCTGATATTTTTAGATTTTACTTTTTTTGTCCAAATTTTCCCCCCAGATACCAGTTTATTTAAATATTTCTCGTCTGACTTTCCTTGCACAGCTCATTAAGAAGAACTGGATTATAACATTCAATACCCCCACTTTTATTTCCCAAGTACTTTCCATCTCTTTCTGAAGTAAAAATATTTCTGGAAATAAAAGTGATTTTCTTGCCTCATTTGATTGTAATACACGGAAAATATTCGTGAATACCAAAGGATTATATTAAAAATAAGAAGACATAATGTTTGTAATTTATTCTATCAGATTTACCTAGAGAATTTGCAGCTGAAATACACAAATATAATTTTAATGCTGCCATTCAGTGTTCACATGGCATTTATGCTCATGTTTACAAATATATATAATACATAATAAAATCCATATTTAATGTATACATACATACATACACACACACCGGGAAATGTAAAAGATCGCTACAAAATTAAAAAAGAGATTTAACAGAAGTAAATAGACTGACAAATGTTGAGATGAACAGTCAGTAAGATATACAAACATACACTGCAGTTATATATATATATATATATATATATATATATATATATATATATATATATATATTGATGATACCCACTGAAGCATGCAGAGACAGGTCTGCCTACGAAACTCTGGATTCGGGATGCTGAAAGTAACATCAATCATCTCAGTGTCAAACTTTTACTCATATTAATCCTATATATATATATATATATATATATATATATATATGTATGTATGTATGTATGTGCGTGTGTGTGTGTTTGTGTGAATACAGTCATTCCAAGCTTCAAAAACATGATTTTCGTAACCGAAGCAAGTCGTCGATATTGACGCAAATAACCATTCGTTTTGGCCAAACCAAATCCTGTTTACATTCTAGAGGTTTTATAGGAGTGGTTAAATTATTAATCATAGTGTCATTTTGAAACAATCGATGCTTTTTCTCGCTTTCTATCAATTATTGTTCCTCAACTTTGTTTTTCGAGAAAGATAATTCTACGTGATTCAAGGATTTCTTCGGATGATATTTTCCCATCGTCTTATTTAATGCTGCAGGCCATCCTTTTTATTCTACTGCATTTCCGTTCATGAATATATAAACACCATCAGAGCATTTACATAGCCGCACAGATACACTCAATATATATGTTTTAGTGTCTACATACGTGTCGAGCCATGGCTTATATAAATACGAGTATGAACATAATCATATGAATGAATACAAGCATATTCGTATATATACATATATAACTGATAATTCATTTCTATTTTTATTGCATTACAAATATTTTATACACACAAACTCACAGACGTGTGTGTGTGAACGTTTGCAGGTGCTAGAATATAATTGAGGTATTGATATATGCAAAGAGAAGTTGTAGTGGGTAAATGTGTGTGCACGTGTCAGTAGAAGTGTATGTGTGTCTCTGCGTATTCAAGTTTCACATGTGCATATAGACTACGTGGGAAAGCTATATCTACCTAAGTCTGTTCATATCTAACTCAATCTATTCATATCTATCTCAGTCTGTTCGTATCTATCTATCTCAGTCCGTTCATATCTATCTATCTATCTATCTATCTATCTATCTATCTATCTATCTATCTCAGTCTGTTCATATCTATCTATCTATCTATCTATCTATCTATCTATCTCAGTCTGTTCATATCTATCTATCTATCTATCTCAGTCTGTTCATATCTATCTGTCTATCTATCTCAGTCTGTTCATATCTATCTGTCCATCTATCTCAGTCTGTTCATATCTATCTGTCTATCTATCTATCTATCTATCTATCTATCTATCTATCTATCTCAGTCTGTTCGTATCTATCTGTCTATCTATCTATCTATCTCAGTCTGTTCATATCTATCTATCTATCTATCTATCTATGTCATCCTTTTCATGTCTATCTCAATCTGTGCATCTCTCTCTCTCTCTCTGTATATATATATATATATATATATATATACATATATATATATATATATATACATATATATATATATATACATATATATATATATACATATATATATATATACATATATATATATATATATATATATATATATATATATATATATATATATATATGTATATATATACATATATATGTATAAATAGTTAAGTAATGAAAAGTTTGGTAATCCGTATGGATAATCCCAAAGTAGGATGTAATCCAGAGAGCTCAATATCAAATCAGAGCAATTATTAATTCATTTTAAATAGAAAACAGATAACATTTTTCACCCTAGGAAGTGCGGTCTGATGTACCAGGTAAAAATCACATGAGGAAATAAATTATAACCAATGAACCCTTGAGGTTATCTATTTTCTATTCAAATTGAATTAATATATATATATATATATATATATAAAGAAATATAGTCTTAAGGGGTGCTATATTTATGGAATAAATTGATCAATATCAGAGATAGAGCGTGTGTAAATATAAAAGTGAACATAGAAGTCAACACTTAGAGGCGACAGTCTGTTTCATGCTATACGCAATCGTCAGGCCACATGTGTCCTGACGATTGCGTATAGCAATCATGCAATTATGTGGCCTGACGATTGCGTATAGCATGAAATAGACTGTCGCCTCTAAGTGTTGACTTCTATGTTCACTTTTATATATATATATATATATATATATATATATATATATATATATATATATATATATATATATATATATAAGGTTGGTGCAAAAATAATGTCGTTTTCTCACATATGTTACTATGTGAGAAACGAAATTATTTTTGCACCAACGTAACATATATATATATATATATATATATATATATATATATATATATATATTAAAGATATTTTTATGTTTAACGTTAAATATATTTAATAAATAAATTGTCGGACTTTGTCCATTTCGTAATATATATATATATATATGTATACCTATGAAAATGCCATTCTCAGCAATGCAGTTGAATAGGAAATTTCTCCTGTTTCTCAGGGAAACTCTTGATAGGAGCTTTTTTTCCTTTTTTTGTATACATGGATAGAATTATTGTCGTCTTTTTAAAGTATTCCTCGTGTTCGGAAAAGATCAAATATAGATTGGAATCCAACAGAATGATAAGTTAAATAACAAATAGGAAACGTTTATAAATCTAAAATGTTTCGCTTTTATTAAAGCTTAATCAGAGAATGATATATCATAAAAAGTATTGGTATCTATATTGGTATTTTTATATTTCGTAGTTTGATTTTCATAGAGAGATTGCACTAGAATCAATTAGATAGATAGATAGATAGATAGATAGATAGAAATTGACTGAGATAAGTAGGTAGGTAGATAGATAGAAAAAGAAATAGAGAAACAGACTAAGATAGATAGAATCAGAATGAGATAGAGAGAAAGAGGGATTGACAGGTAGAAACAGCTTGAGATAGAAAGAAAGAAACTGTATGATATATATATATATATGTATTTCAGTCTGGCCCTCTCTCTCTCTCTCTCTATATATATATATATATATATATATATATATATATATATATCGAGAGAGAGTGGTAGATAGATCAATAGACAGCTATTTTTCTGTTATTTGATTGGAGGTTCACCATCCTTTATGCAGATATTTCTTCTAATACGATCTTATTCACAATGAATTTGCACATATTAATAAAATATACGTGTGAGTTAATCTTATATTAACTTTCTCAATATCTTCAGTATCAAAATTTATTCAGCTCTCGTCAACACTAAATATAAAAGTAAATGTAAAAACAGTTACGCGCCTTATATTATACTTTACAACTAGATTTCTGTTCATTCGTCTAAAATTGAATGATTTTTTGGTCATTTGGAAAGAAGGGTCTCCGTAATAAGGATATTTCCAGTCAAACAGGTTTTGAATATAAAGTTATGCAAATGTTTGATGAAGCCAAGATTTGAAAACAATTCTGATTAAAATTGAAAACACGAAGGAACATACATTTTGTGTGACATTTATTATAATAGTTTGCAATACTAATTTAATATTTTTTTACAAATGTACAATTTTCCCAAGATATGAAGATGGAAATCGTAGTTAATGGTAAATACATGTGTTAATAAACTATTTATGTATGTGTATGTATGTATATATATATATGTATATATATATATGTGTACATGGGCATATGTGTGTATGTGTGTACACGCCTATATATATATGTATGTACGTGTATATGTTATTGTGTATGTGCTTATACGCATGTGTTTTTGAACATAAAAATATAGGTCCTTGCTAGATTAGATAATCGTTATATTTATTTTTTATATGTTTATATTTGATTTGTAACCTGTAGTCGATATTAATTTTGTCAAATTTTCTTAATTACACAGCGGCCCTTTCAGTAAATGCCCTTCAGTTTTAGTTCCCCCCGCCCCATCTCTCTCCCCACCCCTTTTTCTTTTCTTTTCTTTTCTTTTCCTCTCCCTCCCTCCCTCTTCTTCTGATCTTTAACATTAGATTGTCTATTGTGTGTGTATGTCACCACAAAATGTATCCTTTCCGGTTACATCTTTAATGTATTAGACATCCGACAACATTCAAATTTCTCTCACTTAAACCGTCTTTGACGCCCCTCTCGAAAACTTCTCTCTGTTAAATTTTAATCCCCCACCGTCTCTCGTCTGTTACCCTCTCTATAGCTCTAACATTCGTCCCACACTCTCATACTTACACTCTCTCTAAATTTTATTTTTTATTTCCGGAGTTGTTTTTTTCTGTTTTCTTTTTGAATTTGTAGGTCTGATGAATTGGATCGTATTTACGATTCTAATGGAATAAATTATGACCATGGAATATATATATATATATATATATATATATATATATATATATATATATATATGCACATACACATACACACACATATTTATATATACATGTATATATATATATATATATATATATATATACAGATATATACAGACATAAGTGGACACTGATGTCAACACCAAGGGGCAACAGTCTGTTACATGCTTGAACGCAATGACGAGGCCTGATGATTGCGTTCAAGCATGAAACAGACAGTTGTTCCTTTGTGTTGACATCAGTGTCCACTTTTTATATTTGCATACACTCTATCTCTATCTTTTTACCATAAATATATTATAGATTATATTACATATACAATTCTGTTGACTAGATGTAACCCTAAATTCTATATTAACATTTTAATTTCTTGCACATCTAGCTTGTTGAACTCCCTTCCAGCTCCATGCTTTCAAGTTAACTTTAATCTCCAATAATTTAAATGAATTATCTGTCGCTGTCTAGTGTCCTCCTCTTTACTCTTCTTTGCTTTTTGCTCCTTAGTATAATTTGTTTTCTAATTCTTCCACAACCAGTGACCTCTTGTGTCTTAGTGCCTTGACTAACTTAGTAGTGGTGAACTCGATTGAATATATATATATATATATATATATATATATATATATATATATATATATATATATCACCGTTCACACGACTTGGAGTTTCATATATATATGGGATAAAGATACATGTTTATATATATGTATCAAGAAAGATGTTAGGGGAAAGATATATAACAAAGTGGAAATAAGCTAAAACTTGAAGGAGGAGTTTACTCTATCATCTATATTGATTATCATCTATATGCATGTATTTACTGGTTACAATCTATCAGCGCCGATCAGACCTCGAACTACTGCCAGTCACAATAAACGGATGTCCCCTCGAGGAAGCACCTTGCCTTGAGAGGATATTGAGCGTCAAGCCAACACCGGACCTCAAGTGGAATTCCTATATTGGATCCATCTCTTAAGATGTAGGTAAATGATAGGCTCCCTGTGCCAATCTCGTAAGTACTTAACTCCTCATGCTATCTTCTACATTTATAAAAATCAGATTAGGTCGACAATGGAGTACTGTTGCCATATTTGGGCAGAAGAAACCCAGACCTCACTTTCTGGTCTTCAGAAGTGTCTCCGAGTCCCTGGTAGAGAAGAAACCTCCATACATCTTAAATAGTTACAAACCGCCCTCATTCCATCTATATTCAGGCGAGAGGTTCCACTCAAAGAGATTCTTCCCGCGAATACAGATGCATACATATGCACACACAGAAACACACACACATATTCACATCTGCATATATACATACATATATATGCATATGTATATATATATATGCACAAATACATATATATGTATACTTATCTATACATACATATATATGCATGCATGTATATATACATATACACATATATACACACACACACATATATATATATATACATATATACACGCATATATACTGATAGATAGATAGATATAAACATTGTTGATATAGAAATCAACTCTATATGGTGATTTGCAATCTCAAGCCTTAATTAATTATTTGCACCATATATTATTATTTTATAACACATAACACAAGTAAATACACACAAAATATAACACAAACAAATACGCACAAAAAGTAACCGCAAAATAAGAAAAAAATATTTCGTTCATAAACATTATCACAATAAATTTGATACACTAGCTTAAAGCAACACCGCACTCAGTGGATTTTGCCTAGGGGAGAAAATACCAAGAATCACCTTTCCAGAAATATATAAACACCTAAAAAAAAAAGATCAGGCATCGATCTCTGATGTAGACACAAAAACAAATTCCTATTACGTTATCTACAGCCACATAATGACGGCAATATCTAAACAAATAACAATCTATTATATGAAAGTAATGCAATTTCTTTCGAAGTTAATACCAAAAGTTTACAAACAAAGGAAGTAGACAAAAATAAATTGATAAATAAATACAATACGATACAATACAATTAAACAAAAATAAATATGATAAATTCAAGATCTTAACTTTAAATATTATCCCTAAGCAAAACCAGGTTTTTCCCTTTCTCCTTTCCACAACTCACACAATAGTATATATGTAGCGAAAGATCATACACGATGAGAAGTAAAACATGAACTGATGATCGCTGAATGCGAGAAACTGCATGTTATCATGTGTTGCTTATTTGTTTGTTTACAATTATATTTGCAAACTTTCTATATTTGGTGTCGAAAATATTCTTCCCATAAATGTATGACTGTGCGCGCACGCGTCTGCCTGTGTATATGATATTGTGTGCTTATATATGTCTATGTGCTGGTAGCATAACGATTATCAGCGCGGAAATGGAACAGTTTTCAGAATTCAAATTCTGGCTGATTCTGTCTCGTTGACTTGATACCATTGGTGAGAGGGGGGTCACGAATCCTTCTTTATAGGCTATAATTTACGTGAAGTCAGCCTGACGTATCTTGTCAATGGCAGCCAGTCTAGAAAACGGACAATTCTAAGAGTAACCGGAAGCAACTCAGCTATTTTACTAAGTTATATCAATTCAAAGGTAATAAAAGATTGAATTCTATAGATGATGCATTCCCGTTGCCTTCTGTATAATACTGATAGAATAAATTTCGTTAATAATACAGATATATAGATTCTGATTTTACCAAGGGCAGTGCTTGGTAACCTTGCTGGTTTCATATATACATTCATGAAACTATGCTGATGTCAGTGTTTATATTCAGGATTATATTTATTTTAACCGTGGATGAATGTATAGATTAATGTGTAAGTTCTAATGCGTGTGCATATTACTGTGTGATGTGACACAATCTGTAAACTCCTTTTCGGCCTGAAATTCCAAGTGAAAAATATTTCGTAAACAGGTGTTTCTGTAAAATAGTTTTCTCATGATGTTCTTCGTATCACATGTTTAAAAAGTGATCTTGACTCTAGGGCAAAAAGACCTCATCGTGATGTTTTTTTGGCCCTATTTATTTGTAAAATCTTACAGCTGAGTATATTTTACAAACTCGGTAAACAAATTCAAATATTCATGTATTGCAAATTTAGATTCGCAAGTTAGTATGTATATATGTTTTTCTTAACTTATGAAAGAAATAGACGAATATAAGTGTTACTTAAAAGTTTTGCGGGTTTGTCAGAGTCTACATTCAAAAAGTTGTATTTACAAATTCGTACATACATTGGTAGAAATATAGTATCCTCACGCATATTATTAAATCCCTGTGTGTGAATATATATATATATATATATATATATATATATATATATATATATATATATATATATATATAGGGAAAGAGAGAGAGAGGGGGCGAGAGAAGTGAACTATAATTGATAGATGTGAACTAATATACATATAAATATATAGATAGCTAGATATGAACTGGTCTCTCTCCCTCTCCCTCTCTCTCTCTCTCTCTATATATATATATATATATATATATATATATATATATATATATATAGAAAGAGAGAGAGAGAGAGAAAAGAGAGAGAAAGACAGACAGATAGATAGATAGATAGTTATGAAATGATCAGTTATGTGCCATGCGTGATATAGTCTTAGGCGATCATGTATCTTTCGATACATGACTAACGAGACAGCCTTTTTTGTTACCGTAGCTGGTTGTCATTTCTTTCTGCAGCAGACCAGTCTCCATCCAAGGCTATAGAACTTGGTCTTTCCTGCTATTTACCAATAGCTTGTGGGGAAGAAGAGGATTAATACCTTTCCCAAGGTTATTAACACATAAGTGAATGTAATGGATTTGAATAGAATTAGAATTCGATTCCTCAATCCGAGCCGCTATCCATTACTTCACCGTGTAAATGATTGATATACAAATTTTATATTGTATGAAATGATAGATACACAAATTTTAGAGAAACAATTTAACACTGCATAGTGGCTCTCAGTTTCACGCTTCAATGCAATCTTCCAGCCCACAACACTTTGTTTTATTTGAAGCCTGTTCATTAATGTTACATGACGACAAATAAAATATTAGGTGAGTGCAAAAATATCGTTTTCTCACATAGTAACATATGTGAGAAAACGACATTATTTTTGCGCAAACCTAATATCTTGAAAAAAGAATCCTTAGGTACTTGGCTCTGTATTAGCAGTATATTCCATTTTCTGATTAATTGTCTGTTTTCTGGAAAAGTACCCTTCTTATTTGATATCGATGTTTATAAAACCTTTTAAAATTGAAAGATCCACATTTGATAAATTTACTTTATTCAAGAGGGAAGTTTATATAAGTTTGTTCCTAAATGATAGGTGTTTTTTATAACTAGATTTGAAAAAGTGTGATAGATAAATAGGCACATAGATAAAGAGAGGAAGAGAGATAAAGAAACAGATATAGATAATTAACTATACCGATATTGTTCTGTTTATAGAGAACAGTATTCGGCCGAAAGTTAATTTTCATAGATATGGCAGACGAAAATATTCTCTAGTTTTCGATAATATGCATATAAATTCAAATATAATTGTAACAATATATGAGCATACCACAAACACACACACACACACACACACACACATATATATATAAATATATATATATATATATATATATATATATATATATATATATATATATATATATATATATATATATATATAATTATATATATATATATATATAGTTGTAACCTAGGGAAAGTTACTGAATAGAATAATCAAACAAAGGTTAGCAATGAACGATAATATTTAGGACTGGAACAACATATATATGACGCTTAGAAGAAGTAGCAAGGTCGAATTTATTGTATTTATTATTTATTGTATAGAAGATTGAAGTTTAAATACAGTAAATTCGAACTTGCTAACCGAACATTCATCTGTGGCCAAATCGTCAAGCTAAATGACGGTTCTGTATAGGATACAGGTTCGAATTCTGTCGGAGGACGAATACTTTTTGTGAAAATTTCTCGGACATTCAGGCCGGTAAATGTTGTTTAATACTGTCCATTATAAACAGAGCATTTACTTAAATATTTGTATCTGTAAAAAGAATGTATAAACATAAGAATGTTTTAAAATAATTGTCGGACTTTGTCCATTTAATATATATATATATATATATATATATATATATATATATATATATATCGGGAAATTCTTGACGCACTTTCGTGTGTAGATACGTGCCACATGCGCGCATTTAAGTAAAATAATAATTCTTAGTTATAATTATTGCCGGCGAATTTTATTGTTTTGCTTGAAATAATTAATGCATGTATGTATGTATGAAGTAACCTTGTATAATGGCATCCATTGGGTGTTTTCTTCGGTCTGATTGCATTGTAATTAAGATTTCTCTTCCTATCCATTCTCTTAATTAAAATCGCTAATGGTAATATGGCAATTATTAAATAACGTATAATACTTTATATTTTGTCAACAAACAAGGGAATGGTTGGTTTAAAGTAGCCATGGAGCGCCACTGCGATTGTAAACATAGAATAAAAGCCATACAAGTTCGACCAGATTGCTAACCTTTGAAATGGGTGTATTTTGTGAAACAATTTTTCTTAAAGCATTTCACGCCAAGCAAGGCTGGAAGTCACTAGCACGCAAGGGGTTACATTGGATTTGGAGCGAGAGCAGATAGGAGTAATAGAGGAAAGGATGAAGAGAAGGATAGTGGATAGATCACGGCAACTGGAAATGTCGATTGACATTACATTTGAATAGTTGGAGATTATAGCTCTCAGGGAAACTGGAAGAGGGAAGGGAGTTCCACAGGCGAGAGGTGCGAGATATAAAGCTATTGGAGTAGAAGAGACGGCTACATTTAATTTAATTTAATAGTTTCAATAGTGAAAGGGTGAGAGCGGAATGCCAGCCTCGTAGGATGCTTGAATTCATGAAGTCTGGGAACCAGCTCATATGAGCAATTACTATGAAAGTATTTGTAAAAAAGATAGAGAGAGGCGACGGTACGTCTGTGAGTGAGCGACTGCAGACGAGATACCAGATCAGAGCCAATTACATTGCATATCCGTCTCTGGATCTTATCAAGAGCCCCGAGGCAAACAGAAGGGGCTCCAGACCATATATGGCAGCAATACTCCATGCAAGGGCGAATGACCAATGTATCTCGTCAACCATTTTGAAGACAGGCATAGATTTTTGTGTTTTTCTCACCATGTCTAACCTGTTCTGAATTACTCTGTAGTTAATTGTAAGAAGAAAAATATATTAAGCACTAAAACATCTCTAGCGAGACAGTGTCAGATTAGTTGGTAAAATATTTCTTAATAAATCTATAAATTCTTGGCAAATGAGGCCAAGAAGTCATAGAGAAATAGAGGAAGGTTGCTGCTGTCATCAATTTGTAGTGTGAGGTAGAAAAGTTTCAAAGTAAATGAATACAATATTTTCAAAAGAAACGAATTTAATAGTGAAATTATTTTATAAATATATTTATACAACTTAGTTCACAAAGAAGAGAAAGAAAAAAATATATTTGATAGATAGTTAGAAAGAAAAAACACATTTGTGCACTTGATATTGGTGTTTGCGTGCGTCGGTGTGCGTTGTCCACGTGGTTTGTTTGAAATTAACTGGTCGGTTTCTATGGGTAAATAAATCTCACTGGAGGAAGACTGGACACGGCGACTTCTTGTCCTATCCCACTACTGAGTGAGCAGAATGTGGAAGAGGAAGGAACACTTTCTTTTTATATCATGAGATTATTATTATTTTATTATATAATTCTATATAGCGTATAATAAACTAAACAAGAAAGCTATAAGAACAGCGGTCAGTATAAAACATAACAACTTATAAATAGAGCCAATATGAAAAATATATAAGAAAGACTATATTCGAATATTGTTGCTTTATCGCAAATTAAAGTTTCGTGTGGTCACTCAGTTTATTATACAGCAGTTTCACAATTTTCAGGTGGTTCAAGGGACAATTCTGTATATATATATATATATATATATATATATATATATATATATATATATATATATGTGTGTGTGTGTGTGTGTGTGTGTGTGTATGCCTAAAAGCTAAACATAATTGCATAATAAATTAAAATTAAATGAATTAATTTCAAATTCAAAATAAAATAGTTCGCTAAAAATTTGAATAATATTTTTAAAATAAAAATCTAAATAGCTAAAATAATTCAAATTCCTTCGGTTGAAATAAAAATTGATTTAAATTATTAATTTTTCTTTTTTGCATTCAATATATTTTTTATTGTATCATTAATCCTAGCGATTTATTCATTCCTGTTTTCTATCGTTGGCTTCTAATATCCACAATTTGCAAACAAGTTTTTTTGTTTTTTTTTAAGTATCTTAAGCCAAATATCATATTCCATCTTCCCATAAGCTGAGATTTTAATAAATACTCAAAATTCTTTCAATATTGTCATAGGGTTTACATTAATGTTTTAACATTCCTCTTTTTATTTCCCACAATACACGTAATGTAAAATACGACATTACATGCTAAATGTCCGCACGCACACACACACATTATGTTGGTGCAAAAATAATGTCGTTTTCTCACATAGTAACATATGTGAGAAAACGACATTATTTTTGCACCAACCTAATAGTACTATCCCATGTTAGCGGGTAGCCTGGATGTCTATGTGTATGAGCATATACGCGTATGTATGTGCGTAGGGATGAAAAATCGGAAGCACTATAAAAACATACGCAAGTAAAGATATATGCTCATTCTCTCTCTCTCTCTCACACACACACACACACACACACACACACACACACACACATATATATATATATATATATATATATATAATGGAGTCTCTCGTCGGTTTCGACGTATGAGGATTTGACAGCTTATTGATTCAGTTATGAAAATTTGTGCGATAATCTTATGTGGCATTTAAACCCACTAATGATTTACAAAGGAGGCCACATATGGAGTAAGTGTGGGGACTGTAAGATGAGATCACTGTTAGATTGGCTGATCTTTTAGATCTTGCTCACGCTTCTTGAAGATGATTCAGACAAGCAGATTGAAAATTGCTGAGTCCACTAAAACACGTTGATCTCCATTCTACCCGCTTTAAAGCTAAGCGCTCAAGGGTGTTATGTAGTAATATATATATATATATATATATATATATATATAGTACTATCCCATGTTAGGGGGTAGCCTGGAGGTCTATGTGTATGAGCATATACGTGTATACATGTGTGAAGGGATGAAAAATCGGAAGCACTATAAAACATACGCACGTAAACACATATATGCTCATTCTCTCTCTCTCTCTCTCTCACACACACACACAAACACACCAACAAACAAACTCATATATTTAGATAAAAATATGTAGATAGATAGAGTGTAGACATGAAAATGTACCCTGCATAGTAACTACTAGATTCTGTGTTCATATCGATCTTTATACCAAGAAGATCTTATGATCGCACTGAGCAGTGGAACTGACAGTCACCTCGCAGTGTTGATTCCTATTTCTATACTGTCTACATTTACAAACTCTCTATCTACAATATTGAAAACTCTTTCCCTATAAGTATAGCAAATATTAAACCGTGTGTATATATATATATATATATATATATATATATATATATATATATATATATATATATATATATAATGAACAAATAAGAAAAACCTTAAAAATTTGATATTTAGCATCATCAGAAATTTCTGAAAATCGGTCCCAAAAGTTTAAACAAAAAATTACCCCAAAATTCTAATGAAGCCAAAATAAATAAAGAAATGCAAAGAATTTATGAAGTTTTTTTTCCTACTTGTTCTTTATTTAATAATTTTCCTGGGTTTAGCTGAGTGTTTCGCTTTCTGCCTATGAGACCCGAGTTCGAAACTTAATATGGCCTTGGTGAGGACCGCTCTTCTTCGGACGTTCCGGATTGGCGTTGAAAAATCACAAATAATGAACTTTACTAGATAACTGAAACCACTCCCTTATGTATTTCTAACACCAGTAACAACTAAAATGGATAGTACATGTAACTCGATGAGAAAATAATAAAATAATCAAGATGTTGATGGTCGATACTGCGTCAAACAAAAGGTTAGGAAACCTCCATCAATATTGGAACGAGTGTTAAGAGTGAATTTAAGAAACCTATTTTCCTGGAAAATTGTTAAAAGTAGTACTGGTTGTATAATCAATGAATGCCGAATGTTTCCTTATAAAGAAACGGCTATATGAACACAAAAGTGATATTTTACAAAACAACACATTAAACGCATTAGTTGCTCATCGTCACGAGACTGACCACAAATTTGATATAAAAAAGGCTACTAAGAGCAAACAATTCATTGTGACGAAAATATTTAGAAAATTGTTTAATCGCTTGTTCATCCACAGTAAATTTGGGTTCAGGTACTTACAATGTTTTCCCAGACTTGACAGATGTTCGGTTATCACAAAGTGGGATATTTAATAACAAAGGTCATTGAAAGAAAAAGAATATAAATTAAACCAGTTACATCATATAATCAAAACACATTAAAAAAAAAAAATTAAAAATTTCCAGCAACTCTCGTTCGTGCGCATGCGTAATCGCACCAAAATAAACTTAGTACGATGAATTACTCAAGGATGAAACGCATTACTCAAAAACTTTTTCCACTTTGTCATATATATATATATATATATATAGATATATATATATATAGATATAGATATAGATATATATAGATATGTATGTATGTATTGAACATGTTAAAATATGTCATAGATAGAAACGGTTTGGAAAATGTAGATCGCTTAAAGCGTAAAACTTCCTGTCACAATGTCCACACATTTTATATTTGTTTACATATTTATATTTATATCTGTTTATATATTTATATTTGCAGTGTCCACACTATTTATATCTACAAAGTTCTATCTCCGATATTAATCCTATTAACCATTCCTCACATAAATATACCATATATATATATATATATATATATATATATATATATATATATATATATATATATATTGTGAATGTGTGTGTGTGTTTGTTAGGAGAAAGAGACAACCAGACACAGAAAAAGAAGCAGGATTCTGGGATGAAGGGAAAGATAGACTAAATGGTTAGATCAGTCAAAATGACTGGTTAAGCTATCATGCAAATTCATTGCCCTTTTCTTTGAAAATAGCCACAAATATAACCTCTCAATGCAATGTTATCTTGCTAATGACAGAAATATTTTCGTGAATAATTAAAGAATGAATATGGTGATGGCGTGTACAGAAATCAGTAGACAAAATGGATGTATTTCTAGCATTAACCTTTGCAGAATTATATAAAGAAAATACTTTCTTTTGGTCCCATTGGTCAGTCATTGCAAACATATTCAATATCAATCGGCAATTCCGGTTGAAAGAAAACCTAAATTCACATAGGGATTTATTTTTAATTCCCACTTTGTGCGATTCCTCACTTGAGGATTTGTGCTTTTTTGATTTGCACGCTCTTTTAAGCCAGTAAAGTCAGTCCTTAGACGAGATGAGTGAGTTCCAAGATGAAATGATAAAGTTAATAACAACGTTTCTATTAGGGTGTATCAAAAGACTTTTCATTTTTTTTATAGATATTTATTGCAAAACCTATTTCATATGTACATATAAAGACTATAACACTACACTTCTACTTATTATTATTATTACTTTTATTATATCAGTATATTTTTAAATAACATCTTAATATCTTTTTTTTTTATCAATTCATTCCAACAAAGACGATAATTCCACTATGATGCAAGGGGTTACTGAAAGCGAAAGAGAATGAGAAGAATTTAGGAGAAGGAACTGGAAACCCAATCCTAAACTGGGAAACAAATATAAACACCTACTCCTATTCATATTACGGGGTATGAGTGGGGATATGATGATAGGCGAAGATATCTACTGCTAGTGAATAGATAGCATGCCATAACTAGTAGCCTTAGGTATCATGCAAATGTCTATGAACTCTAAGTGTTCGTCACTTCTGGACTATTCTTGCCGTTTCTAAGCGATATGAGGGATTGGCACTCATTTAAGCATTCCATAGCATAGCCCAAACCAATTTATAAATAAACAGCGGTCTTGCTGAGGTATTGATGATGAGGTGGCTATACTGATAACATAGGTATTCAGATTAGGGATACGAATAACCTTAAACAGAGATAGAATACAAAATAAACATTTCCAAATAAAAAAATTATGATAAGGAAATGGAATGAAAGCATCATAAAAATTCAAAATTTGAAATGACTAAATATTAAACACTTCAAATATCCCGGTGCATGGATCAGTTATAACAAATTTAGTATAGGAGAAAAGGAAATGCACATAGAATAGGTAGTTCCAACATTAAGGGCCACAAAAGCAAGATATAAATCTGAAAACACAAATCATATTCTTGGATAACATCGTCATATCGAGAAGTCAATGTTTAAAATGGCTTTGGGCGAGTGAAACTTGTGGGTCTTTGCAAAGACCATACTTCTTCGAATCTTGTGGATGAATGCTACAGAATGACAAAGAACTGTACGAAATAAAAGAAACTGCATCACCTGAACTCTTTTACTTGCATCAACAACTAAAATAGCTATGAAATATAACTCAGAGACAATAATGAGATAATCAAAATATTGACACACCATACTAACGAAAGGCAAGGAATAGAAGTCTTATCAATGCTAGAAAGAGAGATAACAGCTACTGTACTTGAGAAATTTATTTTCCTGAATAATTGTTTCAAGATAATGATTTTATAAATTTTAACCGACAGTACTACTGACTGCACGATCAGTTAATGCCGATTTTTTTCATCGTAAATAGTCAGCTAAAATTACTATTACTATTGGAGATGAGAATACTACACTTTGATCCCAGTCCGTTTCCACAGAGTGAAGAAAAGTGTAACAAGAGTAGCTTTGCCTGCTTGGTCAATGGAATTCGAACGTTTCCTTATAAGGAAACGATAATATTACCATTACAACCATTACTATTTCTGTAACCGTTTCACTGGGCAATCAATACCAGTATTCTTAATTTCACGTATCTATTCTGTTAGTCACTGGACCTAGTGCACCAATAGTAAATTAAATGAGTCATAGTAGATTATTTTATTTTATTCTTTGATCTATCATTATATAAAAAATGCACTATATATCGAGAATAAAACTTTCTTTACTTATTTGATCGCTCACCACTATGTCAGATCCGTTGTGCTCTTTTCTTTTCTATTGAAAAATCGCCCAAAATCTTGCATATTTCTGACTAGAGGACCTTCTATTATTATTATTATTATTATTATTATTATTATTATTATTATTATTATTATTATTATTATTATTATTATTATTATTTCCTTTGATTTCTGGTGTGTACACATTTCTTTACGGGTCCCGCCTATTACTATTATTAAGTAAAAGAAAAGCACTCCAAGAAAGTGACGTTGTGGTATAAATATATGAAGCTCTGAATCCGCACATAACAACCTGTTTAATAAGGATATACAAAACAGGCATCATAGCTAAATGTAGAGAGAAGTCCTGATAAAAATTACGCAAAACCTTGTAGGTGGGGACCAATTTGAAATACTTTCGGATCACGTGACACTGCCGTCCGATTAGATGGAATCAGGTTGAAGGTTTTTCCAAGTATCTAGATGTAACTCCCAAGTCATCTTTGCTGCTTCAGGCTAAAAAAGACACCAACCCTCTGGCACCGTTTATGATTTCCGCCCCCAACTGCTCTCGTTCATGAAAAAAGATACTCAATGCGTCAGGTAACATGTCCAGCTTTATTATAATTTTTTTTAAAAAAAAGTGTCCTACAGGAGTATATCGATTCAACTATATAAAAAATACTGGGTTGTAAGAAAATTTGGTACTGTTTTTCGTTAGTTGGTGTTTGAACACGAGATTTCCTTTCATACTTGGCTAAAATTTATTATATCTATACGTATTCTGAAAGGAAATTTGTGTTTTTATAATGATGCGAGACAGCAGGATTCTTACATCCACTGACATTAATTAATTAAGTGTTGTCTTTGTTAATTAATATGAACTACAGTGAATAACCAATTACGTACCACATATTTGATTGTTAGTTACCTGACCATAACCAGTTGGTCATATCTGTTAAGCTCTGATGTACTGAGGATCTCTGTTCATATACATAAGTAGTGGGTGAGTAACATGATCTTGAGATTTTTCTTATTTGATTTAGGTGTCACTTAATACTTGGGAAAACCTTCAATTGGAGACCGTTTGAATGACATGTTATCCGACCTGGTGCTGTTTATAAAGTCATGTGTTATTTTTACCAAACTGAAGGTTTCATTCTTGCTGCACAAGACCAATGCTTGATAATCAGAAATAACCAAGTAACCATAATGAAAACTTTTATTAAACAGAAATGCACATTCCGTGATAAAAATCCAGAAACAACTGAACATCTTGTATCAGGTTGCGCGGTATTGGCACCAACTGAATATGAAATATGATATGTCAGAATGACGAATATCTGTACTGGAATACACTTATGGAAAGGAAACTGCAGGAAATTGGTATGAAAACTATCCAGACCCAGTTACGGAGATAGGACGTGTAACAATTTTATGGCACTTCACAATACACACAGACAGAACAATGAAAACTAATCACCCTGAGATCGGGATTACAAACAGCAAAGCCAAAATGTGCCTCCATATTGACATGTCAGTCCCTGCAGACTGCAATGTATCTTTGAAGATCTTCAAAAACTGTCAAAATACAAGGACCTTGAAATCGAAATTTCAAAAATGCGGCGTATGAAGATTCCAGTTTTATTTGGTGCGCTCAGATTGATTGAAAATATTCCAATAGACTTATTGAAGGAATCTCTAGTAGCTCATAACTTAACGAAAAAATTGTAATCACAATAGTTGTGTTTGTAAATTTTCATTCCGTGTGATCATTTTTTAAAATGGGTCGTTTTGCTGCGTTTGAGCAATGAATCGTAAAGGAAAATAATTATTTTTTTCTATTAAACGACAACAATACCAAAACAGTGTTTCGATTTGCATATCCAGTGTTTTCAAATACAAGAAAAAGATCATGTGAGAAAATCTCTGAGAAAATCCGTTTCATTTGTTTCATTTGACCGGGATTATTTTAATCGGCGTTTCGGTTTTGTCATCATCAAGGATAGAAGACTTGTCAAAATTTCCTTGGACTTCCAAATCAAAATCTACACTTCTGAACCAAACCAACCATTTACAGATAATATTCTCAACTTACGAACCCGTCTATACATACATGTTTGCTGCCTTTAACAGAATTTTTATTTTCCTTCTCGGAAATAAAAAAAAAAAAAAATCAAAGAAAATGTATCTTTCTTCCTGTTTCACGTGCAACGTATAAAAACTTTAAAAATTCACAATCCACACACGACAAATAGTTTAGAAGAAACATCACTATTCAGAATATGTATATATGTCACAAATTCCAGGCACTTATGAAATGAAATCACGTTATCAAACAATAACCTGTGAAAAACGCTACCAACTTTGGTTCCAATCTAAAATGTTCTAATAGTTACTAACAAAATCGATAAATTTTTATTCGACACATCTTTCATATTCTTATTTTTTGAGTGTATTTACGTTTTCAAGAGTACTATCTGTGGCCATGGTATAATTTCATCTGTCATGCTATTGACATCCACCGGCATTTAATTGTATTCTCGCTAACAGTAAGTCTAATAAAGATCCCATGGACGGAAAAATATGTGTGTCATTATCGTTCAGACAGAATAAGAACTAATTTTGTTCAAGGAAAAGTCTACTAAATGTCATACAGCATATTATTTCGATTCTTAATCGAAGTTCGGGATGTCTTCTCTGTTTTCTATTTTTTTATTTTTGCTTTCGATATCAGTATTTCGAATAATTGGAATGATGTGTACTTTTCTTAAATGCCACTTATATTTTAAAATTCGATTTATTGGTACAAAACAAGATTTAAACGATTTAGATCGAGCCTAACTGATCAATATTGCATAGAGCTATTTCGTTTTGCCTGTCTACACAAGACTGACAGTGGAGGAAAACATCGTTTAAGCAGCAAATATCTAGAGTTAGTTTAAGGTTATTTTTTTACTATGATGTTCACTATGGACAAGGCTCAAGAGCCACCCGAGGTAGAGGGTTACAAATTAAGAAGTACCACCTCAAGCAAGGTGACAATACCACCAAGACGCAAGGATCCTGAAGATTACGTTTATACATATACATATGTGTGTGTGTGTATATATATATATACTGAAGCATAACCGTTACCACTCCACCAATGATCGTTAGAATAATACAATAGACCTACTATAATGCACCATTGACCAGCATACATAAATAGTGGAGCCCAAAACATAAAGCACATGGTCTGAAAATTGCCTTTAAGCGTGAAACAGACTTTCGCCGCTGATTGTTGAGCTCAGTTTCTACTGGCATATCTTTATATTATTCTCTCCCATATATATATATATATATATATATATATATATATATATATATATATATATATATATATGTGTGTGTGTGTATGTATGCAAGAATATAAAGCAGTGCTTACGAGAGAACGGTTCAGATTTATTTGAATGTATATTCAAAGCTTTATCTCATGCATAGAAATAAAACAAGCACTGGACAATATTTCTTTAACAGAAAATATTATTATGTAAGATTTGTTTACTTCTAATTCTAATAAGCTCAAACTACTATCATTATCACTGATGAATACATTTTTGCGACTTAAACTAACCAATAGATAAATATTTTTGCTCCATTTTAAGTATTTTTACTTTTTTATCCACATTTCAGTTGGATGTTTTATCATGGTATATAGAAAAAAAAACGTCATCCTTGTTTTCGTCTCTGTATCCAATTATGAATCAATACTGTTGTTACTGCGATCAGTGACATTTTTATAATAAAATTGTTTCTGTTAGTCATATGCTGCTCCTACTATTTTATTATTTTTACAAATACAACAACTACTCATTAACTCATTCTTAATTATAACAGATATTGATGATTATAGTTAACCAATAATAATAATAAAAACCAATTATGTCTCTCATAGCTTTTGATTGAATATGTTAGTTCTGTCTTGGTAAATTAAGATTGGTTGCAGTAAATATCCCGCCCAGGAATATAGTTTTGTCTGTTAATTGCCAAGCATTAACCATATTCTCTACGGGTTGACGCATTGTATATGAACAGGAGTAGTAGTGAGGGAGCATCGTAGCCGGATGTAGTGTCAAAACTAGATACTTGTGACCACACGCAGTATGAGATTGTTTAAGCGAAGATTGTGTATAAGGTACCTCTGACTACGATCAACTTGCACTATTATGCATTGTATCGAAACCTCTAACCATATTGGGTACATTTGTCTGGTTATGAAAATTCAAGCACATTTGACAGGTTGTTATGAAGGTACCCTTCATAACAACCTGTCAAATGTGCTTGAATTTTGTATATTTGTACCCTAGTGTAACTTTATTTGCCGTGTTGCTGACTCACTTACTCACTAAATAACAACAACAACAACAATAACAATAATAATAATAATAATAATAATAATAATAATAATAATAATAATAATAATTACACTTTAGGAATGACATTAAGAGATGTGTAGAAAAGGGAGGAAGACGACTTGTCTGAATTCAAAATTTCGTCGACTGTTATGTCAATGTAGGATTATGAATTATTAATCCAACAGCTAAAAGCTGCAATAGAAGTGTCATGAGAACGAATAGAGAACAGGAAACCTTCGAGCATTAAGTCCAAAATGGATAGGAAAACTACTCACAAAAGAAACAAAAGATATTGCATATAAGACGGTATATACATGGTTACAAAGAGTGCTTCTAAAATGCGAAACTTAATCTCGATATTGAAAATTGACTCAGATATTGCACAACTATAAGCATGACCGGGTTGGAAAAATGATTCCTACGGAACTGTGCAAACGTACTCTAATTTGATTATTCAAACCTATGCTATATTCGCTAAGTTAGTTCAAGTCTTGAAGAATTTAAAAAAAAATACTTAAAATTATGTAGGTTCTTAAAACAGATCAATCCTAATACGAAGTTGATATAATCAATAGTTATAACAAAGATCAGTGATATAGACAGTAGTTATACTCACGATTGATGATATAAACAATACTTATAACGAGGACCAATGATTTTGAAAATGCTTATAATCAAGATAATTGTCATGAACAATAATTATAACCAAATTCACTAACATAAATAATAGTTATAACTAATATCAATGATTTGAGAAATAGTTATAATTAAGAACATTTGTTGCAAAAAACAAAACAAAAAAAAAAACAAAAACATATCAATATTTCAGAATGATACAAAGTAAACATGTAAGGAAGTAAAAATTGAAATACATGTAATCGTTAGAAAATATTGTGAAATTGTATATGTCATTATTAGAGCATATGACACTGTCCGGAAGTCGCTTTTAAAGAAGCTGCAAAAATGGAAATTCGTTTAATCTAAGCAACAGAATTTGAAGTTTGAATACTGAGAACAATATTGTAGTATTCAGATCACTTGCTTTCACTTGTTACCTATTGAAAAGCAACGATATACAATCGTGATAGTTGAACGAGAAAAACATATCGGCAATGTTAAATTCTTTGGAAATGAGAGATCAATCTAAATTTAAATTTGTTCAGATCAGAAGCTTCTTGATATAAATAATAATCTCTATCTCTAAAAGGCAGGATGTGTGTGTGTAACGAAAGCACGGCCGCAATTTCCGAAGGATTGGCACCAAAATTTACATGCACATGCTCCAAGTTAGTGGGAAGACCAAGACCGACGTTGCATTTCCCAACTCCCATCGATAGTGGAAATAATCAATTTTTTCATTCTTCTACGGCAGTTTTCATGTAGTTTGCGGCTATTTTCTACTGGCCAGAGTGAGAACCTCTAGCTGGCTGCCACGAATAGGCGGGAAGATTCTATTGGCCAGCGTGGGAGCCAACAGCTGACTGACACGAATGTTAACTAGCATGCAAAAAAAAAATCGATAACTGCATTCGTCACAAGTGGGAAAAATTTAAATCTGCATAGTACTTTACTTCAATTGGCTCATTCGCTTGCTTAAACTCAACGTTGATTCTGATTCCTTAGAACTGGGTTGGGTGTGAAAAGGTATTTGTTGTTAACATTCTTTTTTCATTCGGTTTTTCCAGTTACGAGTCCTTTTTTAAAGCTTTGTGTTCATTTTGTTTAGTTCTTTTTTCGTAATAGATTTAATGTTTAGTATAGAGCTTAGAAAAAATTCGCAGTGTGAGATCGGCAAGAAGTAAGGCATGTAGCAACATCAGCACGGGAAAGGGCACTCCTTGAAAAGCAAGGAAGGGCAAAAATATTTTAAGTCAAGTGATAGCGATTGCTGTATGAGTCGTACGATTTTTGAATCAGGCGCGAGCAACGCCGGACCATGCTGCTAGTACTATATAATTGAGAATACTGACGTTCACGAGTGGGAAGCTTGGTAATAGTTATCCAGTTAGTATTGAGTAATTATGTTTTTGTGTCAAACTAAACTAGGGTAACTTGTCTTTTTGCAATGGTTATCGAGCTAAATATTGACCATTACTAATGAGTGAGTACTTGTAGCAAACTAATTTGGGTCACCTCGACGTTTCTTAAGGGTTATTAATCCAATTTACTTGACTATTACTGCTTAGTAGTTTGAAACTGTAATCTAGACCAAATGAATGTGTCTTTATGGTTAACAAGCGAGCATGTTTGACGATTACTACTGAAAAATAATTTCAAATCTCACTAAATAACTGTGGCCTTGTGCCAAACTAAGCTAGCCTTGGTAAACATTTGACAAAATGTCTTCTTTAGCTATCAGTCCAAGACATCTCTGTTATGAAAATATAAACAGAAAAGCAGTAATAATAGTAATATAAAAGCGATGTATTGATTTTTTTAATCATTTCACATCAAGCAAGTTAATAAAGCCACTAAGATGCAAGGGGTTACTGATTGTGAGAGAATATGAGAAAAAATCACTACTAAGGAGAGAGAACAATAAACGAACATGAATCAAGAATGCAGAAGATAATGATTGACATTACATTTAAATTATTTGAAAATCAAAGTTGACTGGAAAGTAAGATTTTGGAAGAGAGTTCCATAAATGAGAAGTGTGCAACAGAAGAATCTGTTAATATGAAACTTATGGTTACATCTATCTATTTCAACTTCAAAGTGCCGAGACCTTGTCCCCGGTCTATTACAGCGCTTAAATTCACTCGGTCTATGTTCCAAAGAGAAAAGCTCATCAAAACAACTAACATAAAAATATCTATCGGAAAGGCGCAGTGGACTAATGAATAGCGGCACGAGTTCGAATTCCAGTTAAATCAATTAGATTCACTTAACTGCTAATACCTTTGGGAAAGGTATTAATCCTCTTCTCCCTCCTGCTAGGGGTAAATAGGACAGACTGGGTTCTATAGCCTTGAATAGCAACTGGTCTACCGCAGAAAGAAATGGCAACTACTGCTGGAAAAAAAAATCTGCCTCGTCAGTCATATATCGAAAGATACGTGATCGCCTAAGCGTTTATCACACATGGCACATAACTGACTGACTGATCGGAATGGCGTAGGGAAGCTACTTTACGGCAGCGGGAAAGTAATAGAAGCTGAGATGATAGATCAAGACCAATAATATTGTAAATTCTTAATATTTTATCAAGAATCTATAAACGCATAACAGATGAATCAGAGCAGATGTGACAGTAATATTCAATGCATGGACATATGGTAGACGTATAGAGGTTTCTTTGGACAGTAGCCACAACTTTTCAACTGATCCATTTTTCAGCATTCATAAAGTGTATAATTCATGCGTAATAGATTTAACAAATGATCCCATTGATGCTCAACAATGATTGCTAATAAAACAACATTAAATATCCAGACGAAAGAATTACCACCACCAACGTATTCAGGCAATTTCACTCTATACACAGGGGAACACTTTTAAAACTTCGTATATTTTTGTGAGGTTCTTAAAAATGAGAGACATTGTTGTATTAATTAATTAATTTTTTAAATGGATAAACAAATCATTTAATGCACCCATAGTATATGAGATTGTGCTGATAAATCATTCTTAAAATCTGTCATTTAAATAACTAGAATTATATGTTTAAGCCAATAGATATATGACAAGTTGAAATATGTTAATAGTCACATTGTTCAATATACTAGATTGGGGCTAACAATCTATATAATACATCTCAAACATTATTTATGGGAGAAACGTTTGTCCAATTATGAATTCTTTTCTCTGTCAAATATTGTAGTGTACAAATTTCTTTTCATGTCAGGATTGGACAAAATACAGTGGTGTGTATGCCAAGGGATACGTTGAATTAGCATGAACAGCTTAAATCGTATTTGAACGCAATTTTTAAGTTATTTTGTACTTTCAGAGAGAGAAATACAAACACACATACACACATAAAAACACACACACACACACACACACACACACACACACACACACACACACATATATATATATATATATATATATATATATATATATATATATATATATATATATATAACCGATAGCCATTTTAAGAGAATATATATACCGTGTGGAACAACAAAATTGTCCGTTGTATCTTAGAAAAAATAATCAAAGATATATTACTGGAATTCTCAGAGGTTTTTATAAAACTACTGGATTCTACTTTGAGCAATAAGAAATTATAATTACTCTCTAAATTTAGCAGAAAAATCGTGATGAAATTGATCATAAACGAAAATGACATGTTCATCATTAAATAATCATAATTAAGGATCAGAAACTCATGATGTATTGAAATAAAATTTATATATATATATATATATATATATATATATATATATATATATATATATATATATATATTATTCCAGGATCCTTATCCAACATATTCAAGATGATCTTCTCCCTCTCTAACCTTCTGACTTTCTGTCCTGGAGTAACAAGTTGCCTCTCAGTTTTCACGTACGATTTCATTTTCAAGTCTTTTTTTTCAATGCTCTTACGACTTTCATAGCTGAAAATCCTAACTCACATGCCATTCGTTTTATGAATTGACTTGGATCTTTTCGAATCGATCTCATTAGCCTGAAGTTGAAATGATGATCCCTTTCCTGCTGCAACCCACTGATCCAGTTTTCCTCTCTACCGTTACCGCTTTTTAAACTTATTAACCGTTCTCTTGATGGTTCTTGAATAGACTTTGAACATGCAAGCCAGAGTATGAATATTGGTACTATTACTGAATGCCTGTATTTGTGAAGACAGTTGGTCTGACACAAACCAATTTTAACCTGCTCTATTATTAGCTGAATAACTCAAAGTTTTTTTTTCCAGTGATTTTTACGAAAAATGTTGTGAAGATGGTTAAACATCTTATCTGAAAACCTGGATAAATGAAACTCTAGTTGTTTAGTGATTGTTTTAGATATTAAACATTTTGCCGGATGGATAATTATGCTGTTACACGATTTGGACAATTTTTCTGTTACATCTGGTATATATATATATATTGAAATAATATAATTCCTTTTGTTTATTAAACGATAAACGTTCTTAACTTCTATGATATTCTGTTTACCTATATACATAAATTGGAAATCTAGTTTCTCATCTACTTTTTATGATATAAAATTCTAACAACTTATTTTAAAATAGGGACGCTTATATGTGTAAGAAAAGGAGCATACAAATAGTATGGAGAGAGAACGATAGAGAGAGAGAGAGAGAGGGAGAGAGGGAGGGATGGAGATATAATAGTACCAACAAAGTACACAGACAATTCTAAACTTTTGTTTATTATTGTGGAAATCTATACTAAGTTGACTAGTACATCTGGCGAGCAAGACGATATATGTTGCTTCTTTCAACTTCCCCATTCCTCAACGATGCTTTCTTTCAAGACATCATCTCAAAAAGACTAACTTGTAACCTTTTCCCTTCAGATAAGGTTCTCCATTCAAATTTTCCCCAACTTTTCTTTGGCTACTGCATCTATATTTTACACGAGTATAACTTTATTGGGACAACGTTTCTTATCTATTTTCCCAGTTTCACGTGTGCAGGGTATGTTTTTATGTAAATTTTAATCAAATCTTTCTCCCATAAGAAAAGACCTCTAATAAGACTTCTTCGAAAATTAGTTTTACTATGGAATAATAAAACTTCATCTTTTATCGGATGTATTTCGCTGTTGTTTTTACATAAGGACTGTATCCTGTAGCAATATAACTGTTGGTATTTTTTCACTGAATATATGTCTAGATAGTGCTAAAAAATGGATGAGCCTAAATATTGTGCTAATAACATCAAGTGTACAAAGGAGGGATTCAGTTGTCCGAAGAATACTTGAAAGAGAAATTTATATTATGAAAATAAAAGAGTTAGTTCGTGTAGTATTCTTATATGCAAAATTATGCACGAGTGTTTTTTGCTTCTATTCTTGGCTGTCATTACCTCCATTGCTAACTTCATTTATATTCGTAATACTGTTATATGACATCATGCCTTAAGAGCCATGTTAATTATTCATAAGAGAATCATGTAAAACATTAGAACACTGAATAATAATAATAATAATAATAATAATAATAATAATAATAATAATAATAATAATAATAATATAAACACCATCCAGACCCGATTATGGAGATAGAATCTGTTACAATTTTATTGGACTACACAATAGACAGAAAAATCAAAGCCAAAGGCCCAGACATTGTTATTAGAGACGCAAACAAAAAAAGTGCCTCCTTATTGATATGGCAGTCCCTGCGGACTACAATGTATCTTTGAAGATCTTCATAAAGCTATCAAAATACAAGAACCTTGAAATGGAAATCACAAAAATGTGGCACATGGGAATATCAACTATCGCTGTTGTAGTTGGAGCCCTCGGATTGGTTGGAAAAGATTCCAGTAGACTAATTGACGGGATTCCTAGACACCCATACCTTAAAGAAATACAAAAAAAATGTTCTCACGAGTACAGCCTACACCTTACGAAGGGCTTTATCTATGTAAAATATGTGTGTGTGCTTTTTATTTTTTATTTTCAATTGGTCAGTGGAAAATGTTATGATGCCATTTCTAACCTTAGGTTTCCGAGCGTGACCCGGAAAGAAATGTATACACAGCAGGAATCAAAGGAAATAATAATAATAATAATAATAATAATAATAATAATAATAATAATAATAATAATAAGCATATTGTAAAAATATACAAAGCTGCATTAGAAACACTCTTAACGGACAAACCAGCGGGAAGAATCACAGAAATTGTCATATTCGCAACAGTTTTAGAAGTTACTGGGAAGCTTGGGGGCAAGGCAATGAAAACATTAAACAACAGACAAACTGTTGTGGTATCCTCCCTCTTAAGAGTCTATCTTAGACTCTTCCGCCTACTATAAGATTTGTTGGAAAGAAGTCTTCGCGGAACAGTGTATGGATTGGGCTCTAGTTCATTCGATACCACTCTTATTAGTCGTGTAATACTCTTCTGCTGTACTTACTGTTTAATATACGATATATCTGCAAACCTGGTTTTTGTTATTACTTAACCATTTACTTGGTCACAACATAAACGGAACCATCTTGGAAAGCAAAAATGATGCGAGAAATAAAAGAAATCAGATGTGAGATTTCGATATTAGATGAGATCACTAGAAACTCAAATGTCCCAACACGCAAATGCATGAAGATCAAGTGAAAATATAAATCAGATCACAAAATGAAATGCCATCACTCAAGGAAATGCTGAAACAGAAACTGCAGTTAAAGGCACAGAGAACAAGACGATACGAAAAACGTTGTAAGTTCTATCGCCAAAATAAAATATTCCAAACGGATCTTAGAAAATTTTACAGGGTACTGGCAAAGCAGCTATACACATCAAAAAGCCGCCATCTATTGACAAAATTTTGGGATAATATATTGAGCAGCCCAAAGGAATATAACTTTAATAGAGAATGGATACAACATGAAGAAGATTAAATGCTGGATAAACCTCCTCACGTTTGGGAAAATATAACCACGATTAATGTTAGGCAAGCTCTGGCGAAATCTCAGAGATGGAAATTCCCAGGTAATGACAAACTGCACAATTTCTGATAGTATGCTACACTCTTGGATACTCAAGACTCTGGAAATGTACAAAGTCTCCCCATGATAGTAAATTTCTTTAAACACAGTATGGGAATATGGAAGGAGAAGGTATACAGCATATCCAAATGAAAGAAACGGTAAGAAAAAGTACTACAATCGTCTGGTACTGAATGCCGAGTTGAATTAAAAAAAAAACGAATATCAGCCATAAACACCGCAGCTGTCTCAGTGGTGCAATACAGCTTCTATATTCTTATCTGGACCATAGCAGACATTAACAGATTAAACGCCAAAAAGTAAGCTTCTCAACTTCCAGCGCTGATGCTGATCGTCTGTATGTTTCCAGATATTGAATGATGCAGACGACTGCTTAAACTAGAAGGGTCTTACAAAACTAGAACAATTAGCATTCAAAGATATCTGGAAACAGCAGAAGACTGGATGATGATGTGACAAAGCACATGAAAGTAGTAAGTCAGCAAGGTTAAAATGAAGTTTCAAGTGAGTGAAGAAATACAAGTAAGGCACAAGACACCGACTAAAGCTGCAAATTACTTAAAAATGAAAGCAAAGGCAAATGCAACCGACAAGACGCAAAGACAACGGCAAGATTAACCGCTTCACGGTCAATACTCTGCCCGAACCAAACAAGCTGATGTAAATAAACCCAATACCCATGAATAGCTGAGCCGAAGTTTTTATTTTTGCTGTACAGGACCAATGCTTGCTATCTAGAAATTATCTGGCACTCAGACTGAAATACCAAAATAAAAATGCAGATTCTGTGATAAATATCCAGAAACAATTGACCATCTTGTATCATTTTTGCGCGGTATTGGCACCCACTGAATATAAAACCCGGCATGACAGAGTGTGACAATACCTGCACCGGGAAATCTGCAACACTTACAGAAAGGAAATTGGTATGAACACCACTCAGATCCAATTACGGAAATAGGGGCTGTAACAATTTTATGGCACTTCACAATACACACAGACAGAACAATCAAACCTAATCGCCCAGACATCATTATTAGAGATCGCAAAGACAAAAAGTGCCTCCTTATTGATATGGCAGTCCCTTCGGACTGAAATGTATCTTAGAAAATTTTAAAAATTACTATCAATATATAAGGACATTGAAATCGAAATCTCAAAAATGTGGCACATGAGAACATCAACAATTTCTGTTGTAGTTGGAGCCCTCGGATTGATTGGAAAATATTTCGATAGACTCATTGAAGGGATTCCTGATATCCCATACCTTAAAGAATACAAAAATTGTTCTCACGAGTGCAGCCCACACGTTACGAAGAGCTATCTCTCTGTAAAATATGTGAATTTTTTTTTTGAAAATTGCTCAGTGGAAAATGTCTTGATGCCATTTCTGACATTAGGTCTCTGATCGGGAATCAGAAAGAAATGAGTATACACTAGAAATCAATGGAAATATAAAGTAATAATAATAATAATAATAATAATAATAATAATAATAGTAGTAGTAGTAGTAGATTTCTCTTTTGTAATGAAATCAGTTTGTACAGTACTCTGGGGTTTACTATACATTCTTAACGGACTATCTGACCATGCGTCATTTACACGAAAATATATCACTCTCAAATTCAAAATAACATAAGATATGCATATACAAATATAGAGAATAAAAAAAAAACTGTGTTTTTCCTCTCCTCCTCTATCATCATCATTATCATCAATTTCTGTTGTATATGCATTTTCTTCTGGTTTCCAACCAGTGACCTAAGGTCAGAAATGGCATCATGACATTTTCCATTGAGGATTTTGGTAAGAAAGAAAAGATAAAGACCACACACTTTTTGCATAGATAAACCCCTTCATAAGGTGTGAGCTGTATATATATATATATATATATATATATATATATATATATATATATATATATATATATATATATATATATATAAAGTGCGCAGGTATGCAGAAAATAGAAAAGAACACGTTGGGTGCATAATCCGGAGTTCCTAAATATTTTTGTTTTTATTTTTAAGAATACAGTGCTCCATACAGAAGTAGAGCTATATATATATATATATATATATATATATATATATATATATATGAAGAAATATAATTTAAGGTGTGCTATATTTATGGGATAAAGTGCTCAATATCAGAGACAGAGCGCATGTAAATATAAAAGTGAACATCGGAGTTAACGCTCAGAAGTGACAGGCTGTTTCATGCTAGACGCAATCGTCAGGTCACGTACCTGACGACTGCGTCTAGCATGAAACATGAAATATGGCTACGAGATCTGTAATTTTATCACTCTACATCGGCAATAATTTTCTCAGAGTTTTGGTTTTCCCAGGTAGAACTCTTTTTGAAGCATTTCAGATATAGTTACATTATTATTATTATTATTATTATTATTATGATCATCACCATCATCATCATCATCTTTTACTTTCTCCTCAATACGACAACTAAAGTAAGGCTAGACAGTAAGTATATTAATTCTATTTGCACAAACTCTGCCGTTAAATGATTCTTAATTTGAACACTTATTATATTTTATTTACGTTAATAATATTCTGATTAAATGAGCAGATCAAGGCAAATCCATCACAGAACTACATGATCATGTTGCTGTCGCTATTATTATTATTATTATTATTATTATTATTATTATTGTTATATCCAGAATGATGTAATTTACAAATTACGAGCAGGTGACAACAAATAACCATGCTTCCTCTTATATTTTTACCTCACTACGCCGACAATTTTACTTTTCAGAATCTATTTTATATATTTATAAGTCTATGTTTCGGATGCCCCTGCAAAACATGGCCCGGTGCTCCTGCTGTGTATTTAGAGATTCTTGATAAAATCCAAAGAAGAATTAGCTATCTCCGTTTCATTTAACACTGCCGTAATGTAACCACTATGCTTTTTCTATAAATATTTTTATGGTAATTTTTTAGATGAACTCTTTGCTATGGTATCTAGACTTTACAAATTTAACTGCAATATCAGAGTGACACGTAAGGTCTCAGCAATTCTCAGTAGAATTGGTTAGATGTAACCGTAAGTTTTATGCTAACAGTTTATTTTCTCGTTGGTGGAACTCTCTTCCGGCTTCGTACTTTCCAGTCAACTTTGATTTTCAAATGCAATGTCGATCATTATCTACTGTATTCTTGATTACACTTCTATTGTTCTAACTCCTTAATAATGTTTCCCTTTTTCCTTATTCTTTCACAATCAGTAACCCCTTGTGCATTAGTGGCTTTACTGCCTTGCATTTGGGTGGAGAGTATGATTAAAAAAAAAGAAAAAGAAAAACTTTATGGCATTTGTTCGTCACGGCTTTAAATAGGCCTACAAAAAGTATCCTACATTCTTAGGCAATCACAAAGCGTTATCTCCTATTTCTAATAACTTTTCTTCATCTCCTTTTTTTTCTCAACAACACTTACGTCCCCTGGTACCGCTATATAGATGAGCCAGCATTATTTGACTTTCTTTTGGACAATAATGATGTCTGGCCTTCTTGCTTCAATTACATTAGCACATAGCACGGCGAAATCTCAGAGTAGCTTTGCCCACTCATTTTCTACCACTGCAAGTTGTTTATATTCATACCACTTTTCTGTTCTCTCCAGTTGGTATTTACTGTTGCTGTTGCTGCTATTACAAAACAATAGTTTTATCCACATTATTAGGATTTACAAGATTTTGTAGTTATTTATCATGAGTGTATTAAAACGTATTACTTCCGTTGTGTTTGGGTTTTCATTGTTAAAGATAAAGAAGGGAATAGAATTTTGATAGTGCTTTCTTGTTCTTTGTTTTACAAAGTTTAATCAACAAATAACAACGGGCAGAAAGGATGAAACAAATTAGGAATAACTAAGTTAAAAAATATTCATCTTAAACTAATATGGATTTACAAAAGCTACCAATACACATGCCACGTTTATTATAAGATTAGATATTAGATAAATTTACAACTAAGGGCAAAACAAAAATGATCAAAAACTAATTATAAATTTGATAATATTTTGTGAAGTGACTAGACCTATTGCGTGCATCATTGACAAACTGACTATGTTTTCTCCCAGGTGTGGGAAAATATATGTTGAGTGCTATTTTTGTAAATAGAACCATTTTTACCATTGGTTTATAAGCTTTCCACTGTTTTAGTCCCAAAACAAAAACGGTATTTTTTTTTCAAATGTTACTATAACGATAACCAGTAGATGATTAAGTGAAAGCAAAAATGGTCTATAATTTTTTTTTTTTCTATTTAATTTATAGTAGAAAAATTTAATATACGAAACTGTGATACCTTACAGGGAAAGTAAATCAAATTATAATATTAAAGATAATTAGAAGCGTAGAAAATAGACCACTGTTATCTTAATATTATTCTGAGATGACGCTGATGAGGATGATGGTAGTAATAGTTTCAGAAGGTAGTGGAGGAGTTTTCTTATTTAGGAAGTTACGACTGGATGTGTTTAACTCTTTGTAAATGTTCGCCTCAGAGCCTTATTATCAGTAATAATAATAATAATTATTATTATTGTTGTTGTTGTTTGTGTGTTATGTTCCCTGCTTTAGATCCTGTAGAGCCGGGTCCAAACTGTGTTCCTTAGGGCCGATAGAAGAATTGCCATTTAACTGATAGCAATTTTCTTAGTAGATGGGATGTTACTAGTATGGCGATTATCTGGGCAACTTGTATGGTGATGTAACTTGGGACACTGTTAGTGAAATTGTTCATTCCTTTTCTCACGAGATCCAAAGCTCCGATTACTATTGGTACAGTCTCAGTCTCATCCTGTTAATCTTAATCTCCAGTTCCTTGTATTCGGACAATTTCTCGATAATTTTTATGAAGGCGTTTTTTCTAAGATGGTATTGCTATGTCAATAAGTGTACAGTTTTCTTTTTCAGTCTGTCATCAACGGTGTCGCCAGCGTTGCATCTGTTAAAGTTACATTTGCCGATAATGAATCATCTTAAGGTTTCTTGTCCTTTGAGAATCATCCTGCTGTACAGGTTTAATGGGGGGTTCCATTGAGAAAACACTTCATACTGTTCTTTCTATTTCTGTGTATTCAGTAAACTAGCTCTCTATCCGTATACAAGCTGTTTCTTTCCAGTAGTGGTTACGGATTACTCGAATATCTTTTCCATGTAAATCAATGTTTCCTAGCATTTCAAGTAGCTCCTCGTGTCGTACACCCTTAAATGCTTTCACGTAAAGCTATGAAACATAAGTATAGGTTGCTCTCCGCTTTTACTGCTATCTCTGAAACATAAGTACAGGTTGCTCTCCGCTTTTACTACACGCTCTGATAGCATTCTGATAATAAAAGTCGAATTTCTTGTTCTAATGTTTTAAAAAAAGCAACGCTCTTCTTTTGCTACGATCTCAATTCATTAAAACCTTATCGATTTATTTACATTATTTACATCGTTGGGACTGTTGATCTCATCATTATTACCATATTCACGACCTTTCGGCCATAGTACATTCCAACATACTTCAGGTGATATACGCTGCAATTTCAAACCGAACCCCTTATTTAGTCCACGGGGTTATATTGTTCTAGTTCCACGTGCCATACCTTTTCTGGATATCTCAGTTTCAGTGAATTCCCTTTAGTAATTCAACTCTCCAGGTGTATTTTTTGTTCACCTCTGCTATGGCAAAGTATTTAGCTCAAGTCACTGGATTACTTCAACCAACAGGCCATGTGTCCGACTGATTTAGTTATGCCACTCTTCAAGCCGGCTATCCAATGAAATTCGATCCATTTTCGCATGGCTCCTTTGATGCCATTATGAAGATTGATCTCTTGAGTTCTTCCTTTATCACTTCAGGAAATTTATCAATACCCGAATTATCTAAGGCTGTCAATATCGGCATTACAATTTAATCTAGTCCTGCTGTTTTGTTCCCCTGTATCTTGGCCAGTGCTAATCTAACCTTGAATTTTAATACTACGGATTCTTCTATATTTTTTCGTGTTCTTGAGTTCTCTGTTGTGAAAGAAAATATATCTGATATATTCATTCTATCTCTGGCTATTTTCACTTTCCATTATAATTGTTCCTGCTTTAGATTTCATACGTTCCATAACACAGCACATTTTATGTTCTTTCTATTTCATTTATATTTTATACATGCCTGTTTTATTTGTGTACTGCCTCTTTTCGAAGTCTTCCTAATTCTCATTAATCAATTTCTATTTCGCTTGCTTGCTCTTATTTCTGTTATTTGTATTTAGAAATCATATATCCTGTGTCAGTTTTTGGTGTTATCTGTTGTTTTGCAATACTTAAACTGCCATTCACTTTTTTTCCAACTATTTATTTTACTCTTGTAACTAGAGATTCCTTTAAGATGTTCCACACCGAGTTTCTGACATGTATCAAAGTTTCATATTTCTTTTAGCAGCATCTGCATATGTTTGTTTACAAAGGAATCGTTTTAGAGTTTTTCGTATTCAAGTACTGCTTTGGGCTGCTTTAATTTTTTAAATTTTAACTTTTTTTTGCTTATTACTCGAAAGTAAGGTCACTCACATTTAGCGTTCGGGTATGTGCTAGATGGGAAAAAAAAACTGCATTTATAAATTGTTTGCTAATGGTTAAGCAGTTTTTTTTTCATTTTTGATGTCTGTTGGCGGGAATTTTCACAAACATATTGTGTTCTTCAAACCATTTATTATATTCAGTTAGAAAATTTTGCGCTGTTGTAGTCATCACTCCCGTCTGTCTCACAATTTTGGTTCGTGGTGACATTCAAAGCAGAAGAGTGTAACAGCTTGGTGATTCCTTTTGCATCAGGAATGTTGAGGTTACCTCAGCCTTCCTCTCAGAGATAAACTTGTTTTCAAAGTTAGCTTCTAGCCACTACCTAAACATGTAGCAGTTGGTTTGAATTCAGAGTTATCCTTCTCCAAGACTGGTTGCCACCCAGTAGATATACAACACTATAGAAAACGCTAAATCTTAGAGTAAATCAAAAGAAATTTAGTGATGTATATTAGATACTGGGTGTTTTTTATCCGAAAAGTTTAATGCTTTCTAATGCGACAACATTTATAGTGAAGTCATTCTGTATAAACTAGAAGTCCTACCAGGATTTATTATTAGTGGACACAATGTTAACAAGATATGCAGATATTGTGGTGTTGGTAGCAGACAGAAAAAGGAAACTGTAAAAACTTCAAGAGAAGTTAGTAAAGGAAAGTGATAAAAAGGGACTAAAGATCAATTGGAAAAATATATGGCTGTCAGGAAAAGGAATATTACATGCAAATTACAAATTTGAGATACCATTATCAATCCATACGACAATTTAAATATTGTGAAAGTAGTTTAACAGAAGACTGAAAATGTGATGGCAGAGTCTGAAGGCACATTGGAATAGTGAAATATGGCTTCCAAAAGACAAATAAAGTATTAAAAAACATGAAATTTTTTTAGAATAAAAAAGCAGTACTGAACTGTTATGCAATATCGGTTCTCCTATATGGTAATGAATGTTGGATAATCTTCTCACAGAGGCATAAGGCAACAAAAATGTGATTATACAGAAAGATGTTAAGAAAACCATGCACTGAACATGTGTGCAACAATGAAGTTTTAACAAAAATGGAAGCAAAAAAGATGCTTATACTTATGATGGGGCAGAGACATTTGAAATTTCTAAGACACTAATAAGGAAAGTGACCTTGCAGAATTTGACATTCATAGGACAATTAAAATCAAGATGGACCGAGGAAAACAGTAAGTAAAGAGTAAATTGACAGCAGAACATGGACTGTGAGGGATGATGAAAAGACAAATGTTGGTAAGAGCTACAAAGGGTAGGAAGTTGTGGAGAGCAATGATAACCCCCTTTTTGATGGGACATGTCACAGAGAAGATGAATACTGCTGCTACAACTACTTATGGTAACCTGTGGATCTTCAATGTAAACTTATTTCATTATCTATCTTCAACAAGAATATAATTAAACTGGGTAGTGAGAGTAAGAATGAAACAAACAGAGAGAGAGAGAGAGAATGGAAGGGCAAGACAGGTAAGGAGTGAAAAAGTGAGATATATAGAAAAAGAAAGAGAAAGATTAGTCAGTTATGTGCCAAGTTATGTGCCATACACTTGTAGACGATCATGTATCTTTTGATACATGACTGACAAGGCAGATTTATTCCCCACAGTAGATTCCTATTTCTTTCTGTGGAGACCAGTTGCCATACAAGGCTAGAGAACCTGCTCTGTCCTGCTATTTACCCATAGCTGGTGGGGAAGAAGAGGGTTCATACTTTTTCCAAAGGTATTACCTTGTAAGTGAATGTAATGGATTTGACTGGAATTTGAACTCAGCTCTCTGATTCCTCAATCCGAGCCACTATCCATTACCCCACCATGCCTAGACAGAAAAGAGAGAAAGGAATTAAGTGAGGCAGAAATAATAGAAAGAAAGAGTGAGGGAGTAACAAAAGATATATAAAGAAAGAGTGAAAACAGAAATAAAGTGAGAGAAAAGAAAGAGATAAAGTAAGAGAAATAAAGAAAAAAAGAAAAGAAAAATAGTTAAAGAACTACAAATGAAGAGAGAGACTGAAAGAGAATGAGGGAGAACACAAAGAAACTGACAGAATTACTTTGAAGCTTTGGAAAGATTTTCAAAGAAATAATAATTCCTAATAAACAGCTAAAAACCATAAAATAAGAAGATCTAAGGAAAACTAATCTATTCTTTACATGCAATAAAGAAATTTTTGTTGTGATCTCCAATGTCCTATGCTTGGTTCATTTACAATGGATCAACAATGCATATATTGTTTGTTTACTTTCATTTGATAACCAAAAGTTTACATTAGCCAGCAATTTAAAGAATAAAAATGAACAAATAAAATCCAACTAAATAGCTCCTTGTTGATGATGAAATTAAAGTAATCGTTATTATTTTATTAAATATATTCAACATCATTGTCTAAAGTGGCATGGTTGATACAACTATGGTTGAATGGTTTGAAAACAAAGAGGTCAACAGCACAGTGCCACCTTCCAGTCTTGTGTTTTGTTCAAACCATTGTACTAAATCTGAGAAGTCTATTATTTTCTGTTGTGGCTAGAAATAGTAGGGCCAGTTCCTTTCGTCATGATGACATGCAAGATTTGTTTTTGAAGTTCTTGTGATTTGAATCCAGAGTTTTCCTTCTCTGGCTGTAAGGCCTAGTCTGTTCTGCTATTTATCTATAGCTAGAGGAAAAATATGGATTCATGCCTTTCCCAAGGCTACTAGTACATAAATGAATGCAATGAACTTGACTGGAATCTTAACTCTGCTCTCCGATTCCTCAATATAAACTGCTCTTCACTACTCCACTATTTCTCTATCAAATATATTATGTACATAAAGAAAAGAGAGCTACACAACATAGCCTGTGAAAATTAAAAGAGAAGAAGGAATGATAAATTCTTTAGATATAGCAGAAAAAGGTAGAGGAAATGAAAATAGAAATAATATAGAAGTGAAACAAAAAGTGAAAATTTGGAGAAAATGGTATGGAGAAAAGAATGTAAACAATGGAATAAGAAAAAAATATTAAGCAATAAATTAACAAAAAATGAAAAGAACTTGGAAAATAAAGGAAAATATAAGAAAAAATAAAACAAGAAAAATTAATATAAGCAGAAGAAATAAATTTGAAAATAAGAAAGGAAAATTTAATAATATTAAAGAAAAATAATATGTAAGTTTGATTATGGATGATACAAAGAATGTGAAAACTTGTTTAATCATGATGTAGAAAAACAAAATCCAAGATGTCTAAAAAAAATCAGAATATCTTTACTAAATTATAATAGGCATACTGAATTCAGAAGTGGCAGTCACAGAAAAATGGTTAAAAAGATGCTAAAATAAAAAAAAAAGAAGGAACATTAAATAATGTGACCAGCCATGGATAAATATTCAAAGCTATCACTTCAGCAAATTTATACTGTACACTAATTTTTACAAATTCACTATTTTAATATTTTTAAATCATTTAAGAATCTTACAAAGTGTTTTCTCTTTCGCTGCCTAAGTGTTTATATTTTTTCAATACAAGAAAAGCCTCAATTTCTGACATTATTCAGTAGAAAATATTTTCATCAAATTAACTAAATTTATTCTAAGAATTTTATTTTTATGCTTTCTGTTTAGTAGAATATCTTACTTGGCCATTACACAAGACCTGGAATAAATCAAATTAGTAAATATATGCATTCTATTTGCACAGATTCTGATGTTAAGTGATATTTAACATGTACAGTATTAATATTTTATTTATATTGAAAATATTCTCCTCAGTTGATGAATGGTTTCATACAATATAATTTTTTTTAAATCTCTTGTTAACAGTCAATGTCAGGAATCTTGTTAATATTATTACCTGTGCTTTTTTTTATCATAGCTCCAATTATTATAGGTAAAAAAAAGTAGTTTTAATTTTCATCTGATGACACTGGTATATCTATGAGAAAGCACATTTTGTTTATATCTTGTTTACTGGTTTTTATATATCTGTCAGTACAAATTGTAAGAACGTAAAGAATAGTGACTTCATGAACTTCTTTAACAGTAATAATGGTTTGCTTTGTTTGGCATAAGACTACAAAATGAGGAACACTCTGTTAGGTGTGATGATCTGTGAGAACAACTTGCCAGCAATGGTGAGATACCATGATAGTTTATTAAGTTTACCTTTATCTAACACAAGGCACCATTATCTAACTTATGGCTGTTGTAACAATCTGTGCAAGCAGATAGTTATTCACTAATCCATGGTAAGGTGTCATAGATATTTACTGAAATCATCGCAGCTAAGCAGAAGATCAGAAATGATAGTCACCAAGGTGAAACTGAAAAATCTTCAGCTGAACATGAAGTTATTCTAATAAAGTTTGACATGAGTGCGACAATTGTCCTAAAAAAAAACTAATAAGACACAAAAATCAAGCAGGTACAAAAATTTAAATATCTGGAAAGTATTCTAACAGAAGATGAAAAGTGTGAGACTGAGACCTGTAAATGTATTGGGACAGCCAAAGATGTATTCCAAAAGCTAAGCTGAGTATTAAGAGACAAGAAAGTTTTGTTGGGGACAAAGAAAAGAGTACTGAACTGCTACATGATATCTGTCCTCCTGTATGTTAGTGAATGCTGTACAATCTCCTCAAAGATGAAGAAGAGACTTAAAGCAACAGAAATGTGGTTCTACAGAAGGATGCTAAGGATACCATGGGCTGAACATGTGAGCAATTACAAGGTTTTGAAGAGAATGGAAACAAAGAGGAAATATATTTAAAATCAGGAAGAGGCAGCTGAAATTTCTGGGACATGTAATGAGAAAGGAGGGCATGGGAAATATAATACTCACAGGTTGGATAGAGGGAAAGAGGGACAGGGGAAAGCAATTTGTGACATACTTAATGGATTTGAGCAAGTAGATAGTGAAACAGGGTCTGTGAGAAATAACAATAAGACAAAACTTATTAAGAGCTACAAGGGACAGTAGAAACTGGAGGGCGATGATTGCCTATGTCCTGAAAGGACACAGTACATAAAAGAAGAAAGAAGAAGCAAATACAAAGACCTAGAGATGAAAACAGGAAAAAAATGTGGCACTGAAAAACTAAAACTGTTTCTGTTGTGGTGGGGAGCATTGGAATTGATAAAGAAAAAAATCAACAAAATCCCTAGTGGACCATATCCCAAGGAAATTCCAAAAATTATTTAACAAGCACAGCCTATATCTTGTGAAGAGCTTTGTCTATTTTTAATAGCTGTCTTTTGTGGAAACAGCAAAAAAAATCACTTCATTTTTTTCCCTTATGACCTGGCATAAAACAAATGCAGCTCAAAAATAATTTTCTATAATAAACAATAAGACATGTAAGATTTTGTAGGATTTTTGAATAAACAGATCAGAATTTGGTACACAATAAATGGGACAAATGAGTGGAAGATAAAAAAGAAAAAGAAGGACTAATCAATGAGCCACTGTGACCTTATGGTACAAAGATAAAACAAGAGGGAGAGTTTAGTAAAATGAAGTTAGAACATGTAAGACTTTGAGAATTTTAGAAGTTTGCAATGATATCAGTTATCATTGGTAAACTTGGAAAGGTAACTTACAGAATAGAGACATGAATAAAGAAGATTGGTGTTGATTGTATAGTTGATCTATTGCAGAAATTTAGGCTCTTAGGAATGGTAAGAACAATCTGGAAAGTGAAGAACACTTAGAGCTAGAGTAAAATTGTATGATGTCTAAGGCTGCTGGTTGATGTTTGCTATCTATGCATTAATTACTACACATTAAGATATTATCTAATTAAATGCTGAAATAATTAAATACATATGCATTTATACTACACAAGACATTAATTGGAGGAGCATGAACATTTTTTGTTTTGGTGAAATAAATATGCTACAATAAATATCCCATTCAGTAATACAAATTTGCTTATTCCATACCTGCTTTTAACCAAGTGGGAATATCCCACAGTGACTGATGTACTGTTCATCTCTCTTCATGAGTGAAAGTAATATCAGAACAACATATTGATGCCTGTTTGTTTGTTTTTTTTATTAATTTTGGAGAATGAGGTAGCCAAGTTGAAAGTCACATCTAGATGTTTGGATACACCCTCAATCAGAGTGGAAAGGTTTACACAATCTGAATGTATTTCTAACTAGGTTATTTGAGGCATTTATCAAAACTACTTACCATATTGCTCTCTTTAGATTGTGATACATCATTTTACTATGCCCTTATCATACTGTATCATGATAAGTATATTGGCTTTCATATATCTGTACCCCAGTATCACTTTGTTAGTGCCTCACTCAATAATCATAATCAGATCAGTACAAGGAGATTTAAGGGTAGCTGAGAAAGAATCAAAGAAGGAAAAAGGTATCAATATATGAAACATGAGATTGCACACTTATGAAGGCTTAAGAATGTAGAAGTTGTTTCTCTTGTTGTGGCCACCATTGAAATAGTGACTGACAAATCCAGAATGTCTGTTTAAAATTAGGACTGTGATTCAGACTGATATTTTTCAGAAAACACCACTTCTTAGACCAGACAGAATTTTGAGAAAACTTTTTTTCAGTATAGTGGGTAGAAAAATCACTGGACACTCAATAATAATAATTGTCTGTGAGACTAACTCATGAAAACACTTTTTCATGGCTTTTCATAGCAGGATTCTTGTTTTTAAAGGAAACATTAAAAAAGTCTTGGGAAGTATTAAGGGTTAACTTATGAAATGTTTCATACATCATATTGTATAATTAATGATATTATTTGTACTTATTTGTGTTTTTACATGGTTACTGATGTCCACTTGTTATGGGATATTACCCATAATAACATAATGGACTATTCCATAAGTAATAAATAGTACGCCTCAAGAGAAAGCAGGAAGTTCAGTCCGAAGTCGGGCGACTGGCTGATCGGCTGATCAGTTGAACTCTCTGCCTTCGGGTGGAGAGGAACCTGAACAAGGCTATGCTGAAGGGTGTAGTCTCTTTTGGGGAGGTAAACCGACCCTGAACCCATTTATACAGGTTCAAAGGTCATATTTTTGGCTGAGCCCACAGACTCGGAGATCCCACGTTAAACCGGCCTTGTGCCACATGATGCCCTCGTTGGGGGGGGGGTTACTAAATACTGTTCAGTCTGAAATCTGGAATGAGTTCCATCAGGAGTCTGTCAGTCAGTCAGAGCGAGCAAGTTAGTCAGTCGAGTCAGAGGCAGTCTGAAACAGAGTTGCGTTCAGACAATTACTACAAGACATTGGAATAGTGATGCTGGTCGAGACTACATTGTTCTCCCTACTAAACCTGATTGTTCGTACTAACACTTTCTACTTCTCTGTATATATTCCTCTTTGTAATATATCTGTGTTATTCCACATACGTGTTCAAGTTCTTCTTTATTGGTTCTACCTTGGACTATCAACGTGGTACAAGGAACCAGACCATAACACCACTGAAAATTAAGTAATAGAAAATCTTCTCTAAAGTTGAACACTCTCCACAGTACATTGCCACCTGCGTGGTTTTGAATCTTTTAATTTTTCCAATCTATTCACCAGGATTTTCATGATTGTTCTAAGTTTTTTCAGTACTAATAGTGTTATTAATATTAATACTTCTATAGTCACTTTGCTTTTCATTTTTGTCTAATTTTAATCTGTGGCGAAAAATGTGACAAAAATTTCTACTGGACCATGTGAACTCAATAAGACCTTTGATACAGTTCACAATGGAGAAAGAGAGTAACAACACACTCCCATTCCTGGATGTTCTAATATCTCGAACAGAGTATGGGTTCAAGATATCCATATACCGCAAACCAACATTCACTAGTCAGTACCTCAATTTCAACTCCCACCATCCATACAGCATAAAGTAAGGGATCATCCGTTGCTTACAACACTGAACAAAAATCCTAAGTGACGACCCAGAGACATTAGATAAGGAATTAGTCAATATAAGTCATACCCTACAATGTAACAACTACCCTGGGTACAGCAGCCCCAATAAATTGGGATAGTTGGGTACAAGAGGAGGACAACAACACTCAGAAAACAGTCTGCCTGCCTTATGTGAAGTGGTTATCAGAGGAAATACAGAGGATCTGTGGTCCATATGATATCAGGACAACTTTCAAAAGCTGGACAACACTTCACAGATACCTCTCCCAAGTAAGACCCCATAGAGGAGAACATGAATAAAGAGTGTGTGTATACCATCCTGTGCAGTTGCAGAAAGAAATATAAAGGGAAGACAGGCTGCCCCCTTAAGGTAAGGCTTCAAGAACACCAAAAAGCAGTAACATGAGGGGAAGTGGAAAAATCAGGTGTTTTTACATATGAAGCAAAAAGGGAAATCACCACCCTCTGTGAGATCAGGTTGAAATCATAGACAAAGAACATCATCGGAAAATTCGTAAACTTAAGGAATCAGCACATATGGTAGGCCATAAAAATCTCATGAGCGAACCAAGCATAGAAATGAATACAATATGGGAACCAGTAATAAGGAGTAGCAGAGAAAAGCAATAATAACAAAGAAAATTGCAATATGAGCTCTGGTAAAAACATCCAATGATAACAGAAAAAATTGTAATATGAGCACTGGTAAAAATGGTTGCTGAAGACATTAGGTTTATAATAGCCAGAAATTCATATACAGATCTCCTTAAGGACACATGACACAGTGGATAAAGGAGTTAGATCCAGTGACAGGATCCAAAGAATTTGAGTTCAATACCTGGTTAAGGTGGTGGAGAACTTGAAATTAACAGGAGATAACTGATAACTGATACCCTTTAGACATGGCATGTGTAAAACATAAATATGGCAACAAAGATGAGAGACGATAGTCCAAACAATGTAAATAGTGTACTCATCTCAAAAATAAAGACAGATACAAAAATTTAATATAGACAGATACAAAAATTTAAAGGCTTAAAGATTTTTGAAAGGCACATTTTTCTAATCTAATTAGAATAGAAAAATGTGCCTTTTAAAAATCTAAACAAAGTATTAAGAAGTAAATTTTCATTAGAAATAAAGAAAAGAGTTCTGAATTGCAATGTAATAGGATTCTCTTATATGGCAGTGGATACTGGAAATTTTTCTCACAGATAAAGAGGCAACAGAGATGTGGCTCTATATGGAACATGTAAATTTTAAGGAAAATAGAATCAAAACAGATAGTTATACATAAAGTCAAAAAGACAATTGAAATTTGTAGGACAAATAGTGAAGAAAGAGTGCTTGGAAAATTTGATACTCACAGGGCATACTGAATATAAGAGAGACAGAAGGAAGCAATGAGTAACCTACCAAATGAGTTTATATAGATACTTGGCAGAATGGATTGTAAAAATAGTAAATATAGCTACAAAGTATAGGAAGTTGTGGTAAGCCATGTTCACCCAAGTCCTATATGGAATATAGATGAAGAAGAATTACAAATTCCTTTATTTTGAAGTATATCTGATTTAGAAAAGTGATCTATTTAATTTTCAAATTACTAAATAGTTTAAATTTTATTGTTCCCTAAGATAGAGTTTGGTTAGTCCATAAAGTATTAATTTACATAGTCAAATTCAAAAGGTATATATTTTTGTACATCTGAGCTAGCTTTACTTATTATATTATTGACAGCTTAGTCCTTATCTTCAGTTAAACAATATTTGTTATTTTTTGGTTTCCACTCTATCTTGGCTCTAATATAATGTATTCTGATAAAATTATCTGGGATTAACATTAACAGGGATTTCTTTTCTCTCTTCAAACTTCTTTGTATTCACATCTATGAAGTGTTTTTATATCATTGTTAATATCATTATCTACACCCTGTACAAATTAATTGAAACAAAACGAATAATTCCGTTATTATTTACTTTTTTTGATATTTTTCCAATGATGGATGTCCTAGTGCACATGTTAGTACTTTGTATGTCCATTCCACAAAATCATTCCTTGCAGATTGACCACAGATTTTAGATTGGATTTAAATCAGGATAGTTTCCAGGCCAATCTATAGTACTTTGATTCAAACACTGCTAAGGCTTGCCAGTGCATTCATGCAGCATTTCAATTTTCATACACTTGCTTGGAGTAATGTCTATCACAGGCAGTGGCCATAGGACAACTAATTGAGAGTTGAAACAATAGTGTCTGGGCATGATAAAAATCTGATGAAATCGTGGATGACGCAATATTTTTCAAGGACAAAAATTTCATCATACACCCCAAAAATAGATTCATATTACTACAAAGGACTGCAAATAACATAATCTGAGGAAAAAATAGAAATTTATTACATCCTGTCACTACAGTGGGTCTAAAACTAACCATATGGTGAAAGAAAGGAAACTAAAGCAGTTGTTTCAATTAATTTGCACAAGAGTGTAAGTCTAAAGAAGAAAGGTGGCTGGAGACATTTCTCTCATTTCCAGGGTGATAACTTTTGGTTATTATTATTATTATTATTATAAAGCTGTAGAAAATAAAAAGTATTTATATGGATAATTATGATAAAAGAAGGTCATATCATTTTAATTTATACTTTATTAATCACTGAGGATCAAGTGAGAGCAAATTTCTTTAATATTCTAGGGCAGCCACCAATATTTGGTTCAACTTCATCAATCTGGGTTGAGTTATCTCAATTCTGCATCCAACAGGTCCCAGATTTTGTTATAAGTAATGTTGTGACTATTTTTCATACTTTTCAGAAATGTCTAAACTATCAGCAATAAACAATTTAATCAATGATTAAAAATGGCTTCAAGTGAATGGAAAATCTGTTTTAAAGAAGAAAATCCTTCATTAGATCTTATAGACTGGTGCTGAAGAATTACAAACTTTACCAAATAGCAAAAATCACATCACCTAAAAGCTTCCAAGAGTAACAACTAAAATGGATAGCACGTGTAATTAGAAGGGAAAGTAAAGACATAACCAAGATATTAAATTTTACTAATACATTAAATAAAGGGTTAGGAAATAAACTTTCATAATAAGAGGGAGAACAATAACATTTTGTGAACTTTAGAAGCATATTTCATGAAAAGATGTTTTAAAAGAAAAATGCAAATCTCAGGCAAAAGTAATGTTTGTTCAGTAATGCCAAACATTTCCTGTCTGGAAAAAGCTAATTTTAACATTACCATATATGGTCATTTATTTTCTCATATCTTGGTAGGTTTTCTGATATTAATATATTTATCTCTAATGCTGCTTATCTTGAAATCTGTTATGTTTCACTGAGGAATTAAGTGATAGTAATTTCTAAACTTCAGCATCATGGACGATTTTTAGTTCTATTGCAATGTTCTAATACTTATTGAATTTTACATTCTTCAAATTTCGTTCTCAGGTTTGCTGTATTGATGTCATCTAATTTGAAATTGTTTCTTTAGTTGAAGCATTTTCAACTACAGTGTAACCCGGATATAAGATACCCAGATATAAGAGAAACCAGGATATAAGAGAGATTTTCTCTGGTACCAAATTAGAGCCATACTTACCTAAACAAAATAGACCAAACCTGGATATAAGAGAAACCCGAATATAAGAGACTTCTTCTCCGGTCCCAACAACTCTCTTATATCCGGGTTACACTGTATATAGAATGTTGGTAGCATGACTATGAATAATGCCACCATGAAAAATTTTCTACTTCATTCCCTTAGATATTTGCTAGGGCTGCTCTATGCAGCCTTTCCTAAATATGATTTGCATGAAAATGGAAACATGCAAATTTTAGAATTTTAAGTTGAACCTAAGTATATAGAATGTTGGTAGCATGACTATGAATAATGCCACCATGAAAAATTTTCTACTTCATTCCCTTAGATATTTGCTAGGGCTGCTCCATGCAGCCTTTCCTAAATATGATTTGCATGAAAATGGAAACATGCAAATTTTAGAATTTTAATCTGAACGTAAGTATATAGAATGTTGTTACCATGACTATGAATAATGCCAGCATGAAAAATTTTTTACTTCATTCCCTTAGATATTTGCTAGGGCTGCTCCATGCAGCATTTCCTAAATATGATTTGTATGAAAATGGAAACATGCAAATTTTAGAATTTTAGGCTGAACCTAAATACAGTGTAACCCGGATATAAGAGACCCGGATATAAGAGAGATTTTCTCTGGTCCCAAATTAGAGCCATATTTACCTAAACAAAATAGACCAAACCTGGATATAAGAGAAACCCGGATATAAGAGACTTATTCTCCGGTCCCGACAACTCTCTTATATCTGGGTTACACGGTATTTTTATTTTTTTCTCATATTCCTTTCATCCCTACTAATGTTACTTCTGCACTTAATACTCATAAGATTAGGTAGTTTATTCTAATTATTTCTTCATCTTAATTTTTATTGCTTTTACACTTAGGGGAACTCAAACTCTAGCTGAGATCATTACATTCCCTTATGCAAAAATACCCTTTGGAAAGATACAAATCAATCTCTTCATCCCTCAGCCATGGGTTGAATAGAAAAACAGACTCTGTCATATAGCTTTGAACAGAAAACATTCTACCACATAAAAAATGTAACCTATTGAAGGAAAATTTTCTGCCTACTCAGTCACAAACTTGAAGAGACATGATCGCCTAAGAATGTATCACATATGGCATTTAACTGACTGAGTAGTAATATTAGGTTTTCCAAATTTCTTAGATGACAATGTGACAATTAGTATTAAATTTTAACTAGAATTTCTTTCATCTTAATTTAATTGTTTTATTTCTACTAGTAATGTTAGAAGCATTAATAGTAATATAATCTTGAGTATTTATTGAATGAAGCATTGTCAACCATTACTAAATTTTTGCCATTTTCCTTTCATATTAATTTTACACCTATATTTTATTATAGGTAATTATATATTTAGTCAATTTTAATATAAGGTTTTCTGAATTTCTTATGTGAGGCATTGTCAGTTATGATTAGATTTTTACTAGTATTTTTTCATATTAATTTTAGTTGCATTTAAAATGTTCATTCATAAAAATAGATTGTCAGAGTTTCTTTGATAAAACATTGTCAATTATTAACTTTTGGCTGGTGCTTTTAAACATTTTTTTAGATGAAACAGTGACAATTATTATTAATTTTTTTTTTATTGTTATTTTGTTTTAATTTCTGTTGATTTTTTATTGCAACAATTCAAACCACCTATCTATATCAATTAGTAAATGAAGATTTAAAATAAAGAATAATCTACAAGTGAGACTTGGACATCCCTTTTGCCATGAAAAGCTAATTTATGTACTACAAATGGTTTATCAAATTGTGTAAACAGTTTTCCCAGAATAGAACTGAATTTGAGTTCAAGTCTTGTCTGAAATATTTATATTTTTAATCATTTTACCCCAAACAAGGTGGGTGTGCCACTAGCACACAGGGGCTTACAGAGTGAAAGTGAGGGAAAAAACTGTTGATAGAAGGAATGGAGGAAAGGATAAAAGATGACAGGATTCAAGATGATAGAAGATGGCGATTGACATTGCATTTAAATTTTTGAAGATTGTGGTTATCAGGGAAACAAGAAATTGGAATAGAGTTCCACAGGTGGGGAGTGCGAGAAAAGAAAGTGGTGGAGTAGGTGGGGTGGTATTTTTTTCTTGGAATGTGTTGTTTACTCATGGCCACAGACTGATGGTCTTGGTAGCTGCAAATAAAAGCAACTGAAATTAAGATTATATTATTACTATTCAAATATTAAAAACTAATTTAATTTGTCATCAGGTAGATTATTTGTTTTGTTATTTAGATTTTGATCAGAGCTGTGTACAAATTTCTTCGGAATTCTAAAATCCTAAGTCCTTTTAATTTTTCAGTTTGAAAGACAGCACTATTATTATTATTATTATTATTATTATTATTATTATTATTATTATTATTATTATCATCATTTCCCTTGATTTCTGTTGTATTTCCTTCAGGGTCCCAACCAGAGATCTAAAGTAGAAATTACATCATAACATTTTCCAATGAGCAGTTTTGTAAAAAAATAAAATAATAAATTGGCAACCTACTGTTTTTTTATTATTATTATTATTATTATTATTATTATTATTATTATTATTACTATTCAGTAATAATATTTGTTTTTCTTAGAATAACACCATAATAATCACAATCATTATCATTACTGCTATTATCTGCATTAGTTTTAAGACTTTCCCTGTCCTATATTATTAGAAATTTGTGAATGGTATTTATCTGATAATTCTTTCCCCCATCTGTGACAATCTTATCCGTAATAAGTTGGTTTCTCAGACAAACATACTCGCCTTCCAAATGCTTCCTTAAATTTCCTCTATTTTCCGCTCTTTACCTTTACATTTAATTCTCACAAGCACTCAGCTGAATACATAACACACAATACACTGTAAACATACACTTTGGAAATAACTACTGCATACATGGAAAATACAGCAGTTAGTGCACAAACAATTGTTATGCCCTTGCTACATGTAATACTTCTGCATCCATATAAGCGTTATTGTAAAAATATGTAGATTAGTGCACAAAGTTAGAGCTCAGCTTGAACAGAAATACGCAAACATGTACATACTCTGATTCATACTTCAACATGAAAGCAAACAGAAACACAACTCTGTCTCAAAATCTGATTTCATTCTTTTATTCTACAATCAGGAATGTTTCTTCCCCACCATTTACCTTTATTTCTTTTCATTTTAGGCTTCTTTTAGTATTCTTTCTTTCTTTCTTTCTTCTCTTTCTTTCTTTATTTCTTTCTTTCTTTCTTTCTTTCTTTATTTCTTTCTTTCTTTCTTCTCTTTCTTTCTTTATTTCTTTCTTATTTCTTCTATAAATTCTTTATTCCATATTTCATCTTTTTCCTTTCCTTCCTTTATATATTCTCCTTCTTTCATTGTTGCATTTCTTCCTGTTTTGTCTCCTTTCCTTCTAACTTTTCTTAACACTTTTTTTTTCTCTTTCTTTCTATCAGATATATTTGGACTGTGAAGTGCCCAATTGATTTTATTGTCGAGTGATCAGAAATGCTGGAACCTTGCCAGAATGGGTGATAGTGGGCCGGTCGCCAAACACCGAAGAAATTTAATCACAGTCTCTTGTATAGCAACTCTGGATTCAACCTTGAATATCTAATTTTCGCTTGTCGGTCGAAAGAGAGAATTCTTCTTTCACACTGGCACCGTCCAAACATGTCAAAATCGCGATGGGCATAGACACTTGGACATGGAAGGAACACTTGTTCAGTTCACGGCACAATACTACATGTTATTCAATGCTTAAAACAAGTACCTAGGAATAGGTGAAGACATAGATTCTTTCAGAATTAAACTTCATTTTGAATTCATGTCATTCTGAAAGTACAGATATTTTATTATTATAGTATATATTTAGAGATCCATCATCTAGAAACTTTTAACAAAATTAGTAATTTATGTGATTTTTATCTTTCAAAATGGTATTAAATAGAGAAATGTTTTTTCAATTTTGCTTGAGAAATAATCTTTAACATTTTATTTAGACAACTAAACCATTTTTAGGTGAATAAACATTATACCAATTATTATTAACTGCTAATATTAATTAAAGCAATTATTAAGCTATGATACTTTAGTTTTTAGCATACAGTTAATATGGTTCCTGTGGTAGATTTTTAAAAGTTTCATTTTTTTAAGTATTTTGGCTGAATTTCTGTGATGAATCATTATCATTTATTTACATACTTTAACTTTGCTGTTGTTGATGTTATCACAATGTTTTGGTTTTTGTGCCTTTTGGATCTTCTTTGATCCCAAATAACCTCTGGGAAACTTTGAACTTATTTTATCAACAGGCTTTCACAGGACAATAGACTAGAGTATTAAAGTGTTGATTTGTGAATTTGGTGGGGCACAGAGTGTGAGTTTAATTCCTCGGCCAGTTAGTACAGACTTAGACACTAAGAGCAACCAATAACTGAGCAGTACTAAAATAAAAATTAAAAACAAGGTATTATTAGTCATAGACAATGAAATGAGAACTATCTACTTCTGTTGATTTTAAAATAGCTTGTTAGAAATTCTAAAATTGAATTAACAAATATCTGAAGAAAGTGAAGGAGTGCTATGGTCAAAACACTGTGATAATACTGAGGACAATGTAAATGAATGTAAATGATGGAAATCAAATTTTTAAATCTAGTTTCCTTGTGTTAAAAATATAGATATAGACAAACTTATACATAACCTAATAACCTAATAATATTAATAATTAAAAAAAAAATTAAAATAATTTTAAAAAATCCATATTACAGGTTTAAACAGAATAACATGATTTTCATCGTTTTTCCAATATCAACAAATAACACTTTTCAATGGAAAGAGCAATATCAGATTATTTTCTCATCTTCACCTGAGAAATATGATTTATTCTTGATGATGACCAGAGAAGGGTAAAAAAGCCCTAGAATCAACAAGAACTATGTAATATTTTGCATAATTTTTAACCAACCATATATTCTATTGCAAAACATAAAAATTATATAAGACTAAATAAGAATTCAGAGTTTGTTGTATTCAGTAATATCTACCTATGCCACTCTATTCATACCTATCTATCCCACTCTATTCATATCTATTTCAATCTATTCATATTTACTAATCCATTCATCAATATCACTATACATATCTGTCTCTCTATATATTATCTATCTCATTTTATACATAACTGCTTGTCTATTTATCTATGTATCTATCTCAGTCTATTCATATCTATCTATCTATCTATCTATCTATCTATCTATCTATCTATCTATCTATCTATCTCAATATGTTCATATATATCTATCTGTCTCAGTATGTTCATATCTATCTATCTATCTATCTATCTATCTATCTATCTATCTATCTATCTATCTATCTGTTTATCTCATTTTGCTCATATTTATCTAACTCAGTCTGTTCATTATCTATCTATATATCTATCTCAGTATGTTCATTATCTATCTATCTATCTATCTATCTGTCTATCTATCTATCTATCTCAGTCTGTTCATTATCTATCTATATATCTATCTATCTCAGTATGTTCATATCTATCTATCTATCTATCTATCTATCTATCTATCTATCTATCTATCTATGTCAGTATGTTCATATCTATCTATCTCAGTATGTTCATATCTATCTATCTATCTATCTATCTATCTATCTATCTATCTATGTCAGTATGTTCATATCTATCTATCTCAGTATGTTCATATCTATCTATCTATCTATCTTTCTATCTATCTATCTATCTATCTATCTGTGTGTCTGTCTGTCTATCTATCTCATTTTGCTCATATTTATCTAACTCAGTCTGCTCATTATCTATCTATATACCTATCTCAGTATGTTCATATCTATCTATATACCTATCACAGTATGTTCATATCTATCTATCTATCTATCTATCTATCTATCTGAGTATGTTCATATCTATCTATCTATGTTCATATCTATCTATCTATCTATCTGAGTATGTTCATATCTATCTATCTATGTTCATATCTATCTATCTATCTATCTATCTATCTCAGTATGTTCATATCTATGTTCATATCTATCTATCTATCTATCTTTCATATCTATCTATCTATCTATCTATCTATCTATCTATCTATCTATCTATCTATCTATCTATGTTCATATCTATCTATGTACATATCTATCTATCTATCTTTCATATCTATCTATCTATCTATGTTCATATCTATCTATGTTCATATCTATCTATCTATCTATCTATCTATCTATCTATCTATCTATGTTCATATCTATCTATCTATCTATCTATCTATCTATCTATGTTCATATCTATCTATCTATCTATCTATCTATCTATCTATGTTCATATCTATCTATCTATCTATCTATCTCAATATGTTCATATCAATTTATCTATCTATCTATCTATCTATCTATCTGTGTGTCTGTCTGTCTATCTCATTTTGCTCATATTTATCTAACTCAGTCTGCTCATTATCTATCTATATACCTATCTCAGTATGTTCATATCTATCTATTTACCTATCTCAGTATGTTCATATCTATCTATATACCTATCTCAGTATGTTCATATCTATCTATTTACCTATCTCAGTATGTTCATATCTATCTATATACCTATCTCAGTATGTTCATATCTATCTATCTATCTATCTATGTTCATATCGATCTATCTATGTTCATATCTATCTATGTTCATATCTATCTATGTTCATATCTATCTATCTATCTATGTTCATATCTATCTATCTATCTATCTATGTTCATATCTATCTATCTATCTATCTATCTATGTTCATATCTATCTATCTATCTATCTATCTTTCATATCTATCTATCTATATATCTATCTATCTATCTATGTTCATATCTATCTATCTATCTATGTTCATATCTATCTATCTATCTATGTTCATATCTATCTATCTATATATCTATCTATGTTCATATCTATCTATCTATCTATATATCTATCTATCTATGTTCATATCTATCTATCTATCTATCTATCTATCTATCTATCTATCTATCTCAGTTTGCTCATAATTATCTAACTCAGTCTGTTCATTATCTATCTACATATCTATCTATCCCAGTCTGTTCATACATGAATACAATGACAGGCTATGGCATGATATCGAAAATTTTCATTTGTCTATCCCTTTCATTTAATGTGTATTATGCGAGTAGGATTACTCTTAAAATTCGTTAACTGAAGAAAAGGTGATTTTTTTATGCACATGCACCTTTTCGAAAAAATTACTACCCTCTTCATATCTTTCCATCTACCACTGCATTTCATTTCTTTTCTTCTTCTTTGACACTTTTCCCATTCTCAAAGAGAGAAAGACTCTCGCCTGTTTTATAACTAAATTTTTGTTCAGTTACAGCTCAAAGAACTGGAAAAAGATAAATACGTGACTTTTGTGCTAAAGGTGATTTAATCTTGAATGTGCACACATATATCTGCACATACATCAGGTGTATCTCAATCTGTTTATTTAAATTTGAATGTATATATTTAAATATGTGCAAAACTTTAGGACACTTGGCTTGCTTGTCCTTCTCTCTATTTACCTATGTATATACGCTTTCATATATACATTTTTATGAAGAATATTTTATAAAATTTCGATACATGATCGCCCAAGTGTACTTGCTTAAGTGAATGTATAAACCCGACTGGAATTCGAACTCGGCCCACCGATTTATCATCCCAAACTGTTATCCATTACATTTAAGTTTACAGCACCTCGTATTTCCAAGAGGTCACCCATATAGGTGCTGACCAGCCTTGACTTTACTTAATTTTCACTTCGGTGATCGAACGAGAATCATTATTTCAACATGGTATGGCCGTGAGTTTTTTGTAACTTATATAGTAGACCATATTTATACATTATTTAAATATCATTTGAAGTACCCGTGTTATTTCATATATTATTTTAATATCTATCTATTAATAGAAGTTTAGCATGCAAAGATGTTCTATGTGAATGTCCTTTCAGGACGTGGGTAATTGGTATTCACTACAGTTTTCTGTCATTTGTAGCTCTTAATAATTTTGTCTTTTTCTTATCTCTTCTAACCACTGTTCGACCATCCATTTTCTAAAGCTCGCTAGGTAGTTTGTTTTCTTCTGTCCATCTTTCCTTCAATCTGTTCTGTGAATATTATATATTCCAAGCCACTTTTTCTGATGTACCTTAGAAATTTCAACTCTCTTTTTCTGGTGTTAAATATAAGTTTCTTTTTTTGTTTACCTTTTCTCTAAAACTTTGTTGTTGCTGACATGTTCGACCTAGCCTCTTCTAAGCATATTTCTTAGAACTACATTTCTGTTGCTTTAAGTCTCATCTTCATTTGTCAGGAGATTGTCCAGTATTCATTGTCATATAGTAGGACCGATATTCCTTAACAGTTCACTACTTTTTTCTTTGTTTCTAACGAAATTTTTCTGTTTCTTAATACTTTGCTTAGTTTTTAGAATACATCTTTCGCTATCCCAATGCACATATGGATTTCGATGTCGCACTTTCCTTCCTCTGATAAAACATTTGCCACATATTTAAATTGTTGTACTTGCTTGATTTTGGTATTTCAAAATATGCATTCTATGCATTCTGTCTTCTTGCAATTGATGTTTAGTCCTTTCTTCTCATTTTCCTTCCCTACCTTCTGTAGAACTAATTGAAGTTTCCTTTCTGTGTCTGCTATCAAATTTTGATAGATATGAAAACATTTAAATAAATAATAAGTTCAAGCGAGCGAACAAATATATGCACATACATACATAGACATTCATATTAACAGTGAAACGTATATTAATATTAACCCAGATACATACAATACCTGAAAAGGCAAATGCAAATACACATACAGCCACATAGTGCATGCACACATGCAGACACAGACAGTTATACAAACGAACAAACAAACTGAGGTATATAAACACATACAAAGATAAATACAGCCACATACAGACAGAGGTATGCACACAAATATGCTTGCCAGAAAGCAACTCTCTGGAACATGAGATGTAAAAACGTTTTAAAGTGGAATGTGCTTGGTAAATTATTCAACCCTAAATAAATAAATAAAAAAGTGAAAAACAAAAGAATAAAAATATTTTGAAAAAATGACTCAACTCACACATGTGTAGTATTCTTTGTAATAATCTTCATAACGGACACGCATAAAAAAATATGCCACTAAAGGGCGTACAGGAATTAAGGATGCAATAATTAAAAGAATGGCGACGAAGAAAAAACATAAACCAAGGTAAGACGATTAACAAAAAATAAAAAAAAAATATGTATGTGCTTGTGTATGTACATCTAGGTGTGCTTTAAGAATACGCGTGTATGGGTGTGCGTATGTATGCGTGCATATCTGAGTGCGTGTGTGTGTGTGTGAACATTTCAATCGTCAAGTGCTTTGCATGTTGCAATAAAGAAAAGGTGATAAATATATGAATGACTGGTCACTAGTTGCTTGAATTGACCAGTATGTCCACAAGGACAATCGACAAATGAAGATGAAATTAAGTTGAGAAAATATTTGTACAGGTTTTGAAATTTTTTCTTACATTGGAAGAAAATAGAAATAGATAATCATTATCACAGACTGAAAAAGAAAGGTAGAAAGAGTAATGAATGCGAAGATATAAGGAAAGAATCCAATGAATGAGAGAGTGAGACAGAAAGACAGAATAAATTAAGTATAGAGAAGAGAATAACATGAATGTTATCTTTACCAAAGATATTCGAACAGAATGAATATTTCAAAGAAAGAAAGCGAGAGAGGGAGAGAGAAAGAAAGAGAAATAGAGAAAGAAAAAAGAGGGAAAGAAAGACAAAGAAAAAGAGAGAGAAAGAAAGCGGGAGAGAAAGAAAGAGAAAAGAGAGAGAGAAAGAAAGAAAGGTAGAAAGAAAGAGAGAGAGAGAGAAAGAAAGTGAGAGAGAAAGTATAGAGAAAAGAATAACATATGAACGTTATCTTTACCAATGATATACGAACAGAATGATTATTTCAAAGAAAGAGAGAAAGAAAACGAGAGAGAAAGAAAGAATGTAAGAGAGAAAGAAATGGAGAGGGAAAGAAAGAGAGAAAAAAAGAAAGAAAAAGAGAAAGAGAAAGAAAGAGAGAGAGAAAGAAAGCGAGAGAGAAAGAAAGCGGGAGAGAAAGAAAGCGGGAGAGAAAGAGAGAGAGAAAAGAGAGAGAGAAAAGATAGAGAAAGAAAATGAAAGAAAGTGAGAGAGAAAGAAAGAGAGAGAGAAAGAAGAAATTAAGTATAGAGAAGACTATAACATATGGACGTTAACGTGATTTACCAAAGATATTTGAACAGAATGATTATTTCAAAGAAAGAAAGAGAGAAAGAAAAAGAGAGAAAAAGAAAAAATGTAAGAAAGAGAGAAAGATAGCATTTAAGAAAGAGGGAAAGAAAGAGAGGGAGAGAGAAAAGGAGGAAATTAAGTATAGCAAAGATTATAATATATGAATGTTAACGTGATTTAGCAAAGATATTCGAACAGAATGATAGTTTCAAAGAAAGAAAAAGAGAGAGAAAGAAAGAATATAAGAAAGAGAGAAAGAAAGAATGAGAAAAAGAGAGAGAGAAAGAAAACAAGAAACGAGTTCAAAGAAAAATCTGAAAGAAACGAGGAAATGATAAAATGTAAGAGAATAAAATAAATCAAAGCAAAAAATAAATAATTAAAAGAAGTATGAAAATAAATATAAAGATATAATGAAAAAAAAAAAAAAAAAAACTCGGAAGAAAGAAACTGAGATAAAAGCAAATCTGAGATGCAAATAAGACCGAAGAAAAGACAAAGATAAAGAACCTTGAAAATCGAAAGAAATAAAGAAATATATTCAAAAGAAAAATAAATGTAAAACTAAAGTGAGGGTAGAGGAAGATTAAGCAAGAACTAATAAATAAAAAAAAAAGGAGTGAAAAATTGTGAGAAAAATATCCCACCACCAAAGAAAGAAAAGAAAAATGAAAGAAAAATAAACATTGCGCCTGCCAAAACCGCCACAAGTTAAAAAGATTTCAAAGTGTCAGAATGAAATCATACAAAAAGGATCTGAGATGGGGACGTTGGAGGCGGTTTGCTTTCTCAGGATGATGGAAACAAACATTATCAATACTCAACCTCCTTAGATGATCCCGTCTATTATAAATGGCTGAGTAAGCTCTGTCGATGAAACGTGCTTTGTTTTACTTTGGACAAAATATATGGGATCAGAGTTGTAGCTTTCAAATCGTCAGGTTAATAAAAGAAAAGGTCATTGTTAGTAAGAACAGCGAGAAATTCCGTGCAAATATATTGGATTTGACGGCATGTCGATGTTTACATTCAGAAAAACTGCCGTAAAAAATATTCGCGTCTCTTAGATCCCCAACCGTTATCCGGTATAAAATACGTTTCATAATATCGATAACCTTTATTGAATAATTTCTTTTCATCTGATCCATAATTAACACAGTTGTTAACGGTTGAGAAACATAAATATAGAAACTGTGAGAAATTCTGCAATGTAGGCTCCTATTGGCTGATTTATAACGACCAATTTCATTGGTCGAATTTTGACTTGGGTTTTTCGCGGGCATCTTTTAACGGCTCCTGCCCTTTTGACTTAGTTGCAGCAAATTCGTGGAAATGTCCGGACTCAATTTTTGAATATCTTTGCAGGGCCTTTAGCGCCCAAGATCAGGCCTAAATAATTAGGCTATGATTCTTTTCAGTAACCGAAATGGTAATGCTTCAGAGACGACGTCAGGTCCCAGTTTAATTCCTTCAAGGCTGTAGAATTCAGTCATTTATTGACTGTCGTCAAATGTGTACATTTACACGAAGAACTTTATGAATGATCTCGACAACAGCCGAATTTCAACTTCTGCAACCGAATGGTAATTCCAGCTTCTCCAAGCAAATTCCAGCTTCTCCAACTTCGTAGAGACCAATAGAGTCATACTGAAGCAAAAGACACTACCTATCATTGAAGAACTACCCCACCCTGTTCCCAGGGGCAAAAAAGGGCAAAATCTTTTTTTGTAAGGATACAATAAAATTTGTTTTAAGTTTTATGGTAGGCTTTGTTGATTGAATGTCTTTTTTGTCTCTACCAAGGGCTGAACTGTGTGAGAAGAAATTCTCACAAAACAAAATGTTTTTTTTCGAGAAGAAATAGGTGGAAATGTGTAATACAGGAACATTTCGGTAAACAAAGGACGCTGTTGTCATGTGATTTCCGTGTGGATCACATAGTTGGCCATCAACACCAATAGGAAATGTTCGAGTTTAGGCAAAAAAAAAAAAAAAAATCTAAAGAACATTTAAGCCTTTCTTAATTGGAATTGTTTTTCACCACTTTGACCTGCACTATAACAAATTTTAAAAAAATTTCATCGTGTTTTACTTAGTATTAAACTGAATGAAACTGTAAAATGTAAAGGTTTTACATACGAAACAAGTAAAATATAAATAAGGAGAAAAAATACATATTGAAAGTTCATTATATAATAGTATAAACTTAAATGTAATAAGAATTGTATGATAATGTCTTCATGAGAAAGAGTAAAATATGTATATACTTATTAAACTATTTCTCAGTCTACTCCTATCTATCTCACTCTGTTCATATCTATCTATCTATCTATCTATCTATCTATCTATCTCTGTTCATAGCTATCTATCTATCTATCTATCTATCTCACTCTGTTCATATCTATCTATCTATCTATCTATCTCACTCTGTTCATATCTATCTATCTATCTATCTATCTATCTCAGTCTGTTCATATCTATCTATCTCTCACTCTGTTCATATCTATCTATCTATCTATCTATCTATCTCACTCTGTTCATATCTATCTATCTATCTCACTCTGTTCATATCTATCTATCTATCTCACTGTGTTCATATCTATCTATCTATCTCACTCTGTTCATATCTATCTATCTCACTGTGTTCATATCTATCTATCTATCTCACTGTGTTCATATCTATCTATCTATCTATCTCACTCTGTTCATATCTATCTATCTCACTGTGTTCATATCTATCTATCTCACTCTGTTCATTATCTATCTATCTATCTATCTATGTTCATATCTATCTATCTATCTATCTCATTCTGTTCATATCTATATATATATCTATCTCACTCTGTTCATATCTATCTCTCTATCTATCTATCTATCTCACTCTGTTCATATCTATCTATCTATCTATATATCTATCTATCTAACTCTGTTCATATCTATCTATCTATCTATCTCACTCTGTTCATATCTATCTATCTATCTATCTATCTATCTATCTATCTATCTATCTATCTCACTCTGTTCATATCTATCTATCTATCTATCTATCTATCTCACTCTGTTCATATCTATATATCTATCTATCTATCTCACTCTGTTCATATCTATCTATCTATCTATCTATCTATCTATCTCACTCTGTTCATATCTATCTATCTATCTCAGTCTGTTCATCTCTATCTATCTATCTCACTCTGTTCATATCTATCTATCTATCTATCTATCTATCTATCTATCTATCTATCTATCTATCTATACTTCTGCTAGTATTATCTAGCTAGCTAGTTAGGTAAGTAGTCATCAGTCTGCTTATTATATATCTATTTTATATTGATAGTTTAAAATATCCTGCTGAGAAATTTTCGACTGCAGTCTCTTCCTAGATTAGAACCTGTATCGAAACTTGTTTCGCAGCGCGGAAATATAAAGTAAAACCACAATCTTCTTGGTTCTCGCCTGTCTATATATAGCTCACAGGAATCACTTAACCCGAATATCCCAGAACAACAGGACCATTTATGACATATGTCTGTCATCGCTCGTGATGAATACAACGTGTTCTCAAAGAAATAATGTCAGCCTTCGTTGATAGGATTTAACAGCGTATAGCCTCTCCTAAGTTTGGTTCTAGAGATTACTGATGGCACCGTAAGAGTTTGCTGAACAATAGCAAATCCCCAGTCTAACCTCTCTTCAATCAATTTGGAGTGTTGTCATTTACTGCAGATAAAGCAGGTTGGTTTGTTTGGAAATTCTCTTCAAATTCCACCCTCGACTCATCTGGTTTAGCTATACTCAGTTTTCCTCTTAGTGACTGATATGCACATACCTCCGTTCATTGTTTCTACTATAATTTCTAAACTCTAAATTCACAAGGTTTGCAGATTAAGCGGCATCCACCTCAATTACGGTAAATAAATGTGCCCCTGTACTGGCTCCTGTTCTTTCCAAACTTTGCAATAAATCTCTCCCTACTATTTGCTATCCCGGTTGTTGTAAGTACACCTCTGTAGTTCCTGATTTAAGAACTTTAGATAACCATCTGACGTCCTCGGATTATCGCCCTAAACCCCAGGAGAGCAACATTTTGCGCCTTTCTAGGGCAAACGTTTTCCAATGACATGGATTGGAGTGATTATACTGAATCAGTTACTATGTACACTGCGAGGAAAGTTGGTTCACTAGGGAAGTTGGTTAAAGCTACTGTTAGGTAATTTGACTAAAGCTACCTGCTAGGAAAGTTGGCTAAAGCTACTGCTGGGGAAGATGGCTAAAACTACTGCTGGGAAGGTTGGCTGTCGTGCAAGACAATTCTTCTCAACAGAATGCATCTTGCATAATTATAAATCTACCATTGCTTTGGACATTGCTGCAACATCTGATCTGGTACTCCTAATATATATCTCTAAATTCTTGAAAAAATTCAAAGGGTCTACAATGTAATCGCCCCTAACTTAACATCTCGATTTGTCACTTCCTCAACGACGTGATATGGCTTCCATCCGTCTTTTATACAAATATTTTCATGAAAATTGCTGATTAACTTCACTCCTTAGTGGCTCGACTGCATGATTTTAAGCATGCTACTAGATTGCCAATTAGGTCTCACAGTATTATTGATGAACTAGCTAGATACAACCGTTGGGCCTATTCAGACAGTTACTTTTCTCGCAATTCCTGACTGTGGAACTCCCTTCCAATTTATTGATTCCCTACAACCGACAATATTTTTAAATTTAAATAACACATCAATCGCCATCATGTCTTTCTGAATCCTGTTCCTTAACTGTGCTTTATCCTCACGTCTCCTCACTAAAGTCTCGTCATAATATTTCACTTCATGTAACTCCCTGCGTTCAAGTACCATTATCACCTTATATGGGGTAAAATCAATAACATATTTCTATCTACATGCACAAGAACCAAGAGTTTTCAATAGATATAAATACAACTCAAAATAAATAAAAAACATGTAGTAGAATTAATGTAAATTTATTCCACCTTCGATTTGACCAAAAATCTAGCCTATTTTCGAAATCTCACAATTATTGTGAATACAAAGTATTGTGAAAGTATTATGCAATTATTTCTCTTCTTTTTCACAGTTAAATAAATGTTGGTCGGTATATAGTTGCTTAATAACAAACTACGATAAAATAAATGGTAGTACTTTTCCGATTTATATGTACTTTAATAGATGTGTACCCATACACGCATAGCCAAATCCAATAACACATGCATACATAAACACGCAAACATATATATGAACAATTACAAAAAATGTACACACAGATACACACACCAACTCGAGGTGATTGAAGAAAAGTACTCGATGCGACGAAGTCTTTTCAAAACTGTTTGAATATTTGGTCTTCTAGCTAGATTTTGACAAGTTGTTATCCTTATATATATATATATATATATATATATATATATATATATATATATATATATATATATATGGTCAGTCGATCATTATTCAAACATATATTGTTAAATGTCTATTATGTTTGATCATGAGCCTTCCCAAGCGTCATATAATGCCTTTAGCTTCAAGAGAAAATAAAGTCAAACATTGTTGATAACATTTCTTTCTCTCACGTGGTCATGTACGATGTCATATAACGGCATTATGAATTTACGACCTGTGTCTTTTATTCCGCGATCATTATCATCGCATAACAGGATATCATCTTTGGTGGTGAACATCTCTGTTGCATTGCCTATGTAATCACTCTGATGATGGCTTAGATTGATGACCAATATAATAAAGATATATCCAAATGTTGAACAGTTTTTGTTTTTATTTTCTCTTGAAACTAAAGGCATTGCACGACGCTTGGAAATGCTCATGATAAAACATAACAGATACTCGTTGTCTGTTATATTTAACAATATATGTTTGAATATATATATATATATATATATATATATATATATATATATATATATATATATATGTGTGTGTGTGTGTGTGTGTGTGTATATATATATAAAAGTGAACATTGAAGTCAATACTTAGAGGCGACAGTCTGTTTCATGCTAGATGCAATCGTCAGGCCATGATTGCATCTAGCATGAAACAGACTGTCGCCTCTAAGTGTTGACTTCAATGTTCACTTTTATATTTACACAAGCTCTATCTCTGATATTGAGCACGTTATCCCATAAATATAGCACATCTTAAGACAGACTATATTTCAATGTTTACATAGGTTGTACAATTTTTCTTTTGCTATTTCAATTTGCCTTTTCACAAGGCTACATTTGTAATTCCAAGTATTGATAGTATTGTGGGCTGCTGGATCATGTAATTTAAATTGTATGTATTTAGGCAGCATATTTTCATTTATACACGTTTCATTAAATAATATAGACAAGTGTTGTCTATTTATTTTATGTAAATTTTTTTCGTAACTTCTGATAAGTTTAATAACATTATCGTTGAAAGAAGAAATTCACAGTAAACATTAACAGACTATCATCACTGTCGTGTCCGTATATTGTTTAATATGTTGTAATTGACATCTTTGATAATGGCTTATGTAAGCCGAAAGCTTAGATTGTATTAAAAAAATATGGATCACTACTGTGAATTTCTTTCTTCTTTCAACGATAATGTTATTAAACTTATCAGAAGTTACGAAAAAAATTTACATAAAATAAATAAACACTTGTCTATATTATTTAATGAAACGTGTATGAATGAAAAGATGCTGCCTAAATACACACAATATATATATATATATATATATATATATATATATAAAGAACAGTAAGATATATAATCCTGTGTTCTTAACATTACTAAGTTTATAAAAAATAAAAATTTACTGAATCAGAGAAACGAAATAGCTATTCTTTGCCGTCATTTTCAAAAATTTTCCTTAAATAATATTTGAAAATCAAAATCAAAATAAAATAGAAAAATGGAAGGTGGTTATATACATACTTATATTTGATATGAAAATAATTTTAAATAATTTAAGTAATTCTATTACATTTACTTGTTTTAAATAGAAGTATAGTCTATTAGTAATTAAGAGTAAAAATATTTTAAAATTGTAGTGAAATAAAACGTATTCTAACCCAAACACCCCTAGATAGAATCTTTAAGTATATAAGTAAGAAAAAAATGCTGAAAAACTTTTTGCCGTTAAAAAAACCCGCAGACGACTTGCGTTTAACGGATGTTAGAATTCGTTGAAAAATACACTCCTACCCTCCCTAAACTTAACCTCTTTTTCGAATGTAACTCGAAATTGATACAACAATAATTAATAAAAATGAACACGCTACCGCCCATGTCTGAATGATTGGATTTCTCTGTATCCTTGGAAACAGGAGATCATGAATTTATATGTGCGTTTAAACCTCAGTAAATTTAAAAATAAGTTATTCCAAAATTCGCTTGAAGATGAAACAGAACTAATGCCTTTTATTTAATTATATAATTAAATTTGAAGTTTTTAGCTTCAGATTTTGAAACATGGTTATTACTGTGTAGCGAAAAAACATATTTTAAATCAGTTAATTTATAATATATATATATATATATATATATATATATATATATATATATTATAAATTAACTGATTTAAAATATATATATATATATATATATATATATATATATATATATATATATATATAGGATGATTACGACTAGATATCCTTTGCTTTTATAGTTGATTCGAGCATGTTAGGTTAATAAGCATATAACCTAGTAGTCAAGTGTCCTTCAAATATTAAGCAAAGTATCTTGACATCTTTATCGTAAGTGGGACATAATTAATTGAAGATATGCATTTTAAGAAAATTTTATCACAGATAATTATTTTAAAAAAATATTAGGAAGCAAAATCTTTTACATAAATTTTACAGGCAGTAGAGTTTAAATATTTCGAAAAACAAGAACGAGAGAGTACCTCGAAAAAAAAAACACGAATATCCGTGCCCTCAGCTTCGTTTCAATCACGCTTTATTGCTGGAACAAACCACAGTCACCACGATTCATGACGTTAGTTGAGTTAAAATTGTTTGCAACAAGATCCATGTACATTACACTTGTCAAGAAAGATATACTAGTAGTCTTTGCGTACTCAAGCAGAATGCCTCACAAACAATTAGAGATTTACTACCAATTTAAACAAGGTGTTTACAGGCTATATCAGTAGTTTGATGTGCTCTTCTCCACCAATTCAAAAGTCTACCTGAAAATATTGGACATGTAACTCGTCTAACAAGACGATACGGCGCCTTCTTTTATCGCTCAATATTATGAAGAATAGGAATCAATATCATTTTGCTGATAATAGTGCCCCTGTTATATATACTTATTGATATAGCACTACAATCTGAGAGAAAATGATCGATAAATTGGACCTGGAGATCGAGATTAACAGGATGTGGAGAATGAAGACTGAGTTTGTACTAATAGTAATCGGAGTACTGGGCCTGGCCAGAAAAGGAATGACAAATTTTATTAACAGTTTCCCAGATAACTTCAACATACAAGTTGTCCAGAAGATCGCTCTACTAGGATCATCTCATATACTAAGAAAAGTGCTATCAATTAAATGACAATTCTCCTATAGGGCCATAGTTTGGACCCGGCTTTACAGGATACAAAGCAGGAAAAATAAGACACACAAATGATAATAATATCTATGTGCTGTACCATAGGATCTGATTAATTTAAATATAAAGATGAAAGAGACGGGAAATACCTTCATTGGAAGATATGCCAACATTATCTTCGTGATGTAACAACATAGTATCAGCACAAACCACCGCCAGGGATATGTAAAAATCTTACAGTGGTCTAGGACATCTTCATACACACCGATAGCAATATGAAGCCAATAGACCAGATTTTATAATCAAATACTTAACAAAATACATGGCAGCTATCTCATAGACATGACCATCCTATTTGAGAAAAATATCACAGCAAATGAATTTTACAAACTTGCAAAATATAGCTTCGAAATCTAAAGTGTAAGAAGGTTGTATCTAAACACAATCACTATTCCAATAATAAGATGATTAGTAAGAATGATTAAAAAATAATACTTACACACTTATTAATTCCAGAAAGCATCACAGTGTGAGATATAAAAGAGAACCGGTCACCTACTCTCTCAATGTAATTGTCTCAATAACTTTCTAAGAAAACCTTCCTTTACCTGAGGTTACAGTCAAAAGTTTTTGTAAAGGATTGTATCAAACAGCAAATCAGGACAGTTAGGGATGATGATGATGATGATGATGATGATGATGATAATAATGTCAGGTGTCGTATTATCGATACTGCAATTATTCAGTTTCTACACCAAATAAAAGTCAATATTCTGAAAACAGCAACTCAACCGGGAATTGAAAAAACATGAATGTTAAGATCGTGACGATAAGTGGTGTAACTAAAACAAAAAGAAACATTTAGAAAAAATTGAAACGGCGAAGATGCTGGTGTTGAGTGTTGGGGGGGGGTGCAATACTAACACAGAAGTGCGGGACATTTCCCGGAAGCGCCTTGCAGAGGAATTCAGAGAAGAATTGCAAGTATGAGGGAAATCAGCAACTTTATTAAGGAAAGTGCAGTGGTATTGAAATAAATTTCAATCACTTGATATCAATTTACAGTTACTACTGTTGTGAAAACTCAATAATAATAATAATAATAATAATAATATTGAGATTTCGATTTCAAGGTCCTTGTATTTTGATAGCTTTATGAAGATCTTCAAAGATACATTGCAGTCTGCATGTACTGCCATATCAATAAGGAGGCACTAACAATGTCTGAGCGGTTAGCTTTGATTGTTCTGTCTGCGTGTATCGTGTAGTCCCATAAAATTGTTACAGGTCCTATCTCCGTAACCGGGTCTGGGTGGTGTTGATACCACTTTCTTTCAGTTTCCTTCCCGTAGAAGTTACAGATTTTCCAGTGCATGTTCTCACGAGTAAGCCCATACCTTACGAACGGCTATGTTGATGTAATTATTATTATTTTTATTTATTTTTATTTTTTTACAGTGGAAAATGTCATGATGCCATTTCTAATCTTAGGTCCCTAGGCGGGACCCGAAAAGAAATGAGTACACATCAGAAATCAAAAGAAATAAGATAAAGATAATAATAATGATAATAATATTGTACTCACGAGTACAACTCACGCCTTACGAAGGGCTTTATGTATGTAAAATGTGTGTGCGTGTGCGTGTGCGTGTGCGTGTATTTTTGATTGGTCAGTGAAAATATCATGATAGTACTTTTGACCTTATGTCTCTGGGCGGTTCCAGGAAAGAAATGTGTACACATCAGAAATCGAAGGCAATAAAATAAAATATATTTAAATTCATATTTATTAACTTTAAAATATAATTAAGAAAATAATCTTAAAAATCCAATGGAAAAACATGAAAAATAACCGTAATGGTTGAATAGTAATAATGTTGATATAATTGTGACAATATCTTTGGCTCCGATACTTGGTTGGAAATCTGAAAGAAGGATTTATTGTTGCAGTGCAAGATCAAAGCCTAACAAATAGAAACTATGAGTGTAACATTCTAAAAAATGATGTCATCCCTCTGTTCAGGAACATGTGGATTGCTGCCAGAAACTATTGACTACATCGAGTCATGCTGCACACGCTTTTTCCTAACCGAATACCTTCCATCACATAACAAAATATACCAATAAGTGGCAAGTATAACTTACTACGAAAAGAAATAGTGGGGACGTAAACCAAATTCTGTGGTATCTACTGAAAATGTATCTCTGCTGTTGAATTTTCCAGTCCAAACATACAGAACTATAAAAGCCAATAGTCCAGATATAATTGTCAAAAATTTACCGAAAAATATATTGTTCATTGAGATAACGATAAATCATTGTTGATGCAAATATTTTAGTTACATTGTTAAAAAAAAACAAAAAAAAAAACTAAATAAACAGAAGGATGTAGAAATTCAGATATGACATATCGAAACTCAGACAATTCCAATTGTTATTGGAACACTAGGAAACATAAAAATTTTGAAAACTTTTTCAACTACTTTCTGTACTGAGTTGGTTGAAATGCAAAATATTTCACTTATGGTTATTTGTCATATTTCCAGAAAGGTTTTATCAATGGACCTATACTATTAGAATTTGCACGTACAACCCATATATTCACATGATATCATACAATTAAGAAAAACTATGCTGAAAGTGTCAGCAAGATATTGTACCAATAATAATGATTGGCATTGTATTGGGGTTTCGGGTTGGAAATCGGAGGCAGCTCTTAAAAATGTCAAACTAAAAAAAAAAGAAACAAAAAAATAACACCACCACCAACAGAAACAATTATTATTATTATTATTATTATTATTATTATTATTATTATTATTATTAACAATAATAATATTATATGTTTGATATTTTTAAGATCTGCATCCAAGTTACTTTTTTTACAAAAATGATCAGCGGAAAATGTCATGAAGCCATTTTTGAACTTATGTCTCTGGTTGGGACCCTGACCCTGAAAGAAATGTGCATACAACAGCAATCAAATGAAATAATAATAATAATAATAATAATAATAATAATAATAATAATAATAATAATAATTTTCACGGGAACCTAGAAATATACCTTGGTTAGTGTTCAGGCGCGCAGTAAAAATCCTGGGAGTCAGATATTTTAGTTTAGCTGATATCTCTGAGGAGAGGTGGTTTCTGAACCTTGTATGGCAACCTACCAAGTTTTGGTGTCTGATAAAATACACTATGAAAGGAATAATCCTATATCAACCAACTCATTCATACAGTGATGGAAATAATTTATATCCATTGATGCTTATGTACAAAGTATGAACTTAAAGTCAAACAGAAATGATACCACTGAAAACCAGGGAAGTGGATCGAAAATGACCACATCAAGATTTTTTGGGATCTCGACATCCAAACAGATCGTTTTCTTGAGGCTTCCAAACCAGATATCATCGTCAGTGAAAAACGAACAAAGAAAAACTACTCATCTTCGTGGCTGTTCCTAGTGATCATTATATGAAGGTCAAAAACATTGAAAAGCTTAAAATGTAAACTAATTTCCGGACTGAGGTTGCGAAAATATGGAACGATCTGACCAATATTGTCCCAGTTATCGTTAGGGCGTTGGGGTGTATAACACCAAACAAAAAGTTCTACGTTAAGAAAATCGCAATAAAGGTAAGTATTCAGAAATCTGTATTGCTTGACTCTGCTAAGTATTCTGTGAAAGGAGCTACATGTACAACTTTATAGGGAACACCCATAATGCAATAACTTCAGTTGAAAACGAAAAACCGTGCAGATGAAAAGATAAAAAACTAATAGTAGCAGTAAAACACTGAAGTATTACGGAAAACTGAAATTAGTTCTTCTCGTTTTAAAAAAAACTATCAAGCACACATAATTTTTATGTCGCCTACATACAGGGCATAGGCTCTCCACAACTTCCTATCTCTTTTAGCTTTAAGTAACATTTGTGTATAATATCTCACCTATTTTTGCTCTACTATCCATTTACACAAATTCATTATTTACTCGGTGTTTTTCTCTACTCTCTAATAGGTCCTGTGAGTATTAAATTTTCCAAGTCTTTTTCTTATCTGTATAAGTTTTCTTCTTATTTTCATTTTTCTTTAAAATGTCCTCATTTTTCAAATGTTCTTGTTCACATGTTCATCGAACACTATCAAGTACTCATCATTTTTATGTCACCTTCCTCCAGGGCATAAGCTCTCCACAACTTCCTATCCCTTTTAAATTTAAGTAACATTTGTGTATAGTATCTCACTTATTCCTGCTCTGCTATTCATTTACACAAATTCACTAGTTACTCACTCTGAGTATTAAATTTTCCAATTCTCTTTCTTATCTGTATAAGTTTCTTTTAATTTTCAGTTTTCTTTAAAACCTCCTCATTGTTCAAATGTTTCTGTTAACATATTCATCGAACACTAGTCGTGCGAATATTCAGTAAGTACGTGACATTTATATAGAATAATTAGTGTTGCGATAATGAAGAAACTTCCAGTCACTTGATCTCCAGTGACGAAGAATTACTGGCGTGAAAAAGAAATCAATAAATAAAAAGTCTAATAACAAAAAGAACAAATTAATTATGTCCACATAGAGGGATGGTGCTGGTTAAAATAGTTAGTCTGGTTGACTATTGAGTAATAAACTTGATCTTTATATTCCTATATTAGTGTGCCTTGTGTCAAACTAAGATAGCTTTAGTACATGTTAATGATACAGAATTTGCCCTTTACTCTCTTAACTAAACTAATAACAATAATACAGTGAGAATTCGGTGTCTTCAAAATTTGTGTTATTCGAACAGAGTGCTAACATTTTCTAATGATGTTCTCTGTATTAAGCATGAACTTGGTGATAGATAAAACGCCTATCTCCAAGGATACATGTTCAAAGGTTTTATTTCATGGACTTAACATCCAGTTGTAGTGCGTAGTTATATTCTGCCCTTTCGCTTCTTTCAATCAGCTCTTTGCACGCGTTATCATACTCACCAATTACACCTGCATCATTTCAACCTAAGTAGTTCGTGGTTGCTTCATTGCCAGATTTTTATCAGTAACTGCTTTTATATATATATATATATATATATATATATATATATATTATCCTATTCACTCTTATGACGCCGCCTCATCTGCTGAAGAATAATTCTAACAGATCGCAAAGCAAAACAAGAAGCTTTCTTTTGTAGAATTCATTACAATTCCCTTATTCAGTAATTTCTGCTGACTTTAAGTCACGCGTTCTTTATCGTTCTTTCTCATTTTCCTGTGTCAGGTGTCTTCGGGGCGTGGGCAATCATGACCCGTCACAGCTTCTTGAAATTTGTTGCGTCAGTATTGCATCCTTTATAACCATTTTTTTCACTTCGAGGTATTTGTTCTAATTTTCTCAAATTTATCAAGTCATTTAATCACGGATTCCCAATACTTTTTTCTATTCGATGTTTTCATTGAATATTAAATTCTCCAAGACATCTTTACTCATTATGTGTCCTAAGACTTTTTATTTATTCTTTTATTTTTTATCAGCAGTTTTATTATCCTTAAAGTTTATTCAGTTGTAATATGCTCCTTCTGAGCTTCTCGATTATTCGCTGGTAGAACTACATTTAGGTTGCTTCACGTTCCTTCTTTATCTCTGAGGAAATTATCCAGATTTCACAGCCATATAGAAAATGAAATATTATATAACAAACTGGCGCTCTTTTCTTTTCTCCAAGGATATCTTTGTTCCATCAATCGATATATTTTTGAAAAGCATCTTTTTTTATACGTCTTCTCATATCTGTGATAGTCTTTCAATTATTTTTTATTATACAGCCTAGATAGCTTTACTACCTTGTTTGGTTGCCCAAGAAGGGCAGTATATTTAAAAAAAATATTATATTTTCGTACCTGCTTAATTGTGATGTCATGTAAACGTAACCCCCATCTCAGGTTGATTTTTTTCTTGAGAGTCATTCACTCCGTATTCACGCAATATAGCTGTGGTGTCCTTCCTCTAAAGAGTCTATGTTGGACTCTTCCGCCTACTATAAGATTAGTAGGAGAGAAGGCCTTGGGAAACAGTCGAATAGATTGTTATACCAAGGTTGTGACTATTCGCGGCTGCTGTCGAAATCTCTGCCTTTGGATAGAGAGGAACCCGGACGAAGCTGTGCCGAAGGGCAGAGTTTTGTCCTGGGAAGTAGACAGTCCCTGAACCCGTTTATGCGGGTTGTAAGGGAATATTTTTGGCGAAGCCTCGGAGAACCCATGGTAAACTCGGTCTTGTGCCAAATATATCTCTCGTGGGGGGGGGGCTGTTAAATATTAACAGTCGAATAGATCTGTTTCAGCTGTGCTGGTCAATCTCTCTGCCTCCGAGCAGAGATAATTCTCCAGACGAGGCTATGTCGAAGGGCAGAGTCTCGTCTCGGGAATCAGTTACCCGACCCCGTTTTATACGGGGTCTATAGGGAATTTTTGGTTGAGCCTACCGGCTCGGATTGCCCCACATTAAACTCGGCCTTCTGCCACATCCTACCTAGTGGGGAGACTGGTAAATATAACAGTCGTATAGATTAAACGCTGGGTCAACCGACACACACTGACTAGTCGTATAATACTCCTCTGTTGTACTTACTGTTTAATATATGATATATCTGCGACACTTGTTTTGTTATTTCTTTAACCATTTACTTGGTCGCAACAGTAGATAAGCAAATTGAGTTAAGAATAGGCTGTACAACTCAACACCGCCGATTGCTATAAATTAAAATAGTGATGTTCTTAAATAGAAACTACATCACTTTCAACAACAATAACAACTAAAATAGGCATTACATGAAACTCGATGATGAAAATAATGACGTCCCACATCAATTCAAACAAAAGTTTAGAAAGGAAACCCCTATCAATACCGGAAAGAGCGATATCAGCTACCTGACGTGAGAAACATATTTTCCTGCAAAAATTTTAAGAGAAAGATTTTATGAATTTCTACCGAAATTTTACATTTCATGAAATATATCATTTGTCAAACTCGAATCTCACTGAAGAAAACTCAAGTTTTTTGCTGCTGTTTATTGCAGGAATTTTGATTTGTAATACTATCTTGCTAACAATAAATTTTACTATTTCTTTTAAACCTTAGTCTGGTACAAGATCAAATGTATTAAGCATCTAATAAGGACTGACCTAACGACACCTGCAAGGCAAACTGTTCTACTATAAAAATTGTTAACCTTCGTTTTTTTTTTATCAAATTTATAGGAATTATTATTCATTTTATAGATGAAAAAATCAAATTAAATAGCCATTACATCAATTTGCTTATTACTATCTATTCTTCAATTATCTTCAATGTTTTGTTTGTATCATAAGCAAACCTTGCCCAAATCCTTTTTAATATATGGTAATCCATTAATATTTGTTCATCCGTGTCCAGTTTTGTTTGTTTCTAATCAACCATTCTATTAGGTTGGTGCAAAAATAATGACGTAATAATGTCGTTTTTTGACGTTAAAAAATACATCAAAAAACGACATTATTACGTCATTATTTTTGCACCAAACTAATAGCAGTATAACTAGTGCCGCTTAGATTTTGATTGCACTTAAAAGGAGACGTATTCATTTATCATGATAATGGGAATATTAGCCGTTTTCCTATAAGGAAACATTTAGCATTCATTGACTGAACAGCTAGTACTGATCTCGGCTGAAATTTATTAAAACAATTTTTCAGGAAACTTTTTAAGTTCAGTAACTGTTATCGCTCTTTCGAGTATTGATGTAAGTTTCACTCTTAACCTTTTATTGAAGTAGTGTGGAATGTCAAAATCTTATTGATGCCATTATTTTCTCTTCGAGATACACATATGATAACCATTTTAGCCGTTTGTGCTGTTGGTACTTATGCGGTTTTTCTTATTTCGTACAGTATTTTGCAAATATGTAGCGTCAGTAAACAGTGTTCAAAGAAGTATGATCTTTGCCCAAACCATCAGAGACCATTCGCTCAAAGCCATTTTTAACCATTGATCTTAGAAAAACGGTTGTATACAGCTGACAGTTTAGATATTTCTAAACGTGTTTGGCGCCATGCATGACATCTATATGAAAGTCTCGGTCTGATGAGGATATTTGCGAACATTACTCGAATGGTCTTTACAATCTCATTGATTTTCTATTTATTTACAGAGCACTTGCATCAGTCTTCGTTTGGAAATCTCTGATGGCTTCATCCAATAAGGTACCAATAACTTTGATTCTTCCTTGAAACTCTTTATAACTGACTGTTAAATTTCTAATCTCAAAGACTTTTAGGAGAATATACATTTATAAAATTAATTTTTGTTTTTACTTTTTCCATGAATATTAGTATGATTCAAGTTAGAAAACCGTGTTCTGTGATTAAATTTCATGTCATCAGGTTTGTGCAAATCATTTATTGATACAATGGGCTGATTTAATATAATACTTCCACATGGAACTGGTAGTCGTAATAATTTAAGATGTAATAATTTACATTAAAAAAGTTTTGAGTCTGTCTATATTTCTGAGATGAAGTATTATGTCCATTATTTACATTATTCGGACTATTGTCCTCATCTTTGTCGCCATATTTATTACAACGTTTCGTCCGTTGTACGCTCCGGCCTTCTTCCTCAAGGACACATGGCACAGTGGATAAAGTCGTTGGTTAGATCCAGTGACAAGACCCAAAGAGTGTGAGTTCAATACCCGGTTAAGGCAGTGGAGAACTTTCAGAGGAAAATTAACAGGAGATAACTGATAACTGACATCCATCAAACATGGTATGTGGAACTAGAACAGTCTACCCCAATGAGCAAAATAAAGGGTTCAGTTCGACATTTCAACCACCTGAAGAAGGCCGGAGCGTACAACGGCCGAAACATTGTGATAAATATGGCGACAAAGATGATGACAATAGTCCGAATAATGTAAATAATGTAAAAAAAAAGTTTTATTGGGACTAAAAAAAAATATGATTTATTAGAACCAGCGTCTTTCAAGTAAAATATCTTTCAGCCTTCTCGTGCTTTGTAAAACACGAGAAAGGATTGTTAGCTGCTAAAATAGGGATTTTATATGCATGATGTATGTAAAGAATTTACTTTCTGTATTGAAAAATACTACAAATAACGTAATCAGAGTTAATGTGTTTGCATTGAACGTAAGATGTATATCTGAAAAGTGACATCTTCCCGCGTTATGACAAACCTTTAGCTCTCGCTCACTTTTGGCCATTGTGCAAGAAACTTTAAACAGCGCTATATATGCTCAAAACATTCTCAAACAATGTTGCTGATATTCCTGTAAGGGGAGACAATATACTGTTCAATCAGGTTAATATCAACTCAGTATGTTCTTCAAGATTTCCCACAATATTTATGGTCGACATGGCCATCAGTCGCCGGATAAACAGGTTCTCCTACTACGAGTGGCTAGGTACCCAACAGGATTAAAAGCAAGAACTCCCGAAGGGTGCGTAAACCTTCTTGTAGAGCAAAACAATAAAACACCTAGCATAATGGGGTAGATTGAACACTATGCGCCTAGTTCAATGATGACAGGTGAAAGGCTTTTGGGGATGAAGTCAACGACCAAGATGGAGTATACACCATTGGATTCAATGACCAATGCGTCCGTGACCTGTGCGAACCTTCAAGTTAGAGAATATTGGCTGTGGTTTGACTTAGAGAACGGATTAGCCCAAAACTTGTAACGAATGAATGAATACAAAAATGAATTGTTTAGGCTTTTACTTGCGCATCGACCTTGCAAACACCGCCGTTTATATGACTGATAAAGATGACGATTGTCAGTAATGGGTATAATGGTATAGCCTTTTCAGCTCGTCTACCCACAATTCTTGCTTCATTGCATCAACACCTGCAAGAAGCTTGGAATAATGTATCGCAGGAAGAAATTTGCCGTCTTTAAGATCGTAGACATACTAGAATATAAGAATGGAATAAGAAGGGAATATAACTCTGTTAATATGGAATAGGAACTAATGCGACGTTCTTTATTTAGGAATCTGTATATGTATTTGTTTACATATGCAATAATTAGTTGTAATCAAGCTAAAGTAACTATATATTTAATCTTGAGTAAATTGAAAATTATTCACCGAGTTGCAATTTTATTTTCCGTTTGGGTGTATAATATACAGTAATAGTAATAACAACTGTAGCTGTAAATATATACAAATTTAACTGTGCAATTTAGAAATTGAGAACAAAGTAATAGACTTATTTAATAATATAAAAATAACATTATATACAGTTTGATATAATAAAGTACCTTGTCTACAGAACACCGTTAGTCTTTATTTTCTACAACTTCTTCATATACAATATACTTGTTACCATAAATTACTTCTCTTGTTTGTCATCATTATTCTTTGATAAGTATTACTTTGTCACAATTACAAATTTCTCTTTGGGAAAATCAGCACAAATTACTCACCCGCAAGAAATTGAGAAGAAAGAACGAAAAAGAAAGAAAGAAAAAATACAGAAAGAAAGAAAGAAAAAGTAAATAAACGAAGAAAGAAAGAAAAAAAATAAAGGTAAGAAAAAAAAAATAAAGACAGAAAAAAATAAAAAAATAAATAAATGAAAATGAGTTATTTCTCATAATAATTGTCGCATTTAAAACTCTCCTGAAAACACAGTTTCGAGAAATTTGATATTCGTGTTATGTTTGAAACTATCCAGATCCCTGCCGTACTGAGCGCAGCGAGGATAATAAAGAAAATGCCAAAGATTTGATGTCACTTAATCCCTAGTAACAAATCGTGACGTCTGCAAACGCAATAAACATTCTAATTCTTATCTTCTTCCGCATCGGTTTTAACTGATGATCTTGCATTATGGGTATTCTCTATCAAGCTGAGATGTTTTACAGAATATTTGCAGTACCAAGCAACGCAGACTTCTGAAGCTATGGGATACTAAGCTTTATTCCAATTTACACCACAGTGATAAATGAGACAATAATGGCATGAATGCCCTCAATTCTGGTAACTTCAATTATTATTAATATTTGCACACCAATATCAATTAATGTCTTTCGCTGGGGATTAAATGCAAGTTTCCTATATTCTAGTTAATTTTAGTAATCCTTTTATTTTCGTACATTTTATTCTTCCGTAAATTTCCAAATCTTTCAATCTGTCAAACTCTTCAGGACTGAGCTCCAGCGATTACTTATACAATTATCATCACATCCTTATCCGTCTTCCAGCAAGATTTACACATTTTCTATTTTTCTCTTTTTAGCTTTATTTCGAATTTATTTTGTGGCTTCATGAAACAGAAACATCCAATATTTTTTATATTTTTTCATCGTCTTAACGACGATCCGATCTAGTAATTTTGACTTGAATTGAGTGATTATTTGAATTTCAAAACCATTTTTTTAAAATTTCTTAGATTCTGTTTTAGATAGTTTTTTTTAGACTGTAATCATTTTTTGAACAGTTCGCAGCAGATCACCATTCCCAACCTGCCATATATATTTGAGTAAATCTTGTATTTCTTCTCATCTGACTTGCCTACCATATGACTGACTATATATGATTATATATAGGTTATATTTTTGTCTTACTAGTTTTAATTTTATATGTTTTGTTTTATAGAGTTTAACTGAGTCAGTGTTAATAAGAACCCACTTTCTCTTTCCAAATATCTCGCAAACGATATCTTGCGCACAATCATGCTCATGTCGTTTTGCTTGGAAATTTGTTTTTCTGTGCAATTATGTTTTTACCATTTTTGGTTCCTTACATCATATGATTTTATTCTCTTGACTGTTTCTAGTATTTGCTATTTTTATCATTTATCTTTTGTACTAATCTTTTCCCTTGATTACACAGCTGATACAATCGTTACTTTTTCCCTTTCAAATAGTTTGCCTACTTTAGTAAGTGTGTGAAATGCTTCCTGTATTGACATTAACAATATTTTTTTCTTATTTCTCAGTCTATATTACCAATTTAGGAGTGATCTCGAATATCTCCTAACAGATAGTTCCAATGTATTTATTCTTTTGATGGTGTATTCTTTAGCATTCTTTATTGACGTTTTACTTCGTTTCATTCTGCTTAATTTAATCCTCTCCCAATGTTCTAAGATACTTGTAGCTTCGAATTTTCATCAAGTACCTTCCCGATGTCATGAGTTCTCAACTCGGTATGTATACGGATGATACAACTATTTACTCCTGTCTTAATAGAAAGTCTGATCATTTCGATAAGGTTAAACTGACAACTGATCTCAAAAGTGACCTACAATCTGATGTTAAATGAGGCAAGGAATGTCTTGTTTCATTTTAGTGTCTCGAAAACTACTCTTTAAATTGTCTGAGAGAAGCCTTGTTTATCTTTCGTCAACGTGGTTGATGCTAACCTAGAGGAGAATGACACATTGTTCCTTCTCGGGCTAACGTTTTCCGCTGACATGAAGTGGAAAGATTATATTGAATCAATTACTATGTCTTCTGCTAGGAAAGATTATTAATTGTGATGTGCTAGACATTTTTCTCGACAGAATATCTCTTACATAAGTTTACCATTCATCCATGCATTAAACATTCTGGTCTGGTGTCCCTACGATGTATTTAGAGATTCTTGATAAAATACAAAGAAGAGTCTGCAATGTTATTGATCCCGACCTGGCATCACGGCTTCAGTTTCCTTCCTGATCAGCGTAATATGGCTTCTCTTTGCCTTTACTATAAATATATTCATGTCAATTTTTCTAATGAACTTTCCTCTCTGGCATCTAAACTTTATGAATTTAAGCGCAACTCGAGATTGGCGGGAAAATCTAATCTTTTTACAGATTAAATGGCTAAATATAACCTTTAGTTCTATTCACACAGTTTCTTCTATTTCCAGTCAACTTTGATATTCAAAAATTTAAATGCAATGTCTATCGTTTTCTCTCTCTTCTTAATTACTGTTTCTTTTATTGTCATTTTTTCCTTTATAATGTTTTATTTTTCTCATATTCCCTCACACTTACTAACCTCCTTGTAGCTTAGTAGCTTTATTGAATTGCTTGAGGCGAAATTATTAAAAAGTTCGCTTTCCTATTTAGTATCCGGATAATATCCTTCTTATGAAATTCAATTCATTCTGTTCTTTGTTTCCATTGTGTATAAGCAATTTCATAAAATCTCAAAGAAACTTGCAGTCAATAGCATAGAAAACGAAATATATATTTTGTGTTAATTTATTTTAAGACTTTTCTCTTATATTCTTAACCATATAAAAAATGTTATTTTAGTAATGAGTGCAAAATAACTTATCTGGTTTTATTCAATAGAGTCATAAATAATTTGCATATAGAGGACAATTTGTAATGCTGAATGTATCAACATTACTATTACGAGGCAGTTAAGAATAAATTTGGAGCACACTCAGTCAGTTTAGTGTTATACGTCATATAAGCTGGGGCGATCATTTCGATTTTTCCGCAGTAGGTTGCCATTTCTTTCACTGGTAGACTGGTTGCCATAAAAGGCTATGAGACCCAGTTTCTCCTGCTATTCAACCTGGGACGAGAAGGAGTGATAGATACATACCTTTTTCAAGGTTATTTGCGCGCAGGTGAACGTAACGAACTCGATTGTAATTCGAACTCGGTTCTATGATTTCCCATTCCGAGCCGTTATTCAACGCATCATCCCCATCAATGCACTACTTTTTTTAATTGTTTGTTTTTAACAGCATATCAACTATTTATGGGTCATTTAATGTCGAAATTTAATTTTTCTTGGGAGCTTTGAAGTAATAAAAATACGATATACGTTATTCTGGTTTCACAACTGAATACATTGTAAATGATACTGAGCTTTTGTACATATTCATATGTGTGAGAAGATAATTACTAGAAGCAGTAATATTTTTGAAGTTTTGTTGACGCTATATTCTGGAATATAGTTTGATTTATTTAAATAATTGTAGGATATTATATGAATTAATGTAAATGAAAGACTTATTTCATGTTTATTAATGTATTGTTAGTAATTTTACTATGAATAGGTATCTTTGGTAACTTTTATGTAAAAATGTATTGCTGGTGTTTTTACTATAAAAATGTAGTTTTATACTTTCATAGGGTTTTGTTTTTACTTGCGGTGGCGTAGATATTTTTTTAATGATGGGACCCTAAAAGGTGCTACCACAACCAAATTTATATCGAATTCCTTTTAACTTTCATCGTTAGTGCAATGAGAGAGGTATTTTTCAAAACTTTAGAGGGAACTGGAAACCCATTCCTAAACAGGAAGCAAGGAATAAACCTCTACTCCTGTTCGCAAGACGTGAAACATGATTAAGAAATGAAAATCAAACAACACAAAAGTTTCCTATTTGTTTTTTTTTTTAATCTTATCATCCTGCCCGATTCTGATCTTTTCAGAAGCCCGACATTAATATTCTGCAGTGTAGTATGGGCTAACGGCAACAGAAAAGAATAGATAAAACACTCTGGTAGCAGGTAGGAAGCACTAGAACGTGTACTCTGACCATTTTCAGAAATGCTGATCGAACATAATTTTTTTCATCATTTTTAGAGTCACTTTACTATTAATGTATTGAGATCAAAAATTAAAAAAAAAGGTACATCAATATCCTAAAACTATTTTGTCGCCATCATCTATGAAAAAGTTAGAGTAGATTCAAATAAACTTACCGAGCAAAAAATGATGCTGCAGCCGAATGCTGTGACATAGGACTGGTAGCCACACTGACTGTACCCGTCCGAGATGGACTACCGTTGTAAGCAGAAGATGAGGGAGAGGATATTCGGGAATGACCTGATGCCCCACTTCGGGTATCGACGTTTACATTGCCGGTTTGAATCATGACTGGATCGGTGTAACTGAGAAAACGCTCTCCTCCTGGTCCACTCGGCCCTACCGGTAAAGGCCGATTCATCTATAATAATAATAATAATAATAATAATAATAATAATAATAATAATAATTGCAAGTACAGCCCACACTTTACGAAGGGCTTTATCTATGTAATTTTTTTTTTTTTTTTTTTTTGTCAGTGAAAAGTGTCATGATGCCATTTCTAACCTTAGGTCCCTGGGTGGGACCCGGAAAGAAATGTGTAAACGCCAGAAAGCAAAGAAAATAAAAATAATAATAATAATAATAATAATATTTTAATAATGAGATGATGATGACAACAAAAACAATAATTGCAATAATAATGATGATAGAAATACATACATAAAACAAAGACAGAATAATTAAAAAACCATATCTAATATGTATATGCTTAACAATTAAAGGCTTTAATGGAAAATGATGGTAATAATGGCATCAAACAAAACGGAATAGTGTGTCTTTTTTTTATTTAAACATGATAATACGCTTGAATATAAAGGTCTATGCGAAGGATTTTAACATCAACACTAAGACGTAACTTTGTGCCAAATCTATGCTACATTTAATAACAATAACACTGTTGCATCTATTGTTTCACTTTGACATTTCAATCTAAATTGTATATCTTTTGATTCCATGCATTTTAAAAAATAGCATTTCGAAATACGCATACAAACTCAAGGACATTCATTGTACATTCGCATGTCGCTTGTTTTTTGTTGGTTACATATACACTACCAGTCAAAAGTATTTGACAACGTTCAAAAATTTTTATTTCTCATTCCAGAAGTGTTATTTTCTTTTAAACAAGTTAAGAAACACAATGGTTTTATTTATTATACTAAATACAAATCTTCCTGAGCCACATTAAATACAAATTAAACCAAAAAAAGTCTTAAAACTTTGATTCATCAGAATGATCCCCTTTGGCCGCTATCACTGCTTCACAAATTCTCAGCACTCTTTCCACCAAAGACTGGAGGTAGACTTATGATAGTTCTTCTCAGCTTTCCTGCAATAGTTACCAGAACTGAGCGTACTTGCGGATTGTTTAACTCTTATTTTTAGGTCAAGTTCATCCGACACCAGTTCAATGAGATTTATGTCTGCAGATTGCGCCGGCCAAGACATCAGTTGAAGGACGTAATGTTTCTCTTTGCTATTAATGTACGGCTGGCAGAGCTTGCTAGTATGCTGTCGGTCATTATCTTGCATGAATACAAATCCTTGATCCACAGGCTGCGTTTCAGATGGAATTGCGTGATGTTGCAGTATGCTGTGATAGCCGGTCTGATTCAATTTGCCCATTACCTAGTGTAAAAAAGCACCTCACGCCGTAACAGAGCCTCCTCCATGCTTTACAGTTGGTGTGATGCAGGAGGTTGAAGCTCTTTCCTTAAATGTTCGCCGCACATCGACCCTCCTATTTGACCCAAAGATTTTGAACTTTGATTCATCAGTCCAAAAGACTTTATTTCACTGTTCTATTGTCTAGTCTTTGTGCGCCCTGACCCACTGGAGCCTTTTGACATTGTTTTGATTCCTCAACAGCATTTCTGTCATATAGATCATCTTCACAGAGTCTTCTCCTCACAGTGGATGTTGGCACATTTTTTCATGACATTGGTTCAGTTGTGCAGTGATGTCTGTAGCAGTCAGCCTACTATCACGCAAACTGGTGACTCTGATGAAATTGTTCTCTGCTCTTGTGCTTGCTTTTGGTCTACCAGCCCTACTTTTGGTCTTGTTTTGTAGCATTTCCTGATGTCTCCTAACAGTATAATCCACTGTAGTTCTGCGATTTTTAAAAAGATTTCTCTGCTTTAATATCCTTTTTTCTTAAGTAATGATCTCTTGTCTTTGTTTAAGTGTAAGTTCACGTGTTTTGGACATTTTGTTGATAAAAAAAAGTTGCAAAAATCTAGCTTTAATTTAAAAGAAGTTGCAAAATCTAGGTTTTAATTTAAGCAAAATAAGCATAACAGATTTCACTACTGGGGAAGGAAGGTATATCAATAGCATAGGTAAAACAGGTAGTATCTAGAAAGTAGTAATTAACTACAATATAGTCTAATGTGATTTCAAGTTGGGGTAAAATGTAACTTTTGGAAAACGTTTTATTCATGCCCGGTACTAAAGAAGAAAAACGCCTTCAAATCAATTTTTCAAAAAATATCTGGTTATACTAAGGTCAAAGTTACTGAGGAAGACTTGTAATTAGTATAATAAATTAAGCCATTGTAGTGCTTAACATGTTTCATTCGAAAAATTTCTTTTAGAATGAGAAATTAAAATTTTTTAGGGTAGCCAAATACTTTGACTGCATATAGTGACATGTCGTCTTTTAAAATTATTAATTCTGAATTAGATTTTGTGAGGATATGATACTTAGAAAAACATGACACACAGAGATGCGTGTAAAATGACATTCGAGATTTACTAAAGGAAACACAATAGATACACAACACTATAAACATAAACACATAGTGAACGAAACAAATCAGGGTGTAACTTGAAATCATATCAACAGTACCACTTTCCGTGCCCATAAACGTTATGTCTCCAGTGTTACAGTTTTTTGTGTATATGTATGTACTAGTGAGCAAATGAGTTGACTCACTTTATAGTCCACCAATAGAAGGTTAACCAATAAGAAGACGTAAAATATTCAATCCGTCGTGTATAAATGCGGCCATTTTGTTTACCCTCTCCGAATGTCCAGTGCCAACTTGTCAGGCGAAAGACCAGAAGGAAGAACTATTCAACTACGCTGTGCTACTTTACCGGGATATCCACTGCTAACCTGAACAACGCTTTCCTACTGCCTTCGAAATATTCTCTGCTAACCTCTGGATTCTATACTCGAAGACGACCGTCATCATGAACAACATCCAGCACATATTAAGAACAACAAAAAGGACGATAATATGAAGAGCTCCCTGAAAGTTCAGTGAAATCAACCATGAAAATGTTACTTAACCACATAGTTTTCATAGTCTTCTTCGAAGTAATCTAGGAGGATGTACATAGATTCTTCATTATGAAGAAAGAAGGCTTGAAAAACACTTATATGGTATACTGAAGGAAATGAGGGACAGAGAGAAACAGCAATTAACATATTTAATGGAATTTGGCGATTGGATGACAAACAGATGCAAAAAGAAATAGAAATTATTTAATTTTGTTTAGAGCAACAAGAGACAACAAGGCCTAGTCAGTTATGATCACCAACGTCACGAAAAGATACAGCATATAAAAGAAGATTTTATGAAAGAAGTCATCGAAGGGATGTGCGTCATGCTGAGCAGGCTCCTTAATTTTACCGGCTTATTCCGTTTTTGGAATATAAACAGGTGATTAGATCAGAAATGAAGAATGATACCCGAATTTTGAAGTACAAAGCAGGCGTGATATTATGGTAGATATTCTAGTACTTTTTCAAGAATTCCTCAGGATCGTTTTGTATAAATTTGTTGGATTTTTTAACACCCACAGTAAACATTTGTGTTTAGAGAGTGAATTAAGTTGAAATCCCCACAGATAATATGCCAATGATAATGATGTCAATCAATTAGATGTCAAAAAAAAAAAAAGGTAAACATTGACGATGTAGGTGATAACTTGATATATTTTTGGACTCGATGTCTACTCCTTGATCCTAAAATCATAAACTTTGCGATCAAATTGGTATCATCTATGACTAGTCTGTCTATATCTCTGAGATGAGGTATTATGATTATTATTTACATTATTCGGACTGTTATTCTCATCTTCATTGCCATATTCATAACATTTTATCCGTTGTACGGAGCGTACAACGGATAAAATGGCCTTCTTCCGGTGATTAGAATTTCGAACAAAAGCATTTCGGTGGACGAAATAAAGGGTTGGGTTTGAAATTCCAATAATGTAAGAAATCTATGATTAGATTTGTTTTTTCTGCAGACAGTAACGCCATGATTCTTGATGTGTTTCGTGTTCAATATGCCAATATATATATATATATATATATATATATATATATATATATATATATGCATGATTTTTTCTGTATAGAAACTCAATACTGCTAATATCAAGGATAGTTTGCCATACAAGCTGGATAGATAGTTTCTTGTACTTTTGCGAGATTTTCAATGTTATGCATTTTGACGTCCGTTCAAACGCTCATCATTGTTGGCAGACATTCGTCTGGTCTTGAAGTGTTAGATCGACTACAAAAAAACAAAAAACAAAAAAAAAACACGTTTTTGGTACTTTATCCTAGTAGTAGCAGTAAAACCTTATGTAAACAACCGATGATTTCCTGCGAAAGCTTTTTATCCACTTCTTTTTTTTCCCTTATTTTTAATGTTAAAATAACATCTGATGCTAATTCTCTTATGTTTTTTTTTTAATCATTTCACCTCAAGCAAAGCGATAATGCTACTAAGACGCAATGGTTTACCGGGTGTAAGAGAACGAGAAGAATTTAGGGAAGAGAAAGACTAGGGGACAGGGAAGCCTGAAACCAGAAGAGAGTTCCACATGCGAGAAGTGCAAGAAAACTATTTGAATAGAATTTATGGTTGCATCTAAATATTTCAACAGCAAAACAATGAGACCTACAAGCCAATCTAGTAGTACGCTTAATTTCAGACAGTCGAGGCACCAAGCAAAAATCACCAAAACTCAAAAACAACACTTTGCAATAGCGCTCGTAATCTTCGAACGCAATTTCTGTTTTGGATTCACACATTGGCTCATAAAATATACCGCTGATAAATAATAGTAAAAGTCTGCACGTCATTTTGAAGACATGTACTATCTCAATTTTGTAAAAGCTTAGGTAGCAACGCGTCTGTTTTTTATGGCTTACAAACCATTTGCATGTTATTTCAAGCCAGTAAATATTATTAGAATGTTAGAATTTTTGAGATATTAATGATTTACTGGTACAAGTTCTATTAATTAACCCATAGATGTAGGGATAAGAGGTGTATTCATATATTTTCCCAAGGGTATTTCCGGGTAAGTGAATATAACGAACCCAACTGGAATTTCGAACTCGGCTCTCCGATTTCCAATTCATGTCGCTATCCATTACATGATTCAAACATCCAAGCTTAAACCTACTTGTAGTCGGAATAATAAATGGAATAATAAAATTAGCTCAAGGAATAATAAACATATATCATCTTGGAAATTCAAACAACAGGAAAAATGTATCAGACGAAACAGCGAGACAAGAAAGACAAAGACAACAGTCCGAATAATACATGGAACCATACTTCGAAGTTTATTCTGACATTCTTAGGCATACAACAAAACAGAAATAAATCATATATACAAAACGATCCAATGAAACATTTATGTACTTAAACAGTAAAATCATAAATTTCACAAATGCAACAGCTAGCATTGAGCAGAAAATACTTTGATGTGGGAGTAAATAAATATTTTCTTTGATAAACTATCGGGAAAAGACGTTTCTCATCACTATAAGACCAATAATAGCACAGCAAATCTCACCACCTGCATTGATATATAGAGTTAATCTTGTGATCTTGAAACAAAAATTACCCTCTACTTGATATACTGTCCTAAATATGTTTTTACTAAATTGAACGTGAAGTACGTCTAATCAATAATGGACATGGATGATATGAAGAGCTCTTTGAAATAAGAACAGAAAATAAATGGGCGATGTGGCACCAGACATCAAGAAGTTCTACATGTTTTACTGTTTATTCATTATCTAAAAGAAAAACAGAAATAAACTAAAAAAAATGACATTGAGTTATTAAGTAATGCTTAATAAGTATTAGGAAGAGAGAAAACATATAATATATAATCCGCCTCATCCACCTCTCCCTTTCTCTCTTTATCTATGTACACACACACACACACTATTAAAATATACATCTTTTCCACACCGCTAGCACAGCAAAATTCAGGTGCTAAGTTATAAGACTTAACTCAGTACCTGAAGTTTGCGTTGTATATTTATTATTATTAAAATATATATATATATATATATATATATATATATATATATATATATATATATATATATATATATATATATATATATATATATATATATATATACATATATATATATATATATATATACATATATATATATATATATATATACATATATATATATATATATATATATATATATATATATATGGGGGTGGAATGCGGATAAATCAAATAACTAGACACTAGCAACCGTGTGTACGTGCGTTAGCGTGTATACACAGATAAGCGAATAAATATTTACTTTAATATGAGGTGTAAACAAAACAGTGCTCACTGCGGTTAGGCAGAGCTGTGAAGTATGTATTATCATATACACATATATTGGAAGTGCAACTTAAAGTTGTTTCGTTGTTCTAGCAACTCATCAGGGACGAATTATAACTTTTAGAAGTGTAATGTATATTTAATTATATATATATATATATATATATATATATATATATATATATATATATATATATATATATACATATATATATATAATATACACTACATACACACACATATATATATAGTTTCGGTTATAAAATAAAGCTACAAATTATAGCTGTCTGTGTGTGTGCATATATATATATATATATATATATATATATATATATATCCCATGATTTTTTAAAAATTATCATCCTTTGTCTGCTTGAAAAATCCTGTAAATTTAATTTTACAAGGTTAAAATGATCATTTACATAATAGTATCATAATAAGTATGATATATATATATATATATATATATATATATATGTATGTATTGTGATAGAGTGAAGCTCGTTACAGTTTTATATCGATGTTAACGATACAGAAAGCTCCGATTTAAATTTAAATTATTATTTTTCTTTTACTTACGTATTTACTGTTAGTTTTGCTAAAATTGCTAAACAAAACTAAACAACCAAAGAAGATGAATGGTTTTTGAATGACATTAATGTAAGAGGCGGAAGTGTAAAGTGCATATTGCAAGGAATTGACGGAAAGATTACGATTGACACGCGACATGACAAGGTTATGATTGTATTATTTCTTGAAACCATCCCAAGCATGACTCTTTCCCACAGAACCATTATTTGTCTGAAGAATTTCCTTCTTCGGAAGAAATACGTCACTTTTCATATTTTTTCATGTGTGCGCGCTCGTGTGTGTGTGTGTGTGTGTGTGGAGAAATACGCACACACACAGGACGCGATAAAAATAATTTTATTAATTTATTAGATGCGTGCAAGTATTTACGCTGAAAAATCGGTTTTAGCTGTGTATTCAGTTTCGTGTTTTCAAAAATGAGTGTTGATAACTTTTCCACCTAATATATGTGTGCGTGTCTCTGTGTATGAGAGCGTATAAACTAAGGCGCTCTTATGCATATATTAGGTTGATGCAAAAATAATGTCGTTTTCTCACATAGTAACATACGTAAGAAAACGACATTATTTTTGCACCATCGTAATATATATATATATATATATATATTAGGTTGGTGCAAAAATAATGTCGTTTTCTCACATAGTAACATACGTAAGAAAACGACATTATTTTTGCACCATCGTAATATATATATATATATATATATATATATATATATATATATATATATATATATATATATATATATATTAGGTTGGTGCAAAAATAATGTCGTTTTCTCACATAGTAACATACGTAAGAAAACGACATTATTTTTGCACCATCGTAATATATGTATATACGAATGCCTACACGCACACAAGTGAACCTGAAACTGAAGAATTGGAGCCGTGTTTTTGCATGTACTTACATAAATGTCCCATAAAATTAAAGACGATTCTGTAATGATGAGAAACTCATCCCTTCTTTTGAATAACGGCGGTTACACAACATACCATTGAGTTTACGAAATGCTGACGTCATTTTCCTGCAATTTCTGTCCTGGTATATTATAAAATTAACTGGAAATTTTATTTGTTGGGTGTGGCCACTGGAAATTAAGTTATGTCTGCATATTATCCCGTATTTTATCATTGTGGCTTACCTTTTATTTTAGGTTAGGCGTTCCATGATATACCCAAGAGCTAAGTGTATCTAGAACATATTTGGTGTAAACTTCGCAAGAGGGGGTGGTTTATTATACAAACCGTGAACTAGATATGGTCAATATAAAAATCGGGGCATATTACACAAGTCAAGTTAGGCTTCACTTTCACTCGTGGTCCTTGCTAGCGCCAAGTAAACTGACACATTATGCAACCACTACCAGCTTGGAAGCTAAATCCATTACACCATACAATCTACTTCACATAAAAACTTGACCATTTACGGACTTTTACAGCAGTTTTATATCTTTATAAATTATATGTATATAACTATAACGCTTTATAAATGCACACACACATACACACACACACACACAGACACACGTGTGTGTGTGTGTAGGTTTAATATAAATAAATAGTCACTCATTCTTTTTTCATTTTAAATATTCTTAAATGATATATCTCTTCTTCACAGTTTCTTTTTTCATATTAATATCTAAGAATTGTCTGAGTTGTTAAGAAGGATAGTGAGATGGTTACCCTGTTTGGAATCCAGAGGTGTTTTCCTAGACTAAGCTGATACTCAAGACCAGATAGCCTACAGCTAGTGAAGAAAAGAGTATTTAGTATTTTTCAGAGGCATATGTTTGAAAGTGAATGCAACAAATTAAGCAGGAATTTGAACTCGGCTCAACAATTCCACTTTCGACGCCCGCAATGTTACGATATACGCACATCCTCCTTTATAATATTAGATTGGTGCAAAAATAATGACGTAACAATGTCGTTTTTTGACGTATTTTTTAACGTCAAAAAACGACATTATTACGTCATTATTTTTGCACCAACCTAATAGTAAGTCGAAGCTTGCTGTGAAATAATGGTTATGAAGGTAATCTAACTGATTTTAAGATAATGCAACTGAGTTTACGACTATAGTAACATATTTCTGTACGATTGCTAATCTTGAACATCTGCAGCAGAATTACAGCGAAGAACATAACTATTAGAAATTAGATGCTACAAAAGCGTTCTGGGCATCTACAACATAACCTACATCCCAAATGAGGAACTGCCAATTATTAAAAGACAAGAAAACAGGCCCATTGAAAGACATCAAGATGAGAAGTTTGGAATACTATAGTCATTTCATAAGAGCTGACAATTTTTCTATTAGCACACTACAAGGTACCAACTAAGATAAAAGCAAACAATGGAAATGGGTTAACAATATCACTGGATGGGCTGGAAGATCACAGAGACTGAAACAGTGGCACGCAACCGAGGCATATATTATCAGCTGCTCAGAGGCGTAGCGACCACACGCACTCATTGGACGGATGATAATGATTCTGATTGTACCCTAAGTTAAACTGAATAAATTTTTGGCTGCCCGACTGTGGAATAATGGTTAGCAAATCTCATATATCGTTATTACTGTAGTGAGATCGATCCTCATTACGTGCTCCATAATTCTGCTTGTGCCATACTAAGCTGCATTTATTAAATTGCTATAACACATTATTGTATATGCTTCCAGAGACAAAATGATATCTATTAAATCATTAATTTGAACATGTCCTTTCTGATGCTATAAAGATTCCAAATAATAGTAAATAATAATTTTATCCAAATAGCCCCATTGTTTACAAAGAAACTACTTTACAGCTATTAGTAACCATTAGCTGTCAACAAACGTTACTGTGTTGTTTTAGCAAATCGGTTTCAAAGGCTGTTTTTGCGTGATACAGAACATACACGAGGTTTTTTTTAATTTGTTTTTTACAGCTTATAAACCTTTTACAGGTTATTTAAAGCCAGAAAATATTTTTAAATTGAAAGAATTCTTTTGAGAAAATAATGATTTACTGATACAAGTTCTGCTAATTAACCTATAGATGGACGGAGAAGAGGAGGATTCATACCTTTCAAAATTATATTTGCACGTAAGTGAATATAATTGAAATTGGAAGTCGGCTCTCCGATTTCAAATTCTGAACCGTTATCCATTACACCAGCTAAACATCCGAGCTAACAATACTTAACATTCCCTAGTTGTCATCCTCCTAGATGCTGACCATAATCAACGTAGCTTAACTTCGGTGATCGCACAGGAATATATATAGGAGAAAAATGTATAGTGCTATGCATCATTCGAAACAATTGTACAGTATTTGATATAGGTTTTCTCTTTTAATATTTTACTTATTTGATACGTCATGTGTGGTTCTTGCATGTCGATTAAGAGATAACTGCCGTTCACTGCCGTTCACTTCCTGTCAAATTTATGTTCATGTATGAATAAGATGGAACATTTTCAAAGTCTCCTGAGCATTTTCATTTATAATAAACGTTAATAGAATCTATAGATACGAAAAAGTTGAAATACAATTACTACTACTAATAAAAAATATCACTGAAGTGATATGCTCAAGAATTTTTTTATAAATATAACCCTTTCCCTCGGGTTTCAGTGAAATGATTTTGTAAAGGGCAGTATCAACCAACTAATCAGAAAAACAAAAAACAAACTGGAAATAGTAATAATATAAATTTTGTGTGTAATTATTATTCCAATAATAACACTCGAATTGATTAAAAAATTGACATAAACATTAAGAAAATCCCAGGAAGGACTCTGTTATCTGAAGTTCAGAAGACTGTGCTTATGAATACTGGTCACATACTCAGGAAAAAACTCTCTAAATCTTCTATGCAAAATAACCTAAGAAAAACCTTCCTTTCGACAAGGTCTCAGGTAAAGGACTCTGTAATGGTTTGTATCAAACAGTAAATCAGAACTAGTCGAATATACTAATAAATATAATTTTAAAATAATTAAAAAGAATACTGGTGCATGCAGTAAGAAAATCCCAGGAAATATATCACTTTCAGTAATATAAAGTTGTGCTGATGAGCACTTCTCAATAACTTTTTAAGCAAAACCTTTCTTTGCATCAGGACACGGGTTAAAGCCTTGTTAAAATTTTGTATCAAACAGTTAATCACGAAAACTGGAAATAATAATTAAAATCTTAATGGCGCAGCCAGTCGTGTTTGAAGATTCTCATCTACTAGGGCGTCTAGCTAATCGCAGACGCCTGCTCAAGCACATTTTTGTGTTTGCTCAACACCTACAGAGCCCACCTGTGGTCTATACTGCAACTATTCTGAGCGGGTCTTAGTTACAGTTTCTGGGAGAGAGCGCATTATCTAGCGTGATCAGTAGTCTGATCAACGCTAGCACACTCAGGCCCTCGGCCCCGATGACTTCGTGCAAGCACAACCATCCACGACTCCAAAATCTACCCAGTTTCACTCACAAGGATTGGGTCAACCCGTGGTTTCAGGCTCTTTCCAAAGGTGCCGTACGATGGGATCGCCTCCCCCAAACACCAAGAAGTTACCTCACGGACAAATCGACCATGGTGATCTTAGAACCCTGGTCTCATGGTCAGAAAGCGAACGTTCTAATTATAATAATGCATTTGAAACATTACCGAAGTTTCTTGTACAGTGAAAGGAAGAATTTGAAATCTAAGTAAAACTTGAGACTTCAGATATGACTAAAATCAGTTCACATACTGAGGAAAAAGCTTGAGGCTAAGAAATGTTGTTACTTCATCTCCGGTTAAGGCTACCAGTTACGACTGGCTGTGGAATTCAGTGACGACGACGACGACGACTACTACTACTACTACTACTACTACTACTACTACTACTACTACTACTACTAATACTACTACTACTACTACTACTACTACTACTACTAATAATAATAATAATAATAATGAAATGAATCAATCATATATTCACCGGATTCGCTGATTAACTAGGCTCAAAATAGTACCATGTATACAAGTATCAAGGGGTCTGATTTCGATTCACCCTTTTTCTTCACTTATTTACACACAATTGCAAAGCCATATACGCACAAACACACATACATGCACATGCATATACACAAACATATATACATTCATATATCTCTATTAGATCCTATGTATATTCGATTCGATTCTGGATGATTCGCCATACTGGCATTTTCGATTTAGAGAAATGTCTTCTTCGCATATAGATAACCAGATATTTTTCCCATTTAAGCCGTGTTACCCCAAAGGAACCGTGAACAAGAGAGATTTTTATTTTTTTCATATGTTCCCTAATCCAATTGCTTTTGTTTTTTGTGCTGTTTTCCTTTTTTTTTTCTTATTCTTTCTTTCTTTCTTTCTTTCTTTTCAATATTACCAATTTTATTCTTATTTTTGTATATTTTCTATTTTATGATATTTCCTTTTGTTTTTCTTATTCTTTCTTTATTCTTTCTTCACAGTTTTTCCATATTCCATTTTTTCCTTTTCTGTTAATTTACATTTTTCACCACTTTCACAAACTTATATTATTTTCTCGTTTTCTCACATTTTAATTTTTTTTCTCTTTCTCTTTTTCTTTATTTCTCTTCATATTTTTATTCTTTCTCAATAGCATTATTTATTTATTTCTTTTTCAATAGCTTTATTTGTTTCTCTTCTTTGCTTTCGTCTTATTATTTCGTTAAGAATCGCTTTCTTTCTTTTCTTCTTTCATTTAGTTTTGGATGTTATTTTTTTCTTTTAAAGTTCTTCGTCTATGTCTTTCTTTATTTCTCGAGAGTCTTTTCATTAATAAAGTATCTTTTGCTGTGCTTATTGTGAAGGGGCTTGAGAAAATCCAATTTCCAACATGACGTGTTTGTCAAGGAAACCGAAAAGGAGAAATAGAGAATAATGAAAAAAAAAAAAAAAGAATCCGTATAGTGGATTTAAGCATCCACGCCAAAATTGTTGAATGGAAAACATACGAACGCAATTTTGATTTCGGGCATGTTGAACCTAAAGAAATCTTAAGAGCCGGCACGAACACATATCCATACCAGAAGAATTAGGAAAGCATTGATAATGTTTAATTTTAGTCTTTATCCCTAATTATGTTTGGGCCACATAAAAAATTACCATTTGCGCAGTGAGCTGAATACTTTGACCTGGAATTGAAATGATATAAATTCATAGTTAATCTTTACATTATTCATTGTAATAATTTGGTTTACACTGAATCCACAAACAAAAAATTGGAATAAAATGATAACACTGATATCATTATTCCTTTTCGAATTGCTAGTAGCGGAAACAATGTAAGGTTAAACTCACTTGTCAGCACTACAAAAACATCACCTTTATAACGAATTTTATTACTACAAAACAAAACAAAAAGATGTCACGTTGTCTACATATAAAATTCTGTGACTTCTGTTAATCTATCCGTCCGGCAGTCCGTCAACCCTTTAAAATAGCCATACAGAGATTTAAACCAATTTTGGCGGAGAAATGCAAAAAAAGTTAAGGGGATACAAAGTACAGTTGACTTTACTTGAGTGTGTAGCTTAGTATAATCAGGCTCAAAATGTCTTATAGAATAGGAGAAGGGGAAATATTTACTGTGATAAATTAATATTTTATCCCAAAGTTTACTTGGAAGCTCTTCTTCAGCTATATTTTCAAGATAACTGCACACATACAATCAAAAGAAGATTTTACAGCAAAACGTTTATAAAAATAGGAAAAAAAAATAACTTTGCTTTTATATTTTTCTAGCGTCTAAATCAATTACAAGACCTTAGCAATTCATATTTATCAGAAATACATTCTTTCGTTTAAACTCATTAATACGTGAATTTCAAATTTTATAGATAAACTAGAACAGAGATAGAAACGGAAAAGCAAAGAAATATTACTTAAAAATATGATCTCAACTCTATCGTCTGGAATAAGTGATAATAATTCACTCAATACTCCAGCTTGATATTTGAGAAACCGCGGTACACTAAAAAAAACAACCCAATAACACATGACGACACCTAGTCTAATAAATATATATATGTCACCTTCATTACATCCAAATGTGTTGGCTAAAAGAAGCACATCATTTTGAAAATAGAACCCTGTTAGATCTATTTACTGATCAGGTAATCCAGTACCTTCATATACCCTATATTTTAATTATACTATTAACTTTTTCCTTATAATGAAACATTC
>OZ010616.1:29887336-29894836 GCA_963932145.1 Acanthosepion lycidas
AAATATAAGTGTGTATATATATATATATATATATATATATATATATATATATATATATAGATGTGTGTGTGTGTATGTATGTATGTATATATACGAAAGGTAAACACACGAATAGATGTGTAACTGCATGTATGCATAATGTGATCATATTTGTAAGAAAAGAAAGAGACAATTCGCCTAAGTCGAGTTTCGTGAAAATAAGATTTAAAGCCCGCGAGTTTTACATCGTATGAGTCAGCGGTGATTCTCAGTAGGCAAACGGTGAACCACCAAGAGAATTCCTGGCAACTGGATGTTGCAGAGCCTATACAAAACTTTGCATTTATTGTGGGTGTAGGGTCCGCTATTTAACTCCAGTATTTTCCAATACATAATTTATACACACAAATACAGACCATCACCTGTAAAATTTATATATATATATATGTATATATATATATATATATATATATATATATATATATATATATATATATATATACATATATATAAGTGTGAAAAAGATGTTATAAATTAAAGTAAAAGAGTCTACAAAAAAGAAAGTAACAAAGAAAATAAGTTAAAAAATAAAGGCAGATAAATGTAGGGTAGAAAGAAAAAAATTCAACACAAAAATCAAGAAAAACGATAATGAAACTAAAGGAAATGGAAAAGGAAGGAGACGGAATCAGTTAAAGAAGGAAATTAATGAGACGCTGAAAGTAGAAAGAATGAAAGACAGAAAGAAATTTAAGATCATAAACAAAAGCATGAAGAAAAGGGAAATGACGAAAATCCAAAATAGCAAATCAAACCACGTAAAAATATTTTAAGTTATTTTTTTCAAAAGTATTCTTTAATTATTCATCTTTTAAATTGCACTCAACGAAAGTCATAACTCATCGAGAAAAATTAATATTTTACAACAAAATTAATAGCCGATACATCCTAAAACTTATACATGCGTACATATTGCATCCATTATATATATATATATATATATATATATATATATATATATATATATATATATATATATAGTTTGATTTATGCTAGGATGCAATCAATTTTAAGAACATATGTAAAAACTACACACACACACACACACACATACATATATATATATATAAATATATATATATGTATGTATGTATGTATGCATGTATGCATGATGAACTCTCCCGTCGTTTTCGACGTATGATTGCCTTTCAGTTCAGTTTTTATGTTTATGTTTCGTATTAGACAACAATACTGCACGGGATTTGCAAACAATTCCACACGAGGGACATGCTGAAGGATTGGCCGTCATATGATGTATTAGCCCGAGATTTAGTATTCGTTCTTAATTCTCTCAGATGGTTGATTCTTTTCAAAGTTAGTTATACCTCAGTAGCAGGAGTTCCTCCAGTTTGCTCAGTTTACAAGAGCGAGTTCGAACTCCTCTGTAGGGATGTTTGCAACAATTACAATTTGTACTTAGGTTTGTCCTTGAAGCGTAACATTATGCTTTCCATGAAAAAGTTGGCTATACATGAGGATTTTCGGCATCTGATCATCACTCATTCTGATCACATGATCAGCCCATCTGAACTGTGATACCTATTTTTTACACATGTCTGTATATATATATATATATATATATATATATATATATATATATATATATATATGTGTGTGTGTGTGTGTGTATAAAAACTATATGTGTGTGTGTGTGTGTATATATATACATGTATGTGTATACATAAATTTTATAGGTATAGGTCTATATTTGTGCGCGTAAATTATGTATTGGAAAATACTTTAGTAGAATAGCGAACCCTAGGCACACAACAAATGCAAAGTTTTATATTATTTAATCTTTCCTTTTTTTCCATCTCTCTGATCTGACCTGTGAGATTCTTCTGTAAGCCCGAGATTTCGGTAAGCGACTTCGAGAACTACAATCTGAAATCCATTTAAAGAATACTATTCGACCAAGTAAGAAACGTACCTGAAAAGAACTAATGAGCATATTGGTTGAAACAATATTATGAAAAACGGGAATACTAGTGAGAATAAATCGTGGATTCGTGAAAAACTTAACATCAAATCTCAGACGTTTTTCCTTTTCTTTAAATAAACATTTATCAATATTATTATTGTTGTTGTTATTGTTCTAAATGCATATGTGAATTCATAATAAACTAACTAATAAGTAAAATAACACTGACATCTCATTTTAAAAGATATATTTTCCAAAATTGCACAAAAATATCTTGAAATGCTACAGAGTAAATATATGCAATAAAATCGCCATTGGCTTCAACCCTGCCCTCCAGATGACTTCGGAATCTCCTGCAACTCTTATGGCCGGTATCCTTGTAAATATATGGAATTAAATTCGTCATTGGCTTCAACCATGACCTTCACAAAACCTCGGAATCTCCCGTAACTCTTCTGAACGATCTCCTTATATAAGCTGTTGAATGTTGCCATAATTCTTGCCTTCAGTTCATCTTTGGTGTTACAAGGAGATTTGTTGGTCTCTCTCTCTTTCTCTCTCTCTCTCTCTCTCTCTCTCACACTCTCTCAACTGCGCCCCATACATAATAATCAAGGGGATAGCAGTCTGGCGAGTTAGGTGACCAGATATAAGGGATGATGTGCTCGCAGAGGTTGTCTGACAACCACGACTGGTTGGCATAGTACAGTGTCCGGTTGTCAGACACAGGGTCTTCCTGCAATTACCCTCTTGACCCAAGGCAGCATCTGATGTAAGCCTCCGTGTTGTGTCTGAAGCCCTGTAGAAAGATGAATGGTGGTATAACGTCGTCATGATATTGACTGGATATATCACCCAACGCTTTCCAAATCCCCTTCACTATTCTCAGACTGATACCCAAGTACTCTGAAATGTTTATATTGGTGATTCCGGTGCGAATGCCAACAAGTACAGCACGCAGTTTCCAAATTTCTCGCGGAGTGAATTAAGTCATAGTGCTTTTTATCTAAAATACAGTGCTCACCTGACCCTACTATATTGTGCAGTTGACAAAATCAAAATAAACAACACGCATGTGCGAAATTAAAAATGTAATTTACACATTACATCATATATATATATATCTTTGGACATGCACAATTTATTTACTAATGTCCCCGTCCATGATATCATTGACATCATTTGCCGTGATGTATACATCACACTTCTCACCCAACCATCAATATTAAACCCACTATTTTTAAAAAAATTATTATTTGCATGTACCACATAAGTACATTTTCATGAACCTTAGGTAATATTTATACTCAGATAGACGCTATTGCGATGGGATCTCCTTTAGGCTCACTTTTTTTTCAAATTATTATATAGCACATGTAGAAAATAAAATACTTAATAACACTAATAAATCCCCTATATTTGTAAGATATATAGATGACATTTTCGTTTTAGCTAAAAATATTGTTAAAATTACACAACCTAAAAACAAATTTGAAAGTCACATCGTCCTCAAATCTACATTAGAACTTAAAATTAATAAAATTCCATTCCTTGATGTGTTAATTGATTCCAACAAACATAAATTTACAACTTCTCTATATAAGAAACAGACAAGGATTAATTCATGTTTTCTTATTTATAATAGTGAATGCCCCCAACTATATAAGTTAGCCGTTATAATAAAAAACTTAATCCAATGCACACAAATGATATCTTCTTCTAAAACTATATTCTGTAAAGATCCATTAATAATAATAAACAAATTAAATCATTATATATTACGAAAGCTACAAGCACACAACTAAATCCCCTACAAAAAAAAAAAAAATAGTATATCAATTTACATGCTCGTTCAGAGATTATATCTCTGATGCTAATAACATTACCAATACATATATTGGTTTTACTACCTGCCATCTTTCTCTTCTTAGTTCTATTAAACAACATTTCTTAGAAAACATAGCCATGTACATAATATTAGACAGATATTAGTTGATAAAACAATAATAGTCACACAGACATAGTAAAAAGTACCTTTAGATATCTATATTATCTATATTAAAACACAGCAACGCACATTCAACAAAATTACATTTCAAACTAGTCAAAACACATTACATTCCATCTAGACATGGTTCTGTTGTTAATATTTCGGCCTCACGCGTGGTATGATGTCATAGAACCGTATTTTGAACTTACGACCTGCCTCTGCTTTTCCGCGACCGTTATCGTTGCATAGCAATCTTCTATGTTAACACAACAAAATGTCATTTTCCATAGTGAATATCTTTGTTAAAATGTCCATATAACCACTCTGAAGATAGCTCATGTAATCCGAAAGCTTAGACCATGTGCTTGTAGTAAGAGAGAGAGAGAGAGAGAGAGAGAGAGAGAAAGTGAGAGAAAGAGAGAGAGACAGACAGACAGACAGAATGCGTAAGGTAGTTACTGAGTTACTTATATTTTCTTGATGGCCTATGGGATTGTCAATATGTCCAAGTAAACCTTCCTCGTCTAGATGACTCACAACAATTTCTCGTGTGCGACATGCTTTTCACATGTAATGCATTTGTTCAAGACAGAAGAAGGGATATATATATATATATATATGTGTGTGTGTGTGTGTGTGTGTGTATGGTAACTGAAGTTAACACAGAGCGGCAACTGCCTGTTTCATACTTGAACTCAGTTTTCAGGTTTGAAGATTGCTTTCAAACACGAAACAGACTGTGCCACTGTGTTGACCTCAGTGCCCATTCTTATATTTATCTGAGCTCTATCTCATATTTAGCACGCACTTTTACTCATAATTATAACATACCTTAAAACTATATTCGTTATCATATATATATATATATATATATATATACCACACACACACACACATATATATATATATATATATATATATATATATATATATATATATATATATATATATATCACATATTTACCACATATACCATTATATATCACAAATAAAGACATATCTGTATAATATTCATAAACTGCATATATAATTAAGAAAAATTACACATACACACACACACACACACACACACATATATATATATATATATATATATATATATATATATATATATATATATACTGCGCTATTTGAGAAATTAAATAATGGTATAATAGTTATATTCATGATGCCTCCAATGTAGAGCGAACTCACTGTCTGTGGCTGGCATAACAGTCATTTTCCCGAGATATAATGATTTCATAAAATAGATAAGATATAAATGAACAGTTATGTTTCTTTTCAGCTAAATATATTCTAATAATATAGACCTTTGAAACTAAGACGGAACTATTATCTGTAGTAGAGTATCAGCTTCTTTGGATGATATAACATTCATTAATGAGGAATATCGAACATCAAAATTTCCCATTTTCTGTCCATTCATAGAGTCATTTTAGTAAAAGTTATCTCACAGGCTTGCACAAGAAAAAATAAATTGTGAAACTTTCAATGTAACTCATAACGTAATCAGTTGCTATTGTTGAGACGCACATGCTAGAACCTCTTTAACACCGCATCATTTTGAAAAATATATTAATGATAAAGTGTCATGATATTCCATATGTTATTGATAACACTCCTTTTATAATTTGAAATCAAATGTACTAAATCTTTTGGAAATACATCAATAAGTGTGCGTGTGTGTGGGGGGGGGTGTAACGGAGTAAAGGTATCGGTATCTATTTCAAAATCTAGCAACATGACAAGACAGCAGAATTTGTTAAGGAGTAAATCTTTATTCAAACTCAAACCTATTCTGTCTCATTCACCTTCTCATATATATATATATATATATATATATATATATATATATATATATATATATATATATATATGTATATATATATATGTGTGTGTGTGTGTGTGATGGTGTGTGTATATATGTGTGTGTGCATACGTGGTCATTGAGGTCAACACTGGGTAGCGAAAATCTGTTTCATGCTTGAATGCAGTTTTCAGGCCATCTGAAGATTGCGTTCAAGCATGAAATATACTGTCGCCACCCGGTGTTGTACTCAGTGTCAGCACACATATACATATTTACATACGCTCTATCCCTGGTATTGAGCACTTTAACCCATCAATATAATATACCTTAAAAATATAACTGTGCCATATATATATATATATATATATATATATATATATATATATATATAGAGAGAGAGAGAGAGAGAGAGGGAGGGAGGGAGGGAGGGAGGGAGAGAGGAGCAGAAATACTTCGCACATATATCTCCCAGTAATACTTGCAATATAACAGTAAAACATTAGCAAGCAAGAGTAAGACACCATTGCCTCTAATTATGTAGGAAGTATTATGCAGCCCGCTCTATCTCTCTCTCTCTCTCTCTCTCTCTCTCTCTCTCTCTATATATATATATATATATATATATATATATATATATATATATATATATATATATATTTAAAGACATGTCTCATATCATTTAGACTAGTTTTGTCTACTTATTTTTAATAGGATCCTCTCGCAATTACAGACAAGTTTCTTAGTATCCTTATTAAAGGAAGAAAATCGTGTAACAGCAAAATTATCCAATTGTAAGATTAAGGTTTGAACCAGTGTAACTTAGAAGTGATTAAAGGTATCTTACTGGAATTCTCCGAGGTTTTTATAACACTACCGAACTCTACTGTGAACAATAAGAATGTCTTTGGCACTAAGTTTAAATGATGGTCCCTCTTTCTGCTCTGACCTCCTGATCCGGTTTTCCTCTTTACTCTTCCCACTTTTTTAAGCTTATTCACCATTCTCTTGATGGCTCTTGAACTGAAGTCTATGAATATTGGTGTCATTACTGAAGGCCTGAATGATCTTTTTGCTTTCACCATTGCTCAGTTGAGAAAACATAGTGGAGCTGGCACAAAACGATTTTAATATTACAATTTTTTGCAGTAAATAATCAATTTGATTTTTGTAGTAGATAATTGACTTGATTTTTTTTAAATCAAATGAAATATCTACTAAAAATTTAAAACAGCTAACCTTATTCTTAAAAATAACAACGCCCTAGTGAAGTCAAAATTACAACGATAGAACATTATCTATGAGTTCAAATGCATCTTAATTGTGTTCCTGATCAAATTATTACATTGGTCACACGACTACATGCCTATCTAGACGGCTTACGTTACACCTATCTGACCACAGATTTATTAGAACCAATTTAAACACACACACAAATTTAGCAGACTCCATCCGAAACATACTAGTAAAAAATACAAGCATAATAACCTCATCCACATGTAAAAAATATAAAAATAATGTCCTAATAATGAAAAAGAAAAAGGCGACACTCAATAATATAAACTAGGAACACGGCCACAATGTGCTAACTGTGTTCAGAAAATAAAACATCTCTATAACACTAAAAATACGAAAAAGTATAGCCGAAAAAAAAGTTTAGCCGAAAACGCTCGAAATTTAAAACATTTGGACACATGAAAAATTAAATAAAAAGCTTAATCGTAGTACCTTGTCTGTCGTTTG
>OZ010616.1:29899836-29937336 GCA_963932145.1 Acanthosepion lycidas
GTAGAGTGGGCTAATATCTGCACTGGAAAATCTGCAACTTCTACAGAAAGTAAATCACAAGAAATTGGTATGAACCTTACCCAGACCTGGTTACAGAGATAGGAATTATAACAATTTTATAGGACTTTACACAACACAGAGACAGAAGAATGAAAGCTAATCACACAGACATCATGATGAAATATCACAAAAACAGAATGTGCTTTCTTATAGACATGACAGTCCCTTCAGATTGTAATGTATCTTTGAAGATCTTCAAAAAACTAACCAAATACAAGAGGATCTTGAAGTGGAAATCTCAGAAATGTGGTATATTAAGACATCAATTATTCCAGTTGTGGTTGGGACCCTGGGTTTGATTGGAAATGGTGCTAATAGAAATATTGAAGAGAACTATAGCATTCAGGACTAAAAGAAATACAAAAACTTGTTCTTACAAATAGGGTTCACAATATACAAAGGGCTTTATTTATGTAAAATGCATGTAATCTTTCTTAGGTTGTTTTATTTTTATTTATTTTTTTTACAAAAATGTCCAGGGAAAATTTCATATGATTTCTGACCTTAGGTCTCTTGTTGGGACCTGGAAGGAAATGAGTATACAACAGAAATCAAAGGAAATAATATAATAATAATAATAACAACAACAACAAAAACAACATAATGAGATAGATGAACAGAATGAGATAGAAAGAGAGATATGAAGAGATTGAGATAGACAGATAGATATGAATAGACTGAGATAAAGAGATAGATATGAACAGACTGAGATAGAGAGATACATATGGACAGGCTGAGGTAGAGAGATATGAACAGACAGAAGTAGACAGATACATATGAACAGACTGATATAGATAGATGGGAATAAACTGAGATACATGTGAACAGACTGAGATAGATAGATAGATAGATAGATAGATGTGAACAGACATAGATAGATGGGAACAGGCTTAGATAGATATATAGATGTGAACAGACATATAGATAATAAAATGTGAACAAAGATAGATAGATATGAACAAACTGAGATAGAAAGATAGATATATGAGAACAGACTGCGATAAATAGATGTGAACAGACTGAAATAGATATATATAAACAGACTGCAATGTATAGATGCGAACAGACTGCAATGTATAGATGCGAACAGACTGCAATGTATAGATGTGAATAGACTGTAATAGATAGATGTAAGCAGACCAAGATAGATAGATGTGAACAGACCTAGAAAGATACAGGTGAACTGGCTGAAAGCGATAGATAGATGTGAACAGAGATAGAGAGAAAAATATGAAAAGACTGAGATTAATAGATGTGAACAGACTGAAATAGATAGATAGATGTGAACAGGCTGGGATAGATAGATGTGAATAGACTGGGATAGGTAGATATATATGTGCAAATTGAGATAGATAAACAGATGTGGACAGACAGTGATAAATAGATGTGAAGAGATTGATAGATAGATTGTCTACCTATTTCATAAATTGATAACTACATAGCTAATATCTGTAAACGTATTTCACCAAATTAGAATCAGTGTGACAAAATCTCCTGCTTTCACTTTTGACAAAGTTCTTTATGGGAATAGGTTACTTTCCTGTTAGCTATAGTCTAAATAGTAAGACATGATAAGTCTAAATAAATAAGTCTAAATATTATGAAATAATAGACCGATTATAACTACATAGGAATTAGCCGTCAATATATGTCATTATGCCCCCACTAACCTACTATTCCACTAAGATGCAATGGATTACTGGAAGTAAAAAAGAATGAAAATTCATTAGAAGGAACTAGACACTCAAACCAAAACAAGGGGAAAAGGTTAATCCTCTACTCCTGGTCAGTAAATGGAGAAGAAGTGTAAACCAGATGATAAGTGAACCAATCCACTTATATTATATATATATATATATATATATATATATATATATATATATATATATATATATATATATATATATATATATATACTTGAGTACTTAGCCTTGGAGGGGGTAGAATGGAGATCAACATGTTTTAGTGGACGCAGAAGTTTTTGAATCTGCTTGTCTGAATTGTCTTCAAGAAGCAAGAGTAAGATCAAAAAGGTCAGCCAATCTAGTAGTAATTTTATCCCACAATCCTCATTCTTGCTCCATATGCAGACTCCTTTGTAAATCACTGGCAAGTCTTAAGTGCCACTTAAGATTATCGCACAAAATTTCATAACTAAATCAATTGGTTAATTTGTCAACTATATATATATATATATATATATATATATATATATATATATATATATATTTGTATGCGTGTGTGTGTAGATATATATATATATATATATATCACATAATTGGTAAATATAGGTAAATTTACTATTGAGCAATCATATACAAAGATATATAAATATTCTATAGTGTAAGAAAAACAATGCTCAGTGTTAAATAACAGAGCTATTTAATATATATTAAAGAATATACAAAATACCTTACATTCGATGTAAGGTATTTTGTATATTCCTTTATATATATATATATATATATATATATATATATATATATATATATATATATATCACGAGGAGCAGCTATGGGACAATAAGCAGACGTGGATCTTATGACACTGTTCTGAGATTATCTGTATACTTGGATGAGTATCGATGCGGAACTCAGTGTGTAGTGGCATGATATTAAGTCTAGTGTGTCATCACCAAGGCCCCTAGTACAGTTGATATGACATTTGTGTTGTATGAAAGTGGTCTGGATTCGATTCTTGGTAGTGGATGTGCACTGTTGATGAGTTCAAAATAAAAGAAAAAAGCTAAATGCAACTGAAGGCAAAACTTAAAACAAATCCTAAAGTCTTTTATAATTGCTAACATTAAAAGAAAGTATCCAGACAGAGAAATATACTTTCAAATATGAACCTAAAATCAAGAAACTAATCAGGAACACCAAAAAAATTAATAAAATATAATTAACAAGAAACTTTCATTGGCATTTAAACACACGTATATATACATATATTGAAGTGAGTTTGCAACCCTAGGTTTCATGCTATTTGTGATCATCAGACAAAAGAGTTTGTCTAACTAAATATATTAGCTCTATCACTGATATTGAGTGCTTTCCAATAAGTACTGAGCATATATAATATATAAATAATATATATAAAAATTGCATATATATATTTAAATTTATATATATATATATATATATATATATATATATATATATATATATATATATATATATTCATATATGTACACATTTTACACACACACACACACACACACATATATATATATATATATATATATATATATATATATTATGTATATAAAGGAAAAGTCATCTTAGCTAACTCATTTCATCCTCTGACAGACTTTATGAAAGCAAATTTTATTTTGTAACGAGTAAGTGCAAATATCTTATTAGCTTTACAAAATTTTTCAATTTAAGGAAGCTCATAAATATTCATCAGGTTAGCCAGAATGTCTATGAGTGTTCTTAAATGAAGAATTTGTCAAAAACCAATAAAATTATTTTACGTGTATTATGTCTATTTATTTTAGTTTTAATATCTTCAAGATTTTGTATAAGAGAATTGCAGTCAAAAATAAAGTCAATTATCAGTATAGCAACAAAATTCTTAAATGTCTGTAGAAGCAAAGTTTTTATATATAAAAAAATAGAAAATTAAAATATTGTAATTAAAAATCTTTTTTACAAAAGTTACCAGTTACCTACCTTGCATAACTGAGAAGAAATGTTCAATTTGAAATGCTGTAAACGAACAGTAAAAAAATATTTTGAATTTATGGAGCTACTGTATACACATCCACAGATATTTTAATCCCATGAACATGGTCTCTGAAAGTACTTTAGAAAATAAAATTATTTGAAAGAAAATGTTGGTATCTTTCTTGATCACTTTTCTACAGCCACCAAGAAAAAATTGATTTGTGGACTTGAAAGGATTAAAACTAAGATAAATTATTTAACCAAACCTGCTTGAATGAAAATATGCTCTCTCTTTCTCTCTCCCTCTCTATTATATATATATATATATATATATATATATATATATATATATATATATATATATATATATATATGTGTGCGATGGATAAATTATCGCCATTTTCTATTTTTAATTTTATGGATGCACATTGTTTTTGATTTTGTAGATTGCACTGTGAGAAAAAGACCATGGCACAATTCACTCCACAAGCAACTTGAAAATGCCGTGGTGTACTGCTTGTTTTTCATGCAGGCAGGCCCCAATATAAACATTTCAGAGTGTTTGGGTGTCAATCTGAGGACAGTGCAGAGGATTTGGAAAGAGTTTTATTGGTCTAATGGTGATTACAAAGATGTTTGGAGTGATCATACAGGGCCTCAGACTCAACACGGACGCCTTGCTTTGAGGAGATAGTGCTTCCCTGGGTCAAGAAAGTGGCCTCTGGAATACTCTATGTATGGTAACAGGACTTTGTACCATGTTGCACAAGCAGAAGAACCCAGTCATGGCAATTTCTGCGAGCATATCATTCCTTACATCTGGTCATCTAACTCCCCAGGCGGCACCCCCTTGATTATTATGTAGGGGCGCAGTTGGGCGAAAGACCAACAAAGCTCATTTTTAACACTAAAGATGATTATGGCGGCATTCGCCTACTTAAACAGGGAGATCGTTCAGAAGAGTTGCAGGAAATTCTGAAGTCGTCTGGAGGCAGTCGTTGAAACCAATGGCGTTTATATTGAATAAATTTATAGTATTTCAAGATATTTTTGCGTAATTTTGGTAAATATATCTGTTAAAATGAAATATCAATGTTATTTTCATTTTTGCATAATTTAAACAATACTTCATCCATCGCACCCTGTATATATCAGTAAATCTATTTCAGCGATAAAAAAAAGCTGTTATTTTACTCAATACTTATTAATTTTTCAACACAAAGTACTTCCATACCAATATACTATAATTGTTGAATATTAAGAAAACAGATCAAACATTATATTGTAAAAAATTCGGATAAAATTCAAGTTGCATACTGACAGATCCGCCTTCATTTATATACGAAGGAGTGTTGAAACATTCTTGGCTGGTTCAATTTTTCAAAATAACCAAATATCAGGATTTAAAAAATAATCCTGGTAGCTTCATGAATCTTTATGCCTCGTTACATATATATATATATGTGTGTGTGTGTGTGTATATGTATATATCGCGCATGTGCTGATAACTGGCTGTTCCTAGGAGCCTCATACGACGGGAGAGTCATATATATATATATATATATATATATATATATATATATATATATATATATACATATAAAGAAATATAATATTAAGGTGTGCTATATTTATGGAATAAAGTGCTCAATATCAGAGATAGAGCGTGTGTAAATATAAAAGTGAACATAGAAGTCAACACTTAGAGGCGACAGTCTGTTTCATGCTATATGCAATCGTCAGGCCTGACGATTGCATATAGCATGAAACAGACTGTCGCCTCAAAGTGTTGACTTCTATGTTCACTTTTATATTTATATATATATATATATATATATATATATATATATATATATATGTGTGTGTGTGTGTGTGTGTGTGTGTGTGTGTGTGTGACTCTCCCGTCATAGGAGGTTTCTAGGAACAGCCAGTTATCAGCACATGGGTGATGAAGGTTTTGTGCATTTTGGGGGTCGAATACAGAGACCTGGTGCACTACGTGCCATAGGTACCTAAACATCCATACGTTTTGAATTCAGAGTCGCCCTTCTAGACTAGTTTCTACTGTCCCGATATTTACCCATAGCTGGAGGGAGAAAAAGAGAATTAATATCTTTTCCAAGTGTATTAGCACGTAAGTTAATGTAATGGGTTCGATTGCTTAATCCGATCCGAACCTCTATCCACTACTCCACCGTGCCTCCTTTTATATATATATATATATATATATATATATATATATATATGTGTGTGTATATATATATATATATATATATATATATATATATATATATATGTGTGTGTGTGTGTGTGTGTGTGTGCGTGTGTGTTTTGCAAATACACAAGAATAAATGTATCGAAATATATGTGTATTTGTTTAAATACGCTGGGAAAATGTGCAGCTTTCCATGCAATGGAAAGAAAGCAACATTTATTTACAAGTTTATAAGTTTATAACATGGCCGAAAAAGAAGGAAAGCATCAATCTGTCAAGTAACCTAAAGTTTTTCTAGGGAATCTAAGATAGTTAAACAACAACGAATATATCATCTGTCTGATCAAAAATCTTTATTTAACTAACGACGCCTACTGCCGCCATTGACAAATATAACTGTAGTTTGGTTTTAAGAGGTAATTAAGAAACGCCTTTCGTCCACCCAATTGTCTTATTATTTACAATGCTTATTAGCAACATTGATTACTTGAATAACTGGCGTTGTGGATCCAGTTTTGTACAAATCACACGACGCGCCAATTTTTTTTTTCTTGTCGTTTTGGCGACCAATGTACGCCGTCAGTGTGACAGAGGTCATTCATATTACCAAACATGGTTTTCTAGTTTGTAAAGACGGTCAACCCTTTGGCTACATTGCAGAACATTGGCCAAGTGAATTAGATTTTTCCATGATATGACACAGGAAAGATACGTAGTATTGATTCTGAGTGGCTCGACCGACCGATGTGTTTATTGCAATGCTGTATTGTACACGCATTTTATTACATGCCTCTGTTCAGCAATACGAGGTACAGGGCTTATCAACCGGGAGGCAGTCGGAGTGGGTTAGGGCGTACAAATAAATAAAGAAAGAAAAGTATTATAAGAAAAAACAAAAAAAAAAAAAAAAAAACGATGACAAGCGAACAACGCTAAATATAGAAAGACAAAATAGGTGAGGAGAAATAACTTTTGAGGGATGAATTTTGGAAATAAGGTAGTAAATTTATGAGTGATGGTTATTTACTGAGTTTAGCTTGGTGCAAGGCCACAAATGTAGAGAATCAAGTGAAGATATAACTCATCAATAGAGTAAACTAACTTGATAATTTTGCTTCAAGACAAAGCAACCGAAAGTTTTGTATAGTATAAGATCCCAGATATAAAACAGGCAGTGAGGGTTGGACACCTTCATATACTATATTAGTGATCTCCCAGACTAATACGATAATTACTACTCACTGGAAAGTTGAACGATAGTTTTATGATACTTCTACAATGTCAATTCCCAATGCTCTTGCAAAATTACCGATATTACCACCCACAGAACGAAGTGTGGCTACAAATAAAATAACTACTAGAAAAGAAAACTCAGGTTTGACATTTCCACTAAACAAATCAGAATAATTTTAATAGAAATCCATTTGATTTCAATTAACATATAGACAATAAGTAGATATTTCCGCTGAGGTCATTTTAGAAAACAATATTTTAAAACAGATTTACTTGAGAGCTTTTTTTCCGAAATGAATATGAGTTGAAGATACCATCTGAGAATGTAGACTTATGCATAATATAAATAAATTCATTACACATCCACTATATATTGGAGGCACGGTGGAGTAATGGATAGCAGCTTGGATGGAGGATACAATAAGAGTTGTGTTCGAATTCCAGTCGAATCCATTACATACCCTTTGGAAAGGTATGAATCCTCTTCTGATCCCTTCAGCTATGGGTAAATATTATAGCAGGACAGACTGGGTTCTATAGCTTTGAATGGCATCTGTTCTAGGATAAGAACAAATCTGAATTCAAAGCCTGCAGAGAGTCGATTGGTGATTTTGTGACACGTAGTGCACCAGGTCTCTGTATTCGTCCCTTCAAAAAAGAAGTGTGGATGGTTCTGCACAAAACCTTCACCACTATAATCAAATCACTTATGTTGGTGTCGGGCTGTCGGTTTCCTAGGAACTGATCAGTTTGACCTTCATACTTCTAATTCGACAGGAGACTCGAGTGTATATATATATATATATATATATATATATATATATATATATATATATATATATTTGGTTGGATTGATGTTAGCTCTATCTCTGATATTGAGCGCTTTCTAAGTACCGCGCATATAATATATAAATAATTATATACATTTATATTTATACACACACACACACACACACATACATATATATATATATATATATATATATATATATATATATATATATATATATATATATATATATATAACATTTGAATCCAGCCATTTTGAATATCTCAAGTGTGGTTTCACAAACTGCATGTAACCTGGAAATCACAGGGACCTAACTGCTGATGTATAAACAAGCTCACCTGTTTGTTACATAGGTAATAATCTGCTACATCTGAGTGAATCTGTATATGCATAGATTTTTTTCGAATTATTGCATAATTTAGTCGTGTTGATGGCACTGTGACTTCTGGAAAAAATAAATATCAAATAAGTTAAAGGAGAATATTCTCGATCTGCTGAAAACCACCACGAAAGGCAACCTTACAGGATTGTCTCCGAAAACAATATCCGAATGGATAAAAGCATTGGTTCGTATATATTTGATGGCTTAGTATTAGTCAGTTCTATCTCTGGTGCTGTTAGTACAGACTCATTCTCTGTAAACATTATGCAGCAGTAACTGAGTAGTACTAAAAAAAGACGATGAGATATTTCTAGTCACTGAATAATGCTACAAGATATATCTACACCCGTAAAAGATTCAGTTAAAAATTCCCTGTAAGCTACACGACTCTACAGACCTTGAAAAAGTCGGACAGTACAAAAGCCGAAAAGTAGTGATAGTAACAACACAGATGAGTATATTAATCTGAATAATGTAAATAATGATAATTCTTCACCCAAGACATTCAGACATTTTGTAAAATGTATGACATTTACATAAGAGCGTGATGTTCCAAGAAGAATGATCTGAAGGTAAACAGAGTGTTAGTGTTCCAGTTAGAGTATTCTTTGGATTAATGTTAATTGGTTAGATACTTGTCAGATGGATTTCGTATACTGAATTTAGCTGCTTTTTTTCCTATGAATTACTAAAATTGCTATAAATGCAAGCATTAGATAGAATAAAGGTTTTGAGGTAGTCATTGTTATATCCTACGCGGGATACAACTCCTTACATAAAAAGATAATATAATGACATTAATAATGGTCCATAATATTTCTAAAAATTAAGATAGTCTGGCACAGTACCAGATTTTAAGGTTTCTGATGAAGATTGAACTCAATTCAAATATATGAAATTGAACATACATATATATATATATATATATATATATATATATATATATATATATATATATATATATATATATTAAATAATATAGACTTATGTTTTTTAAATGCTTACTAGCTATCTAATTATCTTCATGATGTTAATTTGAAATTCATCAAGGAAGGCGCCGTATTTTTTGTTAACCCAAGTACCTTCGATCTCCTCCGAGATCAACAATGAACAAAATTTATCAAGAGTGTAGTAGTAATATTCTAAAATGCATTTGAGTTGACAGTTATTTGCATTTTACTATCTCTGGTTGCCTCCCTTGCATTGCGAACGCTTGTTTACAAAACAACGTAACCACAACGGTTAATTTTAAAATAATAGCAGAGCGCATTCCTGCGTGTTTACAAAAATCGCAATCAAGCATTACAGTTACATTAAGTTTGCCTTCACATTTCACTCATAAGTATGATCTCGGAGGAGATCGAATGTACTCGGTTTAATAAAATACTACAGCACCTTCCATGGTGGGTTTCAACTTAATATCAAGAAGATAATTAGAGAACTAGAAAAGATTATTATGAAAAAAAAAACAAATAGATATAATATGCTTATATTATTCAATGTAACATGCCTGAATGAAGACATGTTGCCTAAATACACACATACACACACACACACACACACACACACACACACATATATATATATATATATATATATATATATATATATATGTTATTTTCATAACTGAATCAATAAGCTGTCAGATGCTCATACGTCGAAACCGGGAATCCATTATATATATACACATACGCTTTCAAATAATATAGACATATTATGCCTATTTATTTTCACAGTAATTGTTTCTAGTTCTATAATTACAGTTACATTAAGTTTGTCTTAGCAATTCACCACTGAGGATGATTTCGAATGAGATCGAAAGTACTCGGGTTAACAGATAATTTGAGAAATGGAAGGGATTATTATAAAAATAAATAGTTAATATCTATATTATTTAATTAAATATATATATATATATATATATATATATATATATATATATATATATATATATATATATATATATATATATATAATTAAATGATATAGACATTAACAATTAACTTTAACTAAACACAGGGTGCAAATATATAATATTCACACCTTTTTTTCGCACCCTTAACTTATATTTCCACCCTGTGTTCTAGTTTAAGTTAATTCGTATAATTATGGTATTTTATGTAAAACAAGCTAGTCACCTTTTGAATTCAACTTTAAATTTTCTTAATTTAAGAAAAAACTGTTTTTTTAATTCTTCGCCTTTCGAACTTAGGAATTCAATAAATAAATAAAAATAGTTTTAACGCACAATTCTGAATCATCGCTACGATAACGTGAACTATATAACGGTCAGATTATATTTGAACCTTAAGATTGCAAGAACAGTATGAAACTCAGAGTCCTCCTATCCAAGTTCGATATTATGTATATTCACTAATATATATATATATATATATATATATATATATATATATATGTATGTATATGTGTGTGTGTGAAATGGATTAAGTCCGACAATTATTTTAATATATTTTCCGTTCATATGTTATTTTATAGATATAATTTACTTAAGTAAATGGACTGTTTTGTTTTAATTAAACAGTATTAAAATAATTGAAAAGGTTCTTAGTAATTTCGAGAGATGAACAAAATTTCAGCAAGAGACGTGAAAAGCGAGGTAACTTAGATCAGCAAACTGGTTATTTTGTCCAAAGTACCTGGACGTTTTACTATACGTTTGTTTAAATTATATGAAAAGGAGTTTCACCAGTGTAAATCATATGACATCATATCTGAACGAAAACGAATTGTTCGGTCATTTCTTTTTCTGAGATTATTGTAACATACCTACGGACGATAAATACAGTAGTAAATATTGCATATTGGTCTGCAGTCTGTGCTGGTCGTTGGCGAATCTTATATGTGTTGTTCTTGCCCTAAGTATTATCGCTTATTACCAACCTTCGTTTGATTATTCTATTCAGTAACCTTCCCTATGTTACAACAATTATGCATATATCTCTATTTTCTCAGTAACGTTTGCTTTAATTTCAGACAACTGAAATCCTTTATCCAAATTTTAATTAATAAAATATACATTGCGCACCGAAACTTATTGCAAAAGAATTATCGTTCATTACCAACCTTCATGTGATTATTTTATTCAGTAACCTTCCTTAGGTTACAACATTAACTCTAAATTTTAAAGTATATAAATTCAAAAGAGTACTGAATAACTTAATTTGAATTTCATGCACATACACAAGAAAAAATTGAATAAATCTGTGGATTTAATACTCTCTAACTTTTGCAGTTTGTCGAATATGAATAAATAAAACACTCCTATCAAAGAGTTTACAAGTAACATTTAAAATATAATTGATTATCAATGTTTGAGAAAAATTGAAGTATTCCCAAGTGTGTATTAAATATAACGAAGTTAATCTTAAATTCTGGACTTGGAAACTTATCAACTGTGTTGGGGTTTCCGCTGAGGTGTGAGGGAAATATAATTCACTTTTGATGAATGATTACACGCGTGGCGCGAGATAAAATAAAAATTAACTAAGAGTAGGAAAAGAATAAAGAGTTGAAATAGGCAAAGCAATGACTAGCAAAAAACGGTAAATAAAGATAAAATATAAATAATTAGGAACCATGGAGTAGAAAATAAAACGAAATAATGAATTTTGAAAAGGTGAGACAAGCAAACATAGAATGCCACAAACGATGAAGAAGATAAAAGCTGATTCAGAACTGAATGTAGTAGATTGAAAATGGTTTTACAAGATATGCTAAAAAGGTATAATGAAGATTAGAGAGAATGATAAGCAAGAGATTTGAGCAAGAGAAAAGAATATAATAAGCTGAAAGGAGAGAAGTTGTGTGTGAAGATATATTAAAGAATAAAAGATAACGAAAGATTATAAAAGATAACGAAAATGAAAGATAACGGTAAGATAAAAGAATATTAAACAATGAAACTTCTTAGAGATGAGAAACGTCCTGGGTATGACTATAAACTACATCCGTGTCCTGGGTATGACGATAAACTGCGTCCAACAACAAGGCCTCAGATGGTGTTTTCGGAAAAATAATGTTGCCAGCTATACATTTTTTGAAAAAAATAATGTTGCCAGCTATACGTTTTTTGGAAAAAAATAATGTTCCCAGCTATACGTTTTTGAAAAAATAATGTTGCCAGCATGTGTGTGTGTGTGTGTTGATTTGGCATTAAATGACCCACAGTGGTTGATATGCCATAAAACCCCGCAACCAACCAACCAACCAAATTAGAGATAAGAAATGGCAGGAGAACAAAAAATATTAAAAAGAAAAAGTTATCGAATAAATAAGAATATGAGCGTTAAGTGAAGAAAGAAATAGATTCATTTTAACGTTATTATTATTATTATTGTTATAATTATTATTGTCATTGATTTAAAGCACAATATGCCAACAAATTGACAATGGTGTACAAATGTAAGAAGCCCAGTATCTCCATAATGACACCCAGTTTGACAAGTGAGGTCTTGATAAAAGCAGCCCAGAAACTTAAAGGTAGGATATCGAGAACATAGAAGCCCCCATTTATCAATTGGCTTTCAAAGATACCTGAAAACTACAGAAGACTGGATCATGGCCTGTGTCAAAGAACATGAAAGAAGTAAGAAAGTTTATTCAGTAATAAAGGAAGCCCAAAAATCCAAAATGGAGTTTCAAATAGGTGAAGAAATGCAAGTAAAGCACTATACCACGACTGCAGCTGCAAAATACTTAAAAAAAGAAATAAAAGGCAAATGCAACCAACCAGATACAAAAACGGTGTCAAGATAAACCGCTTCACAGTCAATACACTGCACGTAATAAAGAAGCTGATGTAGACAAACACCGTACCTATCAGTGGCTACGTAGTGCAGGGTTAAACGCCGAAAGGTTTTATTCTTGCTGGACAGGACCAATGTTTGCTAACTATAGAAATTGCTAAGCACGCATGCTGAAAAATTGTGTTAGCCCAAAATGCACATTCTGTGATAAATATCCAGAAACAATTGACCATCTTGTATCAGGTTGCGCGGTATTGGTACCTACTGAATATAAAACTCGGAATGACAACTTTGGTCAATATCTGTACTTGAAAATCTGCAACTATTACGGCAAGGAAATAACAAGAAATTGGTATTAATACTAACTTGACTCGGTTACGGAAATATGAGCGGTAACAATTTTATGGGAATTTACAATACACACAGACAGAACAATCAAAGCTAATTGCTCAGACATCGTGATCACAGACCACAAAGCCAAAACGTGCCTTCTTATTGACATAGCAGTCCCTGCAGTGTATCTTCAAAATCTATCAAAATACAAGGATCTTGAAATCCAAATCTCAAAATGTGGCCCATAAAGACATTAACAATTTCTGTTGTAGTTGGAGTCTTCGGATTGAATGAAACAGATTCCAACTGAATCATTGGAGGGATTCCTGGAATTGTTCTCACAAGTACAGCCCACACCTTACGAAAGTCTTTATCTGTGTAAAATATGTGATTTTCTTTTTTCAAATCTGCTCAGTGGAAAATGCCATGTCATTTCAGACATATGTCTCTGATTGGGACCCGTAAAGAAGTGAGTATACATCAGCAATCAAAAGAAATCATCATCATAATAATAATAGTCTCTGCAGATTGTAATGTATCTTTCGAGATCTTCAAAAAACTATCAATATATAAGAATCTTGAAGTAGAAATCTAAAAATAAAATAATGATGGCATCAATAATTTCACTTGTAGTTGGGGCCCCCGGACTGATTGGAAAAGGTTTCGATGGACTCATTGAAGTAATTCATGGTAGCAAATACTATTACAGCTCACACATTCCGAAGAGATGTATCTATGTAAAATATGTGTAATCTTATTTTTTAATTTCTTTTTTACAAAAATGATCAGTGGAAAATGCGATGAAGCCATTTCTGATTTAGGTAAGGAAATGTTTATACAACAGAAGTCAAAGGTAATAATAATAATAATAATAATAATAATAATAATAATAATAATAATAGTGCTACTACTAATAATAAGAGAACCCGTTTGATACTAAAAAGCGAACTTAATGGGACCACTAAAATGAAGGCTATCAACACCTTAGTTATACCTGTAGTAACATATGAATATACACACAGACATAACAAGGTAGCGACATGTGTGCACTGGAAGATATGCAAGAAGCACAAAATCGAAACCACTGAGATATGTAATGATCACCAACCAGACACAGTTACCCAAAATAACGATGAAACTATCCTCTGGGACATTCCAATTCAAACGGACAGGGAAATAACTGCTAACAAACCTAACATTATAATAAAAGACAAGAAATTCAGGAAGTGTATGCCTATTGACAAAGCAGTACCATCTGCGAGAAACACTTCTATGAAAATTATGAGAAATTGTCCAAATACAAGGGCCTGGAGGTCGAGATTAACTGAATGCGGGGAATGAAGACTGAGACTGTACCAATTGTAATCGGAGCACTGGGCCTCGTGAGAAGAGGAATGGACAATTTTACTAACAGTGACCTAGGTAACATGAACATACAAGTTGCCTAGAAGATCACCCTACTAGAACATCCCATATACAAAGACACTTATATGTCAATTCTCGTATAGGGCCTAAGGACTATAGATTGGAACTAACTCTACAGGATACAAAGAAAAAACATAACATACACAAATCATAATAATAATAATAATAATAATAATAATGATAATAACAACAACAACAACAATAATAATAATAATAATAATAATAATAATAATGATAATAATGATAATAACAACAACAACAACAACAACAATAATAATAATAATAATAATAATAATAATAATAATAATAATAATAATAATTTGTGTTTGTGTGATTTTTCAGCGTGATTATTGTTGCTACAGGACGTACTGATTAGCGGATTTTTGAATTATTGAATTGGTAATATTATATTATATTATATTTAGTCTTTGTTGACTTTGGCATTGAATCCTCAATTTATTTTATATTATGAGCTTTTAGCTTATCTTAAGTTTAGCTTTTATTCATATTTGTATATATATATATATATATATATCATTACGCAATTTGTGTAATGATATATAAATATAAGTATATAAATATATATATTAGTAAACATAAATATATTTCCTCACTGGTAGCACGACTCGTCGGAATATAAAGCATGAAAGTCTGAGTCGTGCTACCGATGAGGAAATATATATTTACTAATTCATTTTATAACTATGTTATATTGCATCGCGTGCATCGAGCACTATTTTATTAGCCCTAACACTCAATGTGCAATATATATATATATATATATATATATATATATATATATATATATATATATATATACATATATATATATATATGTGTATATATATATGTGTGTGTATCTGTGTGTGTGTGTGTACATTTTTTCAAACCCACGTTCAACATAAAACTAAGTATTCTTATTGTAGTTAAAGTTTAAAAGGTTAAGAAAAGTAAAAATTGCATCGCGAGTCCGGTGAGGAGATTTTATTAGATTTTGCTAAAGGGAAAAATGAATGTTTTCGGAGTAGAAATGAAAAGAAACTAATTCTTTATAGTTATTTCTACCGGAATAATACTTAAGCAGCATCTAAACAATACTTAAGTTTTTCCTGATTTCCGGAAACATAGGAATAATATAGGCATAGGAAAATTATATTGTGCCTGTCTTCCAAATCGCTGTCTTTCAAATTAGTATTAAACATATATTTTTTTACCATTGCTTGAACATTGACAACAAGTATAAAATACGCAACTATCACAATCAAGACACATATTGCATTTACGATATAAGTTTTAGTAGTTTGAACTGCAAGAAGAAATCCTTATTGTTTAACTTCGATGCAATTATAACCAATATTAAATTTCTGTTGTTCATTCTTACAGTAGAAAATAACTGAGATATACATAGGTTTCTTATCACAAATGTCAAGTTGGCAAAGCTCCCATTGACAAAATTTGCAAGACATTGATGTATTTACGCTGTCAGTAGTACAATAGATACCATTGTTATCTGAAATGTTTCATTAACAATAACGCTATGGCTATCAAATAACATTGTCATAAACAATATTGCTATAATACTATCGAATGTCGGAAAATTATCAGGCGGTTTTTTTTTTCCACAACACATTACTCTTGGAACATTGACATTATATCTGTCATTTTCATAATTTGTAGGAAGACTACTGTCGGGCTCTGAAGACTGGTATCATACTGTGCTTGTAATCAATTATATTGTTCTTCTTTTAATTAAACAACAAAAGAAATTTACTCCAGCATAATATATATTCTTACAAAGAGATTTTTCATTAAACTTCAGCTGACAAAGTATTTAAAGCATAATCTTCTTTTGTGGGTCCTTGAACATTGATTCATAAAGATGAGTAAATAGAATTATGGATTTAAAAATATTTGTTTCTATTTATTTCAGCTTGAGTAAATGTCGATGTTAAGTTTCTTCAAATAATTATTCAAGTTTATATTATTCACTGGACAATTACTTTGATTCTTTTTATAAATGTACAAAGTCTAAGAAGTATCTAATAATAATACTGAAGAAAACTAGGCTTTATCAAACGAGTTATATCCCTTAATTCCTCCCACTCTAAACCTGTCAGCTAAGATCCGCATACATTGGGGTGAACCAACATAATTCTCTTTGTATTGGAACTTACTCCTTACTAATGAGTAAGTTCCATTTGGATAGCTTCTTCCAAAAAACCTTTGTTTTATGGAAGAGAAGCCTCTTTTTGCTTTACATTAATGATCTGCATAAGAGTATATTGGATCTTTAGTGAATATCTATGCCGATAATATAACCATATATGGGTGAACGGCCAAAATTCTATAAGACCAGAGCCTGACAGATGATTTTTCTTCTGACGAACTCAGTAGGAGGAAAAACTGTCTGATCATATTTAATATCTCAAAACCATACACGTAACGTTCCATTATCATTAAGCAGCCCACGAATTTCCGTATGTCGCAATGAATAGGTGATTCCTTAGGGAGGTCTCCAAAGCCTATTTTAGCGTTGTATTCGTATTCTTTGGTAAATATGCTGGAAAAATGGCCGGTTCCCTTTACCACCAATAAGTATTTAATTTCTTCTGTTATGCTCTATCATACCGTATTCATGCAGACATTTATTTTTATGCCTACATGTAAACATAAATTCAGTTCTCTTGTTTAACAAGCTACGGTTATTTAAATTTTTTTAAGATAATCATTTTTTTCAACAAGAAATAAATTACGTTTATTTATTTCTCCGTTATAAGATTTAGTTTTTGTTATAATATCTCAGTTGATTGATGGTGAGTTGCCACCCTTCTTTAATTGCTAGAAATATTTGGAGAGAGTAGTGCTGTTTTTTATTTTATATTACATAAGGTCATTCGATAATGGGAAAGACAAAATTTCCAAGAATTTTTAGTGGAACCAAAATAAAATAATATAATTACTGGAATGTATGCTCGGTAGGTATATAATATTATGATTCAGATATTGACCCTTTATGGGACAGATCATATTTTTCGGCAGTTGCATTTGAATTACAAATATTTACGTTTTATTGGAAATCTATTTCTTTAATATAATATTGTTATGTTGAGATAAGACTGTATGTTTCTATCTATCTATCAATCTATATATCTATCTATCTATCTATGCCTGTTCGTATCTATCTATCTATCTATCTATCTATCTAAGCCTGTTCGTATCTATCTATCTAAGCCTGTTCGTATCTATCTATCTATCTATCTATCTATCTAAGCCTGTTCGTATCTATCTATCTAAGCCTGTTCGTATCTATCTATATATCTATCTATCTATCTATCTATCTATCTATCTATCTATCTATCTAAGCCTGTTCGTATCTATCTATCTATCTATCTATCTATCGATTTATCTATCTATGCCTGTTCGTATCTATCTATCTATCTATCTATCTATCTAATCCTGTTCGTATCTATCTATCTATCTATCTATCTATCTATCTATCTATCTATCTATCTATCTATCTATCTAATCCTGTTCGTATCTATCTATCTATCTATCTATCTATCTATCTATCTATCTATCTAATCCTGTTCGTATCTATCTATCTATCTATCTATCTATCTATCTATCTATCTATCTAATCCTGTTCGTATCTATCTATCTATCTATCTATCTATCTATCTATCTATCTATCTAATCCTGTTCGTATCTATCTATCTATCTATTTATCTATCTATGCCTGTTCGTATCTATCTATCTATCTATCTATTTATCTATCTATGCCTGTTCGTATCTATCTATCTATCTATTTATCTATCTATGCCTGTTCGTATCTATCTATCTATCTATCTATCTATTTATCTATCTATGCCTGTTCGTATCTATCTATCTATCTATCTATCTATCTATCTATCTATTTATCTATCTATGCCTTTTCGTATCTATCTATCTATCTATTTATCTATCTATGCCTTTTCGTATCTATCTATCTATCTATCTATCTATCTATCTATCTATCTAATCCTGTTCGTATCTATCTATCTATCTATCTATCTATCTATCTATCTATCTATCTAATCCTGTTCGTATCTATCTATCTATCTATTTATCTATCTATGCCTGTTCGTATCTATCTATCTATCTATCTATCTATCTATCTATCTATTTATCTATCTATGCCTGTTCGTATGTATCTATCTATCTATCTATCTATCTATTTATCTATCTGTGCCTGTTCGTATCTATCTATCTATCTATCTATTTATCTATCTGTGCCTGTTCGTATCTATCTATCTATCTATCTATCTATCTATCTATCTATGCCTTTTCGTATCTATCTATCTATCTATCTATCTATCTATCTATCTATGCCTTTTCGTATCTATCTATCTATCTATCTAAGCCTGTTCGTATCTATCTATCTAAGCCTGTTCGTATCTATCTATCTATCTATCTATCTATCTATCTATCTATCTATCTATCTATCTAAGCCTGTTCGTATCTATCTATCTATCTATCTATCTATCTAAGCCTGTTCGTATCTATTTATCTATCTATCTAAGCCTGTTCGTATCTATCTATCTATCTATCTATCTATCTATCTATCTATCTATCTATCTATCTATCTATCTAAGCCTGTTCGTATCTATTTATCTATCTATCTAAGCCTGTTCGTATCTATCTTTCTATCTATCTATCTAAGCCTGTTCGTATCTATCTATCTATCTATCTATCTATCTATCTATCTATCTATCTATCTATCTATCCATCTATCTATCTATCTAAGCATGTTCGCATCTACCTATGTATTTATTACAGCCTGTTCAAATTTTAGTTTATTAGTCTGATAATCTATCTTTCTTCACCTCTGTCTCCCTCTCTCATTGAATCTATCTATGGAAAAGTATAAATGCCCATATGCGTGTGCGATGGTGGACATGGTTCAAAATGCTCAATTTAAATGATCACTATTAATATGCTTAGAATTCAGAATAAAACGGGATTGGATAGCGTAGTAATGTCACCGGATTCTCTTCTGGCCACTTTCCAAGTAAATAGCTGCAATTGCTTTTCTGCACTGGTTGACCTGCGCTATATAAAGTATATCATCGGAAGGGTCAGAAAATTATTCTGACAGGTTTATTTTTGTGAATTGCTCAGAGAAAGGAGAAAAATGCTCGCTTCACCAAAAAAATACCTCGTTCGAGACAGGTAGTCGAGGGCAATCTCACAGTTAATCCCCTACTCCAAAACAAGCGATCAGAATAATTCCAAGAATATTTCTCTTCCGTACCAAACACGAGGGCCAATAGGATTAATTTATTTCATTCAATTCTCCATTCCCAGCATTCTGCTTATTTGGTGCGACACAATTATTATTTCTTAAAATAATTTCTGATAATATTACTCGAGCCGATACGTTTATTAAACATCTAAAAACACACCACAGAACCTTTATTTCAACTATCACGCTTATTTTTGAAGATGAAAAATTTCCAACTGTATGCCTTGTATTTGATACAAAATGCAAATACAGTGTGACCCGGATATAAGAGAAACCCAGATATAAGAGCGATTTTCTCTGGTCCCAAATTAGAGCCATACCTAAACAAAATAGACCAAACCCGGATATAAGAGAAAATCGGATATAAGAGACTACGTCTCCGGTCCTGACAACTCTCTTTCATCCGGGTTACACTGTACATACTCTATATACTCGAGTATAGTACAAGTTTTTAAGATCAGGTATTTTACGCAAAAATACGGGGTCGCACTATACACAGGTAATTTTTGGAAGAGATTAAAGTCATGGTAATCATAGATAATTTTTCTGCGGGTTAAAATTCATGTAAAAAAAAATAAAATCAGTGGTTGTACTATATATGAAATCGACTTATATACGAGCAGATGCGGTAAATTTTATATTGCATATATATTATATTAAAGAAGATACGGTATTTCTAACAGTAATCTCTGATTATATATATTTTTTAGTGCTGAGTTATTTTCCCACTCTTTTTCTTTTATTAAAAATACAGAGTACACTGGACAACAAAAATTCCTGTTTTAAAATTATGTAACTTAGACTAAAACATGTATTATGGTTCGGTAGTTTAGTTTCTTTTTTTTTTTTTTTTTTTTACGAATTGGTCAAACCCAAACTCAAACAAAAAAATTGTATTCAATCGTTATGAGTCTATCGATTGAATAGAATTTTATTATAAACAATTGTCTTGTAAATGGAATTTTTAAAGCATTCTGAATGTAAAAATAATGAAAAAAGTGTGCAAGACAATAAGAAACACTACCTGCCAAAATGTCAAGTCAAGTTTTGTTGAATTCGGTTGAAAAATGTAGGAAATCCGATCCCCCCCCCACACACACACATACACACACACACACACACACACACACACATCCACACAACCTGGGTTTTATAATAAGTATCACTCGACATAAGTTGTCCCCCTTTCATTCTCGAAACAGCGATGCCTCTTAATCATGTTTTCAAATTGATTTTGTGCAAAAACAATTGTGTTTTTCCAATTTTTGACACTGTCAGAACCACTGCAAGGTAATTATACATACTCCTGTGAAGTTTTGTTGAAATCGGTTGAAAAATGTAGGAAATCCGATCCAATATGTAAACGAACAGACACACACACACACACACAACCTGGGTTTTATAATAAGTATGATTAAATTTAGTGCGTTGTTTCCGGATCTGCACAGAGAATTGTCTTAATAGTATTATCAAATGAGGAAATTATAACGTTGTTTAAGTTGGTGTTCCATTGTCGTCTATCTGAATTGCATAAAAACATTCAGTTCAACAAGAATGCAAAAGATTAAAGAGAATGAAAGCGCCAAGTTTCTTTACAAGTCATGCTAATCAGAATTCTACACAGCAATAAGAGTAGATGATTTATTCATTTCTAAATATAAAGAAGATGAAAATTACTAAACAGTTTGATATAAACTTCTTCAAAATTAAAATAAGTGGCAGGACAGTTTTGTAAATCGTTTCTCTGTTTTTCGACTAATAACTAAACGGCTCAATAACTACAATATTTTTGTATTGCACAAGATTACCAAAATCTCAGTTATTAGTTATTTTAATGAGATCATTTGGTTTAAGTGAATAGCTGTAAATAAGTGTAAGTGCTTGATATTTAGTCTTGAGGTACTCTGTAATAGTATAAATTGTTAGGCATCCAAAAAGATGGTATAGTCTTTGCACTTCAAACCGACGTCAAGAATCACTCAAGAACTGTCAAAATTGGTTAGAATGTAATAATGAAATAATAGCAATACAGTTATCAGACTCCATTTGCCATAAGAATGGTCAAAACAAATTTTGCTTACAGTCAAAACAATATGTCAAGTCTTACGTGATCTTAGCATCGTGTCACAAAACTTTTAACAGATGTCAATATCTAAGAACGTTTTGAATTGTTTTCATGCAGCTTCATTGGCAAAAGGTCAAACATTTACTTAATATTTTCTGCACTTATTGGCTTCACTGAGTGAATGGAACTAAATATTAAAATTTGAAATTTTTTTAAAATTTTCTCACAGGTTACTACTACTGACGCAATATTTAAATATGTGCTTGTCAGTTTCACCAGTTATGATCTAGAAAAGACATGTGCAGCCTTAGAAAATGACTTAGAAATACATTTTTTTAAAAGATTTGAGATGCTTATTATTCTAAAGTTTGTTCGTATCACAATACTGAAAAGAGATTTTGTATTGAAACTGTCTGATGTCCTTTTAATTCCTGTGAAAGCAACATATTACAACTAGTGTAAAATCTCATTGAATTGCACAAAAGTGAAATTACGAAAAATCTGGGAGGACAAGGTGTTAAATGGCAAAGGCCTCAACAGATCGAAAGAAGCTGATGTAGACCAACAGAAATCACATCAGTGGCTGAGGGGCACCAGGTTGAAAGCTGAAACAAAAGGCCTAATTACTGCAGCTCATGACCAATGCATTGCATTAGGCTTCTATCAATTTCACATAATCAAGGATGGAACTAATGCGAAGTGCAGGGTCTGCGGAAAATATGATGAAACTTTCGACCATATTATCTCAGGATTTCCGGAACTAACAAAAAAAATACCCACAGACATAACAAGGTAGCGACATATGTGCACTGTAAGATATGCAAGAAGCACAAAGTCGAAATAACTGTGGGATGTACTAAGCACCAACCAGGCACAATTACACAAAATAACGATGTAACTATCCCCCGGGACATGCCAATTCGATCTGACAGGGAAATAAAAACCAACAGATATTATCATAAAAAACAAGAAATTCAGGAAGTGTATGCTTATTGACATAGCAGTACCATCCGAGAGAAACGTTTCCATGAAAATAATCGAGAAATTGTCCAAATACAAACACCTGGATATCGAGATTAACAAGATGTAGGGAATGAAGACTGAGAATAATAATCAGGTCTCTGGGTCTTGTGAGAAAAGGAATGGACAATTTTACTAACAGTGTCCAAGGTAACATCAACATACAAGTTTCCTAGAAGATCGCCCTACTATGAACATCACATATGCCAAGGAAAGTGCTATCAATTAAATGACAATTCTCCTATAGGGCATAAGGGCCATAGTTTGGACCTGGCTCTACAGGATACAAAGCAGGAAACAACATACATGGATGATCTCAAACTCTTTGCCAAAGACGGCAATGAGTTGAAAGGCCTCCTCAATATTGTAAAATACTTCAGTGACGACATAGGTATGGACTTCGGATTAGATAAATGTGCAAAAGTAACATTCAAGAAAGGTAGAATTACAGAAATACCCTTAATAGATTTAGATTTTGTCACAAAGATTAGGGAATTGGAGCATGATGAAGCTTATAAGTACCTAGGAATTAGCGAAGGAGATGGCATACAACACCCCTAAATGAAAGAAAAAATAAGAAAAGAGTACTACAGGCGTGTACGTCTGGTACTAAATACTGAACTAAACTCAAAAAACAGAATATCAGCCATAAACACATTGGCTGTCCCTGTGGTGCAATACAGCTTTAATGTCCTTAACTGGACCATAGCTAAAATTAAGCGAATGGACGCCAAAACGAGAAAGCTTCTCACTTGCTATCGCATGCATCATCCCAAAGCTGATGTTGATCGTCTGTATGTGCCCAGATCCGAAGGAGGCAGACGATTAGTTCAACTAGAACTGTCCTACAAAACTACAACAATTGGCCTCCAAAGATACTTGGAAACTACAGAAGACTGGATGATGGTATGCGTCAAGGAACATGAAAGTAGTAAGCGTCTTTACTCCGTAATGAAAGAAGCCAACAAATTCAAAATGGAGTTTCAAATGGGTGTAGAGATGCAACTACAGCACAATACACCGAATGAAACTGAAAAATACTTTAAAAAGACAGCAAAGACGAATGCAACCGACCAGATACAGAAGCGATGGCAAGATAAACCACTTCATGGCCAATACTCTGCCCGTACCAAACAAGCTGATGTAGACAAAACCCGTACCCATCAGTGGCTACGAAGTGCAGGGTTGAAAGCGGAAACTGAAGGTTTTATCCTTGCTGCGCAGGACCAATGCTTGCTAACTAGGAATTATCAAGCACATATACTAAAATATTGTGTCAGCCCAAAATGCAGATTCTGTGATAAATATCCAGAAACGATTGATCATCTTGTATCAGGTTGCACGATGTTGGCAGCCACTGAATATAAAACCCGACATGACAGAGTGGGCCAATATCTGCACTGGAAAATCTGCAACTTCTACGGGAAGGAAACTGAAAGAAATTGGTACGAACACCACCCAGACCCGGTTACGGAGATAGGACCTGTTACAATTCTATGGGATTACACAATTCACACTGACAGAACAATCAAGGCCAACCGTCCAGATATTGTTATTAAAGACCACAAACAAAAACGGTGCCTCCTTATTGATATGGCAGTCCCTGCAGACTGCAATGTATCTTTGAAGATATTCAAAAAGCTGTCAAAATCCAAGGACCTTGAAATAGAAATCTCGAAAATGTGACATATGGGAAAATCAACAATCCCTGTTGTAGTTGGAGCCCTAGGACTGGTTGGAAAAGATTGCAGTAGACTAATTGCAGGGATTCCTGGAAGCCCATGCCTCAAGGAGATACAAAAAATTGTTCTGACGAGTACAGCCCACACTTTACGAAGGGCTCTATCTATGTAATTTTTTTTTTTTTTTTTTTTGTCAGTGGAAAGTGTCATGATGCCATTTCTAAGCTTAGGTCCCTGGGCGGGACCCGGAAAGAAATGTGTAAACGCCAGAAATCAAAGAAAATAAAAAAAAAAATAATAATAAAGAAACTACAAATCCATCAGTAGTTACATAGTGCATGATTAAAAGCTAAACACAAAGATTTTATTCTTGTTGCACAAGACCGATGCTTGCTGACTAGAAATTACAAAGCATACATACTGAAGAATTATGCTAACACAATTCTATGATGAATATCCAGAAACAATTTTATCATCTTTTATCAGGTGGCGTGGTATTAGTATCCACAGAATATAAAATTCGGCATGATAGAATGGACAAATATCTGCATTGGAAAATCTGTTAAAATATTATTGGACTTTACAATACGCACAGACAGAACAATCAAAGCCAGACACCGGAATCAAAGACCACAAAAACAGAATTTAGTTTCTTATTGGCAATAGCACTTCCTTTAGATTGTAATGTATCTCTGAAGATCTTCAAAAACTATCAAAATACAAGGACCTTGAAGTAGAAATCTAAAAAATATGGCACATGAAGACGTCAATAATTCCGGTTGCATTTGGAGCTCTCGATTTGATTAGAAAAGACTCTGTTAGACTTATTGAAGAGATCAACGGTAGCCCACGTCTTAAAGAAATACAACAAATTTTTCTTACAGTTACAGCTCACACCTGACGAAGAAGTTTATCAATGAAAAATGTGTGTGCTCTAAGGTTAAAAAATGTTCCGTGAAAATGTCACGATGCCGTTTCTGACTTTAGGCCTCCGGGTGGAATCCGAGAGGAAATGAGTATGCAACATACAAGTAAATAATAATAATAATAATAATAATAATAATAATAATATAAATTGTGGTCCTTACAGTGAACTGAAAGAATATTGAAATATGAGCTTGAAAGTTTTATTGATCATTGCTAATACATAAAACAGCTGGCCAGTAATTAAAATTACCAATGGCCAGTATCATTTTACTGATTTGGGAAGAATATTTATTTTCATAACATGAATACATGTTTCTAATATGACTCAATAGGTAATGGAAAAGAGAGCGAAATAGAAATTGGGAAAACTAGTCTCTTATAACAAATGTTAATTATATTGTTTTTTTTTTGTTTTTTTTATTAATGTTTACTCAATACAAGGGCTAAGTAATACGAACGAAAAAAAGAGGCATACAAATAACGATTGATCCAAAATTTGAAGATTGCAGTGTTCGAGGAAGCATCCATGCGGGAGCCTGTCCGACTAAGTAGAGATTCTCAGGAAAGAGATATTCCATTTCATTTAAATAGGAGCGAACGGAAATTATATTAAATTTTGTTATATAAACATTGCAAAAGCGCGTATATATCTAGTTAAATATTTCTCAGCACATAGTCATGTATCGTATTCAAGTTTCTACCTACGTTTCTTAGAAATGTGTCATTTCATTTTTAGTCTTTTCAATTAGTATTTCCCTAACAGTTAAGTAGTACTATGACACTGCGTAGGCACTTGTTAATGTCAATGACGTGGGACTCAAAATATTTATCAACATCATATGCCGTTTAAAAATGTCTCCAACCTAAAATCTGCGTTTTCTTTTTTTTAAATAACTTCACCCCAAGTAAGGCAATAAAGTCACTAACATGCAAGGAATTACTGAATGTGAAATAATATAAGAATAACAGTATTAAAGAGCAAGAACATGAATTAAGAAGACAAATGATAAATTTTGAAATTGCATTTAAATTTTTGAATTCCAAACTTGACTAGAAAGCAAGAAGCCGAAAGAATATTCTATAAATAAGAAATTCAAGAAAAGAAACTGTTAGCATAGAACTTACGGTTACATCTAGCTCTTTCGGCTGAAAAATCATGAGTTCTTGCCACCAATACTAGTACTGCGCTTGAATTCATACAGTCTAGGTGTCATCAGAACAATTACCATGAAAGTATTTATAGAAAAGGCAAAGGGAAGCTACATTACGTCGATGGGAAAATGAGTGAAACCGAGATACCAGTTCACGATCAATGACATTTCAGATTATCCTTTGGAATTTAACAAGGATCTCTAAATATATAGCAGGGACACAAAACCACGTGACAGCAATATTTTAATCATGGACGAATGGTAGACCTGTAAATTAAGTAAGATATATTCGGGTGAGAAAAAATTGTCTACCAAGACACAATAAACCAGATTTCCTAGAAGCAAACCAGAAATTGGTTCGACATAAATTTTCCATTTCATATCAGCAGAAAATATTAGACCGAGAAGACGCAATGAGTCAGTCTCCTGTAGGTTAGCATCAGCCATACTGATGGAAGACAGGAAGTGTTCTCTCAAACGATTAATAGAGAGCAGTTTGCTTTAAAATTAATAAGCCATTTCTTGCCCCAGTTAACAACAGAATATATAACATCTTTTAGATTAGCTAATAATTTGGCATTATCGAGCCCATCAGATGTACTATTATGCCTTCGGATATTTACTTATAAACAACACTATTTATAACTTAGAAAGTTGAATTGTATAATAACGAAAATCTTAGACGTTAACTGTTATTATAAATTATCACAGTTAATATAGATGGGATATTTAAGTTCCAATATATGACTATTATTGACAAGTAAGATGTATATATATTTCATATTATGAAACGATAACGACACGCCTCGCTAACGTGGGTTCCCAGAGAGGTAGATTTTATTGAGAAAGTTTTGAAGCATCTAAGCGTGTAGACGATAATTTCACTGTCTACTAAAATAACGTTTATATTATTGCCATTAATATTATAGTAATCTGACATAATTTGGTGTGCACAGAAGGGAGCGCTGCTTGGAACAGCTCTTATACTAAACAAAAGGGTGTGTCTCTATGCTGAGAGGAGGAACTGGGATATGACCCTCATCATCTGGACGAAACATTTAAGACACGGAAAGAAATACAAAATAATAATATATGTGTGTGTTTACAAGATTTTTATGGGTGGAGGGAATGTATTTTTATGTTTGGACATCATGGTCAATACGAAAAATTTCAGCGATCCAGTTTTTTGCATTGATAAGCACTAATATGTTCGATTAGTATAATGGTTAAGAACGCGAAAGGTGGAATCAATGAGCCAGTTCCAAATCCCCAAATAAACTTCTACATTCACTTTTGCACTAATGTCAGTGGGGAAATCTTGAATCCATTCTTTTCAGGTAGAAAAATAGGATTAAATAGTAGGGTCTAGAATGGGGATATTTAAAAATATCAAAACCATGTAAATACAATGAGAAAACAATTCATTATCTTTCCGAAGATGTCATGACAATTCACAGATAATAAAGAAAAGCAATATGTGGCGAGTGATGATCGGCTACTTCCTAGAGAGTCATATAACAAAAGGAAAACAAAAGTAAATTTAAGAACTATGTGACGTTGACCTAATTGGTCATATAAGGTTAGATGATATCACTTAAGAGCGCACCATACCATTTCTATCCAAATGAACTAATTTTAGCAAAATAGACTGTAATATTGAGTCCAGTTGTATGAAGGTCTGTGTGGGCTTAACCTTAAAGGTTATTGAAGATGAGCTGAGTGCATAAAAATACAATAGGTGATTTTTAGCTAATGAAAGCAACTTCTAACAAAAGCTGAGTGAGGAACAGTATTTGCAATGAAGTGCAAGACATATTTGACGTCACAAATGGATATATTAGCTGTAATGGAAATACTAGCTGTTTCCTTATAAATGTCAGTTTATAAAGTTAACATTTGATGGGAATGGAATTCCATAGAGATAAAATTTGTTTGGTAACTTTTATATGTTTTGAAGTCAAACTATTACATTTGTAGAGGTATTGTTGTTAAGACTAATACGAACACAAGACTAAATCTCTTATACGTACAATTATTGTCTATTCACCTCCGAGTTGGTTAGTTATTATCAGCAAATGAGTATGTGGCTTTGGGTTCTTTTTTGAATTTGGATTTCCTTTCTTGCAAGGATATAAGATGCTCTGTCTTTTTCCTCTCAAGTGGGATGCTTATATATATATATATCTTTTTTCCACGTATGAACATCCTATGTCGATCCAATCACATGTTTACATACCAAGAACTGCCACTGAGATCCTATGATGACCAGTGGGACTGTTACAGAAAAGAAAGGCAAGAATAATCTGGAAATGGTTGAACCTTTAGAGTCAGATCATAATATATAAAGAAATTGGCTTTAAATTCGATTTCAATCATTGTCTTGTTATTTTAATTCCTGTTCATTTGTTGTTCTTATCCCTTAATGTTTTTTTTTTCATATTTTTTCGCACTCAGTAACCCTTACGTTTTAGTGAGTATATTGAAATGACTAAAAGAAATAAAATAATTCATGTCAAATTTGACTATAGTGAAATGTTATCAAACTCAGAAAGACACGAGAGTAAAACTCTTATATATAAAATTATTGTTTTTTCAACTCTGAACTTCGTCAATTAATATCAATGTAAAGGTTTTAGGAGGGTTTTCAAACCTAGATCACCTTCTTGTCAGATGCTGTGACACTTTGTCATTTCTTATTCGTTATAGTGCGATTATATATCTTCCTGATATCTGTTTGCATATGATTGCACATCCTAAATGCAGCTTTGCCAACAACCTATTTAAATTTTTTTGACAGCCACTGACATAATGTAAGATGCGAATCTGCGCCAGTTTTTTTTACATGTGTCACCTACCTGTCACCACACTCGAGTGTGACTCTGAGTGCAAAGTCTATTTTGGTATCTGTTAGGGTGAACCCAGTATATACTGAGGTCAACATAGATCAACTCCTCTTAGAACAAAGTTTCCTTATTGATATTAAATTCGACTTAGACCAATGTTATTTGAGGTAACCGAAGTCAAATTTGGATTAAAAAAAATATTTTTAAGCAAAACTAATTGGCTTCACCAACATGCCAGTTATACAAGTGATTCACGACGTGCACCTTTAGGCCCACAAGTGGGACTGAGATATTTTAGAAATGGACCTGCAGGTACAAATTGAAAAGAGAGGTGACATATGCCTGAAGCAATATTTTGAAGTACAAACTTGGGAAACTGATAGGATACCAGGAGCAGTGGCGTCACTTGTCAGGATTTATAATTTCTGCTACATTTTGCTTTTGTAAATAAAATGTATTTCCTGTTACATGGAATTTACATTTGCGTTTATGTGGGACTGGAATTTTTTTGACATCGAAAATGGGCCAGAAGGACGAAGAAATTGACAAACATTGGCCTAGAAAACTTAAATAGATAAAAACATGGATCTGTTCTTCTCTTGCATCTCTATGATTCTAAAAGAAAATCCTTTTGTATTCAAGGGAAAATATTTCCCAGTGAAGCTCAACTTTGTTACGACCATCAACAGGTTATAAATATAATCTCTCAAGATAGCTGGCCTCTACGCTTTTCTATTTAGTATCAACCATGTAACAGGGGCAATTCTAATTTATACATGTAGGCGTTCCCCAACCATTTGCTTGCAATACAAAGTAACCTCGTTAAATACTATACTGGGTCTGACTTAAGAAAGTAACCCAGAAGCCGGTGTGTGCCACCTCTTTTAATTTTATCATTTTGCAAAGAGTGATTGGACTATTGAAAATTAAATGTCTTCGTTGCTTACCCTACTTTCTCACCTTCTAAACAACAAAGAATGAATAGTTGTTGCGTTAGTGAATGCAGATTATACATATATATATATATATATATATATATATATATATATATATGTGTGTGTGTGTGTGTGTGTGTGTGTGTGTCTGTGTCTGTGTGTTTGAATTTGAATAAGATGTGACTCTGTATATCGACTTGTTTTTGAACAGCTGAATAATGTCTAATCTAAAGCCATAGATTGTGTCAAACCAAACTCCTGTTCAGTTTACAAGTTCAAATTAAAGGTATATTGAGCTTTTCTTGAGAAAATTTTCTGTTACTATGTATACAAATATTACCTATTTTACACCTTAAAATAGGTCGCATCTATAGAGAAAATATTATCCCGTGTTCATTGTTATTTCAGTGTCTATTATTTACCATTCACTATTTTCTAGTTAACTACTACTACTACTACTACTACTACTACTACTACTAATAATAATAATAATAATAATAATAATAATGCTTCTGTTGTTGAAATATTGTACAGGTCAGTTACCAATATTACAATATTACAAATGCTATTTTAGCATGGACGAGTAGTGTAATGGTTATCAACGTTGAAAGTGGAAACAGTGAGCAGGGTCCAAAATTCGGCCTATTCTGTTGCGTTCCCTTTCGCACCTGTATGGGAGAAAGGCATTGATTCAACTCTCCTCCAAACTCATCTATGACTTAAAGAGCAAAGTGTGTTGTGCTCGCTAATAATGGGTAGAAGCTAGTTTGATTAGGAGTATTTTGAATTCAAGTACATGGAGAAAGGGAAAACATTTATCTAGATTTCCAAAGGAGCTGTGTCAATTCATTGATAATAAAAGAAATGGAATTAGTAGATAATATGATCAACTGCACTTAAAGTTACCTGGTATTAAAAACAGTTGTTCTGTGGTAGTTTTTCTAGTGTAGAGAAGTGATAAGACTGTTAGCATTAGAACTACTAATATAGAATCTATGAATAATAATGCATACCTAATGTATTAAGATTTGGTGCTTCTTTTTCCATAAACAACAACAACAACAACAACAACAACAATAATAATAATAATAATAATAATAATAATAATAATAATAATAATAAGGAAATCTAAAAAAAAGTTGCATATGAGAGTCTCAATAATTTTGATTGGAAACTGTTCCGGCAGGGTTATTTAAATGATCTTTGGTAGCCTATGCCTTAAATAAATACATAAGATTGTACACACAAGTACAGGTCACACATTACGAAGGACTTTTATACACAATGTATGTGATCTTAAGTTGCTTTCTTATACATTTTTTTAACAAAATGTTTAGTGGAAAATGTAATTTCTGTACTTAGGTTACTGGGGCACGGAAATAAATGAGTATACAATAGAAATCAAAAGAAATAATAATAATAATAATAATAATTATAATAGTAATAATAATAGTAATAATAATAATAATAATAATAATAATAATAATAATAATAATAATAATAATGCAAGAAGCACAAAATCAAAACAACTGAGAGATGTTATGACCCCCAACCAGATACAAAATAAAATAACAATGTAAGTATCCTCTGGGACATACCAGTTCAAACTGACAGGGAAATAAAAACCAACAGACCTGATATCATCACGAAAAACAAGAAATTCAGGAAGTGTATGCTTATTGACATAAACGTACCATCTGAAAAGTATCGGGAAATTCTCCAAATATAAGGACCTGGAGATCGAGATTAACAGGATGTGGGGGAATGAAGACTGAGACTGTACCAATAGTAATCGGAACACTGGGCCTAGTGAGAAAAGGAATGGACAACAGTGTCCTAGGTAACATTAACATACAAGTTTCCCAGAAGGTCGCCCTACTAGGAATATCTCATATACTAAGAAAAATGCTATCAATTAAATGGCAATTCTTCTATAGGGCTTAATGACCACTGTTTGGATCGGTTCTACAGCAACATAACATAAACAAATAATAATAATAATAATAATAATAATAATAATAATAAACCCAAGAACCAACTGTTGCACCAAAAATTATGAAAAAGAAATGTAAGGTTAAAGCTCTTGAACAGATGAAACAACGCTGGCAAGACAAACCTCTGCATGGCCAATATCCAGAACGCGCTAATAAAGTTGATAAAATTAACACTCATCAATGGTTACGAGCATCTGAATTAAAGGTGGAAACGAAAGGTTTTATTCTTGCAGCGCAAGGCTAGAGTCTTTCCACTAGGAACTTCCAGGCAAAAGTTATACATAATAATGTGGATCTAAAATGCAGGTACTGTAACAAATATCAGGAAATCATAGACTATCTATCCTCAATATGTTCTGTACTTGAACCAAATGAATATAAAAATCGTTACGATAGTGTCGGCAATACTTACACTGGACAGTATGCGAAAACTTTGGAAAAGATGTTACTAAACACTGGCATGAACATCACTCAGCACCGTTTTCAGAAATAAAAGACATTCCCATTCTATGAGATTATACAGCCCTTAAAGACAGAAGGATTAAAGCAAATAGGCCGTACATAATTGTCAAAAACCGAAAACAAAACAACAAACAAACTTGCCCTTTAATTGATATGGCTTGCTCAGCAGACTGTAACATAGCAAACAAGGAATTTGAAAAAAAACTATCGAAGTATAAAGACATGAAAATCGAAATATTAAAAATGTGGAAACTGAAAAAAAAATATGTATCGCTTGAAATGATAAAAAAGGAACACAACAACACACTGAAAAAAATCCCTGGAAATCGCAGCTTACGAGAAATACACACATTTGTGTTTATTAGGACGATCTATACACTAAAAAGAACCTTCCTTTTGTAACGCTAGATATGAAATGTAACCATACGAACTGATTTAGGTCTTCCCGCAAACTTGGTAGGTAGTGTGACCAAAGCATAAATCGAAATATAATAATAATAATAATAATAATAATAATAATAATAATAATAATAATAATATGTTCACCGCAGTCAAATCATTCGTGATTGAGTGAATTCTGTTCTTTTCAAAGGATTCAGTTATCTATATCAGCCTGTAAATTTTGATTTTGGTTCGATTTGCTTCAGTTTATTTTAGCCTTGTCATACAAGAAATAAAGTATAGAAATGGATTCGTTTTTGCTCGATTGTTAACGATTATGATAAAAAAGAAAAAGTGGCACACACACACACACACACACACACACACATATATATGTAAACCGGACACGTTGGTTCTGTGATTAGGTTCCCTCTATGCAATTCTTTCAAACGTAGGTGTACCCACTCGCACTTGATTGCATCTTGGAGACAGTCCACGCTTCACAACACGTTATTGATATTCAAACCTTGTCCGAATTCTCTGGAGATCAGTTATAGAAAGTAATAGTGGAAGCGTTTGGGAAGGTAGGAATGGCCCCGGCCATCTTGCCGACCTTGCCAAACCATCACAGAAGATGCGGTCTCTCAAAGCATTCTTCCAAATCTCGGCGATTCCAAAGGTCGCGTTATCGGCACGAGATTATGCCAATGTTCTGAGACAGTCTGCCTCCGTTCGACTCTCCATAGTTAATCGATTCTCAGAAACGCATCAATGTTCAAAACAATAAATCTAAAGAAACAAAAAATCAACAAATTATCTTCGGTCAATTTTTTTTTTCTCTTTCTGGTTTCTTTCACGTTCTCCTCCTTTGTTTCTGACTTTTTGGTTTTTGACTGCTTTTTCAAAAATACGCATTTACCTCAGCATATGCCGATTATATATATATATATATATATATATATATATATATATATATATCTGTGTGTGTAAGTGCTTATTGTATGCCGATAATAGATTTTATACATAAGTATATATAAATGAATTCGAACATACGCAGACGCATATCTGCATATAAACATGCTTATAGTGAAATTCTAAATATGTACCATTATAAAGTTATTTTCAACTTTTCATATGGTTGCGGGATTCCTTTGACCATATAAACGACTTTCTAAATAATATAATTATATGTTTGAACGTGAATGACAAGAAAAGATTTCTCTGAAGAAAAAGAGAACGAATCATAAAAGCACATAAGTTGTTTTTATGGATATGTATTTCTTTCTATGAATTTTCCATATAAAATGTTTTATCTAACTTCAAATCAAATCCTTCAAATATGAGTAAGATAAAAATAAAATAATTTTGAATATATATTGTGTTTTTATGAATAGTTATATGCACTCAACTTTGAATATAAAAAGTTGTAGTTTAGTATTCAATGTGAGCAAGTGCATACGTATATATCTAGTATCTCAGTATATTCATATGTATTTATCTATCGCAGCATATTCATATCTATATTGTTATCTATCATATTCATATCTATCTCAACATATGCCCATCTATGACAGCATATCCATGTCTAGCTTAGCATATCCATCTCTATCTCAGCATATTTATATCTATCTATCTATCTATCTATCTATCTATCTATCTATCTATCTATCTATCTATCTATCTATCTATCTATCTATCTATCTATCTATCTCAGTATATTAATATCTAACTATTTATCTATTTCAGTGTATTCATATCTATCGATCTCAGTCTTTCCATAACTATCTAAGTCTGTTCATTAAACGCATTAAGTACTAAACACACATTTTAAACTGAAAGTTGAGTGCATACACACACTCACACTTTTGTGTGTGTGTGTGTGTGTGTTTGCAATAAAGTTATAAATTTAAGGTACGCTATATTCATGGGTAACAGTGCTCACTGTCAGGGATAGAGCGTATGAAAATATAAAAGCGCTCATTGGGATAAACATTGTATTTTGAAACATAGCAAGGGCCTATATATGGGAGAATTCTACAAATATATATACATATATATATATATATACATATATATATATATGTGTGTATATACATATATATATATGTATGTGTGTGTATGTGTGTAGCTACACAATTTTTATGCAGAAATTGTATGCTGGTAAAAGTTAATTTACAATTTAAAGAACTGCTTAATCAATCACGATTAAAGTTTTAGCAGTGCTACTAATATATATATATATATATATATATACATATATATATATAGTCATCCGCATACCACAATGTTTCGCTGTATTACAGCGAAATCAGTGTAGCTAGACATCCGATTGCTTTAAGCCGGGATGGAAACCGGACCGATTTGGCATCAGTCATAGATCCTACCCTTAAGCTAACGGCCCACGGTAGTGAAATTAAAATTTTAACGTATTATATGTATGGGTGTGCTTGTGTGTATGCATATCTGTAACTTAGCCTGGCGATCCTTGAACAAATGTGTGAAATTTAAGTTTTAAGATATTTATATATTATAATTTGTATGCTATACACAACTTTTTTTTTTGTTAGCATTGCCTACCTATAAGTGTGCTTAACTCATATATATGTGTGTGTGCCCGTGCGTCTGTGTGTATGTGTTATTTTTAATGCATTTTATTTAAACGTTATTTTTTATGGATACTTCTATTCGAGTAAAAGCTGTTTTTTAATTAAACATCATCTGCCTGAATATTCGAGAAATTTTGTCAGATATTAGAAAAAAAATGCGTCCTCCGGTAGGATTCGAGCCTGCATCCCCTATGAGGAATCGCTATTGGATCTGAAGTGTCTAACCGCTCGGCCACGTAGGACTGACGGTCAAACTAAGCCCGATTACTGGCTTTTGAACACACCCTCTCTGCCACAAAGTTGATCTCGGCCAATCAAGGCCTCATTTCAGCCAAGAAGTTCATGTATGGTAATTTTTGTTGGATCTATTTTTTATATTTATCAATTATCTATAATATCGATCCTCCTATAAGGCGGCGGTGAATGCTGGATAAGCACCTCACTGATGTAGAAGAGACGTAGGTCAACAGGGATGTTGTCCTACAAAAGTATGCGGAGAATACCATGGACTGAACATGTGAGCAACATGGAAGTTTTAAGAAAATGGACCCGTATCTGTAAAATCAGGAAGAAGATTAGTTTGTTTTAGGACATATCAACCTCAATGGGTCAATGCCGACGAGATTTCTATTGCTGGTGATATTTTTTCCAAAAATGTATTGCTGGTAATATTTTTTTTTCTTTCAAAAATGTATTGCTGGTATTAAAACCTATTTTTACACTTTAAAATAATTTTGCCCACAGTTTGGAGTTAACCATTTGTTCATATTTGGGACCCTAACATGTGCTACCACCCCGGGTAAGGGTGGACCTGGGAAGACCAGCAATTAAGATGAGGTTTCGCGCTCCTCAAAACCTCCTCCTCAGAGTCCAAGAAGAAGAAGAAGATGAAGAAGTAGTAGTAGTAGAAGAAGAAGAAGAAGTAGTAGTAGTAGTAGTAGTAGTAATAGAAGAAGAAGAAGAAGAAGATGAAGAAGAAGTAGTAGTAGTAGAAGAAGAAGAAGAAGAAGAAGAAGAAGTAGTAGTAGTAGTAGTAGTAATAGAAGAAGAAGAAGAAGAAGAAGAAGAAGAAGAAGAATTGCTTAATTTACGAGTCGATACCATTTCAAAACGTCATATACAACTATTAGGTTGGTGCAAAAATAATGACGTTTTTTAAGATATTTTTTAACGTCAAAAACGTTATTATTTTTACACCAACCTAATAAATTTTGATAGGTTATATTTGTTGCTGCATCAATTAATCCACACTTATGTGTAATTGTTTGATAGCTCACATAG
>OZ010616.1:29942336-30022336 GCA_963932145.1 Acanthosepion lycidas
TAAATTTTTTAGGAGACAACCTGAGCTTAACTAAATATCAGTTAAATGTCATTCCTAATTTAAGTAATAGTTTATCATACTCAATGAAGCTCATTAGAAATTGCAATATTAATATTTTATTCATTATTAATATATGTATTAATAAAACAAATTAAGCAGTTTTGTGGACTAGCAAATTCAATTTTACTGATTTCCTCATGCTATTTTTTTTTAAATAAACAATTTATTTGTAAACATCTGTGCTCAAATGTGAGTAAATCTGATGCAATTCCACTTCTGCCATCAGAATGGTTTAAGAAACGAAAAACAAAAACTTAAAAAAAGAAGGAAAACGCAAAATTAAACAAATGAGTGATTTTTTATAGTGTATTTATTAGGTTGGTGCAAAAATAACGACGTAATAATGTCGTTTTTCGACGTATTTTTTAACGTTAAAAAACGACATTATTACGTCATTATTTTTGCACCAATCTAATAGTAACACTACCAACCAGTTATATTTGTTTTGTTGCATTAAAATATTTTTCTATTCATTAGTCATAAGCATAAAACAATTGAAGTAGTCATTTATGTAATTTAAGCACTAGTTCTTGAACAAAAAAAAAAAAAAGCAATTAATTGTGTACTGGTCAAATCTAAAGCTGCTTACGAATAGTCCTGTTTTCAGACTAGTATAAGCTTAGTAAATCATCGATACCTCAACGAGTTCGATCCTTACTGAGAGCTCTACAATCAAAAATGTTTAAAATGTCCATATTTCATGTCACTGCAATAGCCACGTTGTTATTATTAATGTTAGTGTTAATTATACCAGTTTATCTTACTTCGACTTATCTGATTTCTTATAGAAGTTACTTTGAATTATCTGGTTTTAAGATCGAACTTTAGCCTGTTCTATTGTATTACATCAATAAAATAGTAGATTCTGCTTACACGTGTACTATCCCGGATGTCGATTTACTCACTGCAACAACTAATAAGTTACATACACTACTACACATATTACTACAACTTCATATGTCGACATTACAACCACTATTACTAGTGCTGTGGTCATCAAAACTACAACTACAAGTAGACTACTACTAGAACTCTCCGTGGGGGTACATCAATTATAATCTGGTTCATCCCATTATTTCAAGGAGTTTTTACGTCTAAAAAAATATACTGCATGTTTCTTCGTAGGCAACAACCTGTCTTATGGGACACTAAGTTTTCCAGAAATATTTTTATGCAGGCCTTGGTTAAAAATAATCACTTATTTATACTGCTACTAAAATGACCATGTTCTTCCATTATTAAAGTCTAACACTGCTTTTCAAAAAAAGATTGCTTCCAAAACACTGATAAGTTGTGGAGTTTGCTGTTTGAGATAGTCAGCATTCAAAAACATAGAATTATGTAACAAAACTTAAAATATGCTTAAATCTTTTAAATTTTAACTAAACTTTATTTCTTCCTCTTTTCTTGACTTTTATCTATTCTTTCTACGTTTTACTTCTTTGTTATTTAATTTACTTCTTCTACTGCTTAATATTTCTTTTTATCGCTTAACTTTTCTTTCTTTCCTAACATCTAACTTTTCTTTCTTTCCTAATGTTTAACTTTTCTTTCTTTCCTAATGTCTAACTTTTCTTTACATCTTTTCTTTGTGATTTCTTTATTGCTTATTGTTTAACTTTTTCTTTCTTTCAGTCTTATTTTTTTAAAAAAATTATTTCTTACTGTTTAACTTTCCGTATTAATTTTCCTTTCTTTTCTTATTGTTTTTACTTTCGTATAGTTCAAATTTTCTTTCTTTCATATTGTTTTCTTCTTTCTTGAGTATAGTTTAACTTTTCTTCCCTTCTTTCTTTCGCAGTTTTAAAAACTTTTCTTTCGCATTGTCAAACTTTTTCTTTCTTTTTTATTGTTAAACCTTTCTTTCTCTCTTTCTTATGTATTGTTTAACTTTTCTTTCTTTCGAATCGTTTAACTTTTCTTTATTTCATTTTTTCTTTCAGAACACTTTGTCTTCTTTGCTTTTTCTTTTTACTTGCTTTCTTTCCCCTTTTCTTTCTCTTTTTCACCATGTTCACTTAAAAAACAGTAATGTATTGCTATCATTATATAGTTGATAGTTTCAATTATATAAAAAAAAACAAATTCTTACAATACTTCTTAACTTAAATCACTATCACTATTACGAATACTAACGAACTTCAATAATAGCCACTACAAACACTACTACTACAACGACTACTACTAGTACTACAGGTATGTTGCAGAAATTACTAATAAAAGTAGGATTATCCCTTTCATTTCTCCTGTTAATGTCATTAAAATTACTGCAAGACGCTGCAATTACTACAAGTGCTAACCTTAGATTTTTGTTGGACAGAGGTTCAGATCTGCTCAGTATCGCCATCAAACATTATGCCAGTGATAATATTTAACTTATGTGAGTTGGGAGAGGAAAAGATACGAAAAATATATGCTCATGCCTTCCAACATGCAAAATAACACAAGTTATATTCAGGTTTTGAAACTGTAAACCTTTCCAGTACCACTACCAGCACATCTTCACTATATGTGCATTTACAAATTCAATACTCCTACAATACAGCTCTAAACAGTTCTAACAACTATTTCTTCAACCACCACCAATCCTACTACTACTACTACTATCATTACCAAAACCATCATTATTATTGCCACCGTAGTGTACATTTTTAACACCGCTACCCACCGCTCATCGCTTCTACTATGATTTTAAGCAGCCATGAGGCCGCTTGCACATTAGAAGTATGATGAGTCATGTTACCAGGTCTCTCTCTCTCCCCACCTCCATTCCCTTCATCCCCTGGTTCCAGCTCGCGCTGTAGAAAAGTAGCAACTCGTGTGAACTCACCATCTGTGTCAGCCTTGCCTCTGAAGATCCCTTATCACACAGCGTCTTTCCACTTCAGGAATATTAGGGTGCTGTCGGCGACGAAAGGCACCAGTCGCCTTAACAATCAATGGATAGCCCGTCCCCACGCATTTGGTCGGCTACCTCACCCAGTCCTTGTTTTTATCCATTCCTACTTCACTATTCTAAACCATCCCTTTCCCTTTGGTTCTTTTCCCTTTTACTCTTTTCTTGTATTTTTATTTTTTGCTTTTATTCATACCTTTTACATTCTTTATTTTTCTGTTTTCCCTTTTTTTTTCTTACGTCTTTCTTTCATTACATTTTTCTACCTTTAATCTTTGCCCTTTTTTCTTCCTTTAATTTTTTCTTAATTCTTTTCCTTAATATTTTTTCCATCTTTTATTGTCGTTCATTTTTTTTTCTTGTGCTTCCCTTTCTCTCTCTCTCTCTTTCTTTTGCCTTTCTTTTTCTTCCTTTACATTTGCTTTGCAATCCTTTCTTATTTTGCCCCCTTTCAAGTTTTCTTTCGTTTCTTCAGAAGTATTCTTTCATTCGGAACCATTCTTTTTCTTGATAAAACCTTATTTCCAACCAAGTCATATCAATTCTTTTTAACTTTCGAACCTTTTACGCTTTCTTTCTCATATCATTCCGTACACAATCTTTTTATTTATTGGTTTACAGGTTTTATTTTATCCCCTCACGCTTTATCTGTGTTTATTTATCTACCTTAAGTTTGCCTTCATTTTTTTTCTTCTTTATACTTAATTGTTTCTGCTGCGTTAATCTCTTTCTTTGATAAACTTTGTTTCTTTCTTCTTCCGATATTATGATATATTTCTCATAGTTCCTTTTCTTTCTAATCCTTACTTTCCTTCTAATATTTCTTTCCTTTCATTTTCCTCCCCTTATTACATTTTTTTTTCTTTACAATTTAATTTTATTCTTCCTCTTTCCCTCCTCATAATTCTCATTCCAAATCTTCTCCCGCCATTCCTTCCATCATTCTTTTTCTCTGACAACACTACTAGTCCCCACTGACAGTCCCACCATTTCCTTCACCTTACTCTCAACTCTTGAACATAATCTCTTTCTCAATCCTGGGTCCTACTTTTGTCACCTCCCTTCACTCCTTTATACTCTCCCCACAAACACTTTCTTCCTCTTTATGTTCACTCTTCTAGTGTTGCTAAGGCAGTTGCCGGCTTGTTAGCTATTTAGCTAGCAAGAATATAACTTCCTTGAGTTCCCAAGTCCTTTAGCTTCCCCCCCCATTACAACCAGTATAATTTAGGCTGTCTCTCTCGTTATCAGAAAAGCAGAAAGATAGAGAACAAGTTAATTTCTCAAAAGCTCCGTTTTCCAGTAAGCATTATGTTATAATAACAACGGCAACTATCTATGATGTAGATGTTAATGATCACAACTTAAATAACGGTTTTAATAATATTATTATTAATGTTTCTAGTACTAAAATAAATAATTTTTTTTTCGTTTCGGGAAACTCTTTTTGAAATGAGCGAATCATTAGGTGTTGACTTCTTGTTGCAAAAGAAGCAACAATATTTGATAATACAGGGTCAACTATACCGCAGGTAGAGTACACTTATATACTTGATATCAACAACAATTAATTACCAACATAAATAGTTATATGAAACTTATCAAGGGTGATTAATTATAATTGATGTAACTGTAAAACTATTATTTGTTCAGTCAGTAATTAGTGAACAGCAATAAAATGTAATAATTTATTTACCAATTATTATGGATTACTTAGAAAGGCTGATAACATTTATAATTACCTTATTTATTATTTAATAAATAAATAAATTATAAACTCTATCAACCAATTAAAATATATCAAATAAAAGTTTATTAACAAAATGAAATTCAGCTAATAATAATTTTTGTAGCTTTTTCTACTAAATCAACACGTTAACATGTTATAGTGATATTTTTTTAGTATTTTATCTATTGAATATTATAATAATACTGATTGATATTATTTGAATACTATTTATACTTGCATTAATCATGTTTTGAACCCCTTTGTTATTTATGTAACTAGTGTAAAAATTCGAATTGGTAATGTTCTTTTATAACCATTTATGAAGTTGCATGTAGTTTTTAAAGTTATGCTACAAACAATTATGCACTTAAATCTTGGTCCAATTATTCTTGTGATATCAGCTCAAATAACTTGCAATAATTTAGTAACAAATACATATTGACTATGACTACATTAATTTCACAAAAGACCAATATGTGTAGGCACGGCCAGTGCAAGGGTCTTGTACTCCTCCCCCGAATCTATGGTATTCTCCAGGATCTATGAAACTAATTTTTCATAAGGTAGTATTCATGTAAAATACACATTTTATTGTAACCTAGTCATGTACAATAGATCATATAAAATATAGGTGAACAGTTCAACTAGAATTTTTTTTTAATAAATACAATGTATCTAAATACAAATTAGAGATAGAACATGTCATCTTAGGTAAATCAACAATGTTTTGCGGCAGCTTTTTACAACATTTGAGGTTTTTCTTGTTAAAAGTTGAAGAATTTTAACACATTCAACATTATGGATAAGAAAAAGTGAATTTTATGTAATGCTTTTTGAGACTTCGCACGAGAAAAACATGTTCCCGAATTTGGATAAAAAAGGATCCCAGAATGATGTTAAAATCTGCGAACATTTTTCCTCCTTTAATAATTATGTGCTTAGATTAATTTCTAACGTATATTGTAGTTAGAAAAAAAAAGCAATTGTGGATAAGATAGCAAGGGTCCAAAGCACTGCCCGGGACCCCGAATCAGGCTTGATCCCGGTGACGGATTCGTCGGTACATCAAACTTGCCCTTGCTATTAGGGATGGAATACCCAACACAATTACTAACCTCTGCTCCTTGATAAGGTAAACCCGTAAGATAATTCTATATATCCATTAGTCATTTGTAGATGTTTATGATAATTTGCTGCTTATATTCGATATTCATTTCTTAAGTTCTGTTGTAATTTATTTCGCATCTTAAAACGTTTATTAGTGAATTATAGGATTATGGTAATTTTTGTCTATTTCTGCGATGAGGGGTTAGAGTCAGACTAATTTTCTCATTTCTGTTGTTATTATAACAACGTTTCGGAATTCGTGCCCTCCATACTTTTTCAGATGTTGATTCAGGTAATTTCGAACTGTACCTGTTTACGGTAAAATCATAATATCAAAAAAAAAAAAATAATGATATTTATCCCAATAATTAAGATATACAGAAAACTAAAAAAAAAAAAAGTTAATTAATTTAAGATAATTAGATATTATATTATTCAAGTCCTTTGAGAAGCCAGGATTTCCAATGAGGATTTTCAAGAAATATTAAGTAAATATCTGTAAAGATGAAAGGTAAATATATATAATTTTTTTTTCAAAATAATCAACAACTAGTGAAAATTAATTCATAGATTTTTTCTTATAAATTCCAAATGATTTTAACGTAATCTCCACATTCGACAACGCAAAACAGAAGATATAATAGAAAACGTGTATTGCCTGAGATCATGCAATAAATATATTGATATTGGTAATACCTATGACAAAAGCAATTAAGATATTTTAATTTTAAAGAACCATATTTTATAAATGTATAATTTATAAAATAATATCATTAGAAGTAATTTTCACAAATACAAAGTTAGTATTTATTTGATAGTACTCAATAATAAAAAGTTAGTATTTATTTGATATTACTCAATAATAATAATAAAAAAATGTGATTAAAATTACAACCCGGAAGATAAAATAATGAAAATATTATCTATGTTGATAAGTGGTTAGTGAAAATTTAATCTTATAGGTAAATATTCCTGGAAACATTTATACTTTCTTCCGGAGAAGCAATATATGAAAATATTTTAAAATTATCAAAATATAGAATAGCTATATATATGCTTTGTATAATGGCTTACTTGGTAGATACACTGGCCAGTGTGCCACACATGCAAACACCCTTGCAAAGAGAGTTGGTGAAGACATAAGCTACCGAGGATAAGTATGTAATTATGAGGTTACGTCTTCTGAAATTTCAGAGTTCAGCATTGTGTAAAATAATTTTGAAAATAGATAGCTGTCTCAGCCAAAGCCGGCAAAAAGGCATAGAGAAACTAAGTAAGTACAAGGACCTAGAGATAGAATTCATTAGAATGTTGCATCTTAAGACAACAGCTTTATCTCTTAGCTTTGCAGATGATGTCTAAAGAAGCAAATAATTATGTGGATTAACTTCCAGTTAACGCTAAAATATATTAATTTAAAAAAATCATATTTATGTCTAATTCTCATGTCTTTTGTAGATTTATACCTACACAGTGACCGAAATTATATATTTATCTCTCTTTGATTGCATGTCATCTCTCATCAAGTTGCGTCTTTTGATGCCTAAAAACCTTGTTGTCTCTTGGAGTCTCTGCTTGAAACTTGGTGGCAACTAGTAGTACTACGCAAAGCAAACGTAAATAATAATAATAATAATAGCAAAGGCAAATACAACTAACCAGATACAGAAACGATGGCAAGATAAACCGCTTCACGGTCAATACTCTGCCCATGCCAAAGAAGCTGATGGAGCCAAACACCGTACGCATCAGTAGCTACGTAGTGCAGGGTTAAAAGATGAAATCGAAGGTCTTATTCTTGTTTCACAGAACCAATGTTTGCTAACTATAGAAATTACCAAGCACGCATACTGAAAAATTGTGTTAGCCCAAAATGCAGATTATGTTATAAATATCCAGAAACAATTGACCATTTTGTATCAGGTTGCGCGGTATTAGCAGCCACTGAATATAAAACCCGGCATGGCAGATTGGGCCAAATTCTGTACTGAAAAATCTGCAAATTTTACAGAAAGGAAATTGCAAGAAATTAGTATGGTCATTACCCAGACCTGGTTACACAGATAGGAATCGTAACAATTTTATGGGAATTTACAATACACACGGAAAGAATAATAATAAAAAAAAATACACACGGAAGAAAATTCATGGTAGTTCCTGCAGATTCTAATGTATCTGTGAATTAAAAAAAACAACTCTCAAAATACAAGAATCGTTAAGTGAAAATCTCAAAAAGGTGACACGTGAGGACACCAAAAATTCCACTTGTACTTGGGGGCCCTTACATTGATTGGAAATATTCCGATAGACTCACTGAAGGGATTCCTGGTAGACCATAGCTTAAAGAAATACAAAAGTACAGCTCGCAACTTACGAAGGGATTTATCTATTTAAAACGTGTGTGGTATTATATTATAATATTAGTATAATAATTATACTTTTATACTTTTATTAAATATTTAAATATAACAGGAAGAAGACAAACATACTGTCGAAATAGTGTTAAACATTGTCAGATGCTTAGTCTTTTCCTAAATTTCTCCCTTCTCTAAGTATTAAAAATATTGAAAAAGTTACATCAATCATTTTGTTTGCTAATAATAATAGCAATAATAATACAAAAGGATTCATCCTGTCACAAAAGATCAAAACCTTCAAACAGACCTAACGATAGGACAGATAAAAAAATATCGATTTTTTAGAAACGATGAAGAAATGATTGATCCTCTAATATTTCAAAGCTATACTTAAAACTAAAGTGTGAATTTAAATATAGATATGATAATGCAGGGAACTACATTCAGCATTATAACCAACATTAGATCATTTTGTATGAACAAAACGTTAGAAAACTGTATGAAAACAAAACATTACCAATACTAGCGGATGCGGTGAAAATATTAAAGTTCTTCAAGACTTCACCATCCACACTGACCGCAACACACAATTTAATATACCAGGTATTATAGTAACAATAAGGACCTAAAAAACGAAAAAAACGAAAGTACTATCTCTCCCAGACATGGTCATCTTGCCTGATAAAAACATCTCAGCAAAAGAATTTGAAAATGTTTCAAAATATAAGGATCTGAAAATAGAAACTGTAGAAATGTGGTATTTAAACAACAAATATTCCAATAATAACAGGAACACTGGGAATAAATAGAAATAATATTGATGCACACATTAAAAAACTTCCACTAAATCATTCACTGAGTTACAGAAGAGTGTGCTCACATACCCAGAAGAAAAATCTATGCAATATGCTTTCGAAGAAAACCTCAAAATTTAGGTAATAATATATTTTCGATATAATAACAAAGAAATAATGATGATAATAATGATAAAGAAATAATGATAAAGTAATGATGATAAAGTAATAATAATAATAATAATAATAATAATAATAATGGTGATAAAAAATACAAAAAAAATGTGCTCACAAGTACTGCTCACACACTACGAAATACTTTAGGTATGTAAAATGTTTGTGATCTTGGATTTTTTTTTACAAAAATGATCAACGGAGAATGTCATGAAGTCATTTCTGTTCTTAGGTTTCTAGATGTAACCCGGAAGGAAATGTGTATACAACAGAAATAAAATGAAATGATTATAATACTGACAAGTGACAGAAATATCTCTGCTAAGGTTTTTTTTTTAAAAAAATATTTGCATTTACATACTACAACTAAACAATAGGAATGATTATAAAGTATACTGACACACTTATTATATGAGAAACAAAAGATTGTGCCAATAAGTACCATTCGCATAGTTAGAATGTAATAAGCTGAATATTTCTTTTTTTTTAAAATGTAAAAGATTTGGTAAATGATTATGTTAAATAGCGAAATCAGAAAAACTGACAATAATTATAAATGAGAATTATTATGACAGATCAAATAAAAACATTCTATTACTAAATATCTATAGTCAGTGGGCATCTTTTATTTATTTACTTTATATTTATAAGTAAAAGTAATCCTAACGCTTACAACTATATCACAGTCTCTTTTATTTTCTCTTGTAATTTCAAAACAAAAATATATTCCATCACTTTTATAGCAGTTGTATCTGATTGCACTTAGAAATCAAGTGACAGCAAACTTCGTTAATAGAACTTTTTATTTAGCTCCCTACCTTTTAATAATGCTATCTGTAAATGTTATATATTTATACACAGTTTTTCAGTTCTCTCAATTTGTTTTTCAAGTTTCTTCATAACTCTTCCTTGCTTGCCACAAATATTGCAGGAAACCGCATCTTCAGATTTGAACTCTCGATTCTTTTACTGATTGTTCTTGAATAAAACAACTAAAGTTAACATAAAATGTTTACAATATTCATGTTTTCGAAATCAATGTTGTACACCTACAAGAAGACTGAAGAAACCCTTATCCATAGAAGATTACACACTATTTAATCGATAAGAGTTTTATGCCAATGGGAATACTAAGAGAAGAATTTGGAATTAGATAAAACAAGTTAATTTGGCCCCAGGAATTCCTCGGTGGAAAAATATTTTTTTATGTATCGTGTCTATTTCAGGATATAGGTGATTATGACACTTCACAGCTTCTTGTCACTTGTAGATCTAAGCAACGTTTATTTAGCACACATCTTTGTTCCCATTCAATCCATTCGTGTAAACTATTTAAGTTGGTTACTCTATGGTTTCCCTTGCTGCTGCAGCTTCCATTATCTTAAATTTTCCAAACCCTATTACCGCATAATGTGCTTCAGAAACACAATGAGCAGTAATTAATATGAAATCGGTGAACAGATTTCAAATTGGAGTTGGGAAAGATTCCATTGGAGAAAAACAGTATAAATCCATGTTCTTTCCTCACCTAGTGAGTTATCTGGAGACCTTTACCCTAGGAAGACAGTCAGGTGCAAACATCAGACTAGCTGTCCAACTCAGGTAAAAGTTCTGATTAACTATCCAACTCTGGTCAAAGCCAAATCTTTAGGTGTTTTAATGGTCAGACATTACACTAGTAGTGGTCTGCAAGAATAGGACCAGAACACGTAAAAAATTTCACCTGTTAGTGAACCTACAGTTGTCTCATTTAGAGTGGTTATGATCTTAGGTTTCATAATGAATAGCACATTAATCTCCACAAGATACTACCACCAGGAATAATCTCTGCGTGCGTAAACAATAACTTATTAGTAAAACCACTGCAGATTAATTTATTTAGTTTATTATTTATTTAGTTTATTTTAGTTATTCCCCTAAACTCAACAAGAAACACTCTGTAAGAATGAGAACCTACACTGTTAAAATTTCACTTGCTTCAGAAACAGCTTCCTGTCATTTAGTGTGGTGATGACTCTGTGCTCCACAAAAAACCGTCTACAGTAATAAAAATAAACAGATATCAATACTTTATATAAGGGCTTCTCTTACTTCTGATGGAGATGTGTAAAAACTTTTGAACCAGTAAAAAAACAAAACAAAACAACACCCTCAAAAAAACAAACAAACCCGGAAACATCTTGATTATATCATTGATTTCCCTTCTAGTTAGATGTGCTATCAGTTTTCGTTGTTGCTACGGCTGGAAGTTTTCAAGTAATGTAGTTTTCGTTATTTGTTAAAGTATTTTGTTTGTGTAGCATCAGTCAACAGGGTTTGATGAAGGAATATCTTCTTTAAGATCTAAAGGATTTGTTCGCATGAATCATTATAATATTAATAATAACTGACGCAAGAATATAAAATCAAGCATAGCTGGATGAGGTTAGATGATTCACTGGCAACCAATCCTAAACAACTGTATATGCACACATACAAACAAAGAAATAAAATTATCTGTGACTTTGAATTCGAAATAGTTCGCTCAGCAAGAAGATCAGATTTAGATATCATAAATCAGATTTCAGCGGTTTTAGGTGTTTCACAAGACCATAAAATGAAGCTGAAAGAATGTGAAAAGCTAGACAAAGTGAATATTTAATGAATTTTTAGTCATAATCATCACTATTGGAGTCCTTGGAACAGATCTAAAGAAACTCATACAATTGGTAATTCGAGTATAAATCGAAACCAACCAACTAAAATCGGTTATAATAGTGAGAAAAGTAACAATATCTTAGTAACTTGTTGTCACTTAATCTCCAGGGAAAGCTACTATTAACAAGTAACTATTGGTATGAACCACTCAAAAAAGAGAAAAATGGCAGTTGTTAATATAATGAGTGGGTCGTTCTATTTAAACAGAGTTAGATACATAGAAATCGCCACCTATCTACCGTAGCTATTCCACAAAATACATAAAATTTTGATAACACTTTTGTTGAGCAAAGAAAATCGCACAATGTTGAAACTAGTATGTCTCGTACACATGTCAGGCAGACATCTGCCGCCTCTTTCAATTTACTCACTCTCCAATGGTACACGTTGTTATATGAAATTCTCTCAGAGAATTGTATGTAGCCCTTCTCTTCAGATCAGATGTTATACCTGATTTTGCTACTCCTCCTCCTCTTTTGCTATGGCTTCTTATGTTACTTACATCTGACTAAGAGGACGGCTGGCCTCCTTTTTATATTAGGTTGGTGCAAAAATAATGACGTAATAATGTCGTTTTTTGACGTTAAAAATACGTCAAAAAACGACATTATTACGTCATTATTTTTGCACCAACCTAATAGTTATCTAGTTGGGAAACATCGGGAAGGCTCTTCTAAATCAGATAAGCAAGATAACGTTGATCTACGCACGTACTGTAACTCGTTCCGTTTAGAATCTTGATAAAATGGAAATGAGATTTTTTTTGGATAAGCTTTGGTTTATAGAAAAAAATTATATTATTTTGCGAGATTATTTATTAGACAAAAATAAAAAAAATAGAAAGAAAGAAAGAAAGAAAGAAAGAAAGAAAGAAAGAAAGAAAGTAATAATTTCAAAGACAGTATGGGGTCAAGAACAAAGATTTAAGGGTGGTTTAACCCTGTTAAATTTTACTATGCGGATAATAATTTTTCTGATACGATTTACAGTTGATAGAAAAGAGAGCAGATAGATTAGCAAATTAACAGAACCAATATAAGTAATTATGTTTTTTCTATTAGGTTGGTGCAAAAATAATGTCGTTTTCTCACATATATTACTATGTGAGAAAATGACATTATTTTTGCACCAACCTAATATTATAGAATGCTAGCAATACGACAGATAACTGGCAGTGTGACAGAATACAATGAAAACTTTTTGTGGATATTGAGAGGAAGTGATCTTTATCAGAATTAGAACTGCATTTATGAAGAACCATTCTTCTTTTTTCTGTCTAATATCCTCACCTTTTTTATTATTTTCGCAATGTTTCTGCTGTTGTGTCTTCTGCGCTTCTTCGAGAGTCCGTCGATCCGGGTAAACATCAGCGAATTTCAAAATAAACCTTTTATTTAATATACAAGAATAGAATTTTCCTTGTTGCGCTGTCCATTTCAAAGGATATCTCGTTCTTTTTCAGTACTGCCCAGTTTTGCTCGCCCTGTTTCTACTGAGTCTAAGTTTACTCTACCGTGCGCTGGGATTGAACTCACCATTTCTATGCAAAAATTAACTCGTTTTCTTCATTGATAACCATAATATTCCGCTAACTTTATCGTATGCTTAAGAGAATAACATTTAAATAAATATCATGAATCCTTAGAGAAAGTAATTTAGAATATTTTACTCGTTGTCACGAGCAACTATTCTGAGTTTAACGTAACAAACCAGAAAATGAATATATATTTCTGTTTGTATCTATCTCATTTAGTTCTTAAATAATTAATATGGCGTGTGAACGCATTTCCTATTGTATGATCTGTGTATAGGATCTTTCGCCAAATTTAATGTTGTACGGAAAGCATCCATTAACATGAACTATGTGAAAATTAATCTGTTATAAAGCCACTAATTTCAAGCACTTAAAGAGAACTAGATTTACTAGAGAAGTAACAGTATATGAGTTTAATTTGCTAATTCAAACTTTACAGTTAAGTACATACAACAATTATCTATACCAATATATAGAATAGCTTATAGTGATATTCTAATTGTAATGGCTGGATTTCTATCTTGCAGTCTATTTGCATTGTGCTCATTTGTCATTGTGCTTTAGTATATACATATATATATATATATATATATATATATACATATACATATACATATATATATATATATATATATATATATATATATATATATATATATACACGTCCTTATGTATATGCATATATATAGTACAGGTAATAGATCCGTTGGTATATAATCCAGGCGGATTCTAGTAATATCAGGTATTGATGCACAGAGAGAGATAGAGAGAGAGAGAGAGAGAGAGAGAGAGAGAGAGAGAGAGCTCAATGTATTTATTATAACAGGGCAAACCAATCTAGGGCTGAGAACGACCGGCATATGGTTGTGCTGGTCAGAAGTAGACTATATCCATATGACGTAATTTGGGATTTTTTGCTGTACATTATATATATATATAATGGGGGCGAGAGAGACAGAAAGGGACTGAACATAGAAACAAGTATTTCTGTCACTAATAGCTTACAACAACACTTTAAAACCATTTAACATATATGATCAAAGTATAGTTCTAAGGTATGCTATATTTATAGGTAAAGATGCTTAATATCAGAGATAGAGCGTATGTAAATATAAAAATGGGCAACGGTCAACATCAAGCGGTTGCAGTCTTGTTTCATGCTTTAGCACAATCTTCAGGCCTTAAGACTGCATTGAAGCATAAAACAGGTCGTAGCCGCTTGGTGCCCACTTATATATATGTATAATGATCGTGAAAATGAATTTTCTTGATATATATGATCTGTCTTTGACATTGGTGCGAAACAATAGGAGGAATAGATTGTTGTTAACTCGCATAATTTCTTAGGTGAAATATATAGGTCACAGTAGGCTCTATGAACTTGCACTGTTGCATGTAGAAAGAGATAAAAACTGAAGAAAAGAAAGCCGAGCATATCATAGACCAATTTAGATCAGTGAAAGCAAAGAAAATACAATCGTAAATTTTGCGTAGTATCATATTTTGTTCACTAAAAAATTAACGAGCTTAACTTTTATTTTTGATCGGATATTATGTTAAAGTTATCTAAAAGATATGTGATACTGTATCAGATGTTTAAACAAGGGTGCAATTTTAGTGCTTTCCGTTGGTGATATTTTTTCGTAGATACGCGCCTTTTAGCGGCAACACCCGTTCGTTATCAAGAATACTATTAAAAGTAAATGGATATAAAATACGAGCTTCTTTATATCTGATTAAGGTTCCAACGTTGTGGGATAACACTTTTCAATAAAAGTCTTATAATCTTGAACTGAAGAGATAACTGTTTAATTTCCGGATAATGAAGATTTGAAGGGTAAAAGAGTCAGATTTTTATGCATAATGTTCCGATAGCTTTAAGATTTACGGTCAAGCTAAGAGATTGTTGAACAAATTTATGTCATGTTCATCTACAACATTATTACAGTTTTATCTGTGAGAACGTAACATCTGCTTCCCGTGTCTAGCTCTGCATAGAATGTCCAGTCACGTCCAACACAGTACTGACCGAGGTCACTCACTGGCATTTGTCGATTCAGACACGTTCCAGCATTTCCATATTCTAGGTTTTTGTCCGTTTTAAGAAATTATCCCTGGCGTACTTTAAGTTTCCAAGATTGTCTACCGTATTTTATTATTACAGCCAGTTAGAAGAAGAAAAAAAAGAGAGATAGAGAGAAAGAAGAAAAAAACTATTTTTGTCAGTAAATATACGTTTCAATTAGCGGCAGCAATATAAGGGCAAAAAATTATTATGAGCAATATTTTTCGCCAATTAAATATAATTGACAACATCTCGATGTGCGGGTCAAGAAAAGAAAATGAAAAAGCTGTGAGGAAGAAAGTAAGGTGAAGAAGCAGAAATAAAGAATAACTATGATTTCTAACAAAAATGACAGATACATAGAAATAGGTATATATATATACCAAATTATGTAAAACAATTTTTACATATTTTCTATTTGTGGGTAATACACGTACTTTGTTGTACAAACTAATATTTTAGAAATACGTATAATATATACACACTTAATAGTTTGTTTATAATATATAAACATATTTTTTCGTGAAGATAGACAATTTATAATGATACATGTAATGGATAATAAATACTTATTATATATATTAAATAGATCTCACTTTCTCTCTCTACCTTTATATACATATATATATATATATATATATATATATATATATATATATATATATATATATATATATATATATATATATATATATATATATATAATGTATGTATTACTAATGTTAACCATAGAGAAGGCCCACTGGTCATTGAAAATAGAGGGTTACTGAAGTCAGTTGTATGAGAATTAAGAGTAAGAGGCTCAGTTTATGCGGACATGTGAAAGGATAACCCTAGACTATATATATATATATATATATATATATATATATATATATATATATATATATATATAGAGAGAGAGAGAGAGAGAGAGATAGAGAGAGGTAGAGATAGATAGATAGATAGATAGATAGATAGATAGATAGATAGAATGAGAGATGCATATATATTGCTTATATAAGTCATGTCATATATATTTACGAAATCCATCTAAAATTTATTTGCGTTAGTAAGATAAATTTATTAGCTTGGGTCATAAATGGTCATTAACTAATGATATCTTAATTGTAAGAGAAATATATGGGAAAGGGGCTCTATTGACAGATTCTCTCTCTCTCTCTCGCTCTCTCTCTCTCTCTCTCTATATATATATATATATATATATATGTGTGTGTGTGTGTGTGTGAGTGTGTGTGTGCGTAGATAGACACTGAGTAAAGGAATCAACACTGTATTTTATGAAGGTCGACTGTGTCGTGAAATTGACATCATGCATCATGCAGTACTAATTAATATGTCCTCTCTATATCTATCTATCTATGTATCTCTCTCTCTCTCTCTCTCTCTCTATATATATATATATATATATATATATATATATATATATATATATATATACAATATATATATGGTGGGCATAAATGTGTGTTTGCCGTGGCGTGTATACTCGTGACTTAACATGTATAAAAAGAACCTGTAAGCATGCAGGTCAATGAAGTATATGATCAGCGCTACGAGTGCTTTAATTCTAAACAATACAAAAATGGGAAAAACATCCGGAATAAGGGAACCACATTCTTCCATAGATTTATCCCACCTGAAGAAGCCTGTAGAATCGTTTATTTGAAAAGTTTAACAAGAAATTCAACAAAAGATCGAAATCAATACTCTGATCAACTCTTGCAAAGATCATTTCTCATCGCAAGATTATGTTAGGTCCCTTCCATACTGTTTCTACATTTGAAGCAAACTAAACAAAAACTTTGACTTATAAATTCTCTCCTTAAAATTACAAGATCGGGAAAATTTTGATGTAAAAACCAAAAAATGAAACAATAAAACAAGGATCGAAATATGTCATTTGTCACCTCTAGGAAACGTTACAAAAGTTTTAGTGTGCATATTGTAGGTGAAATTTAGTGTCGTTCATCTTGAAATGGAGAAGTTTAGTCAGGGAAAAAAATCCAAGGTGACAGAGCTCAAAATTAATATTTGTCGTAGCACGTCGTATGACTTAAACCAGGTTGTTTTAATAACAACCATGAAGGTAATTCTCTCAAAAGCTAACGTCAATAACATGAAAATATTGAAGCAGCATGAATAAGATTTTTAAAAAGAAATATAGCAATATACTTAACGTTTATTTCGTTAATTAGACATTTAAGTTTCAGTCTAATTACAGATGAAGAAGAGACTTAAAGCAACAAAACTATGGTTCTACAGAAGTATATTGAGAATGCCATAGACTGAGCATATGAGGAATGATGAAGTTTTAAAGAAAATGGAAACAAAAGGAAACTTATATTTAACATCAGATAGAAAGTTGAAATTTCTAGAATACATAATGAGGAAAGAGGATTTGGAAAATTTGATACATACAGGTCAGAATGAAGACAAGAGAGACTGAGAAAAACAACACATACAGATATGTAGATGACGATAATCTACATTAGTCAGCAAGGCATCTGATCAGGAGATTGAAGGTTTTGAGGAGTATGGAACCACCTCTTAATTGCTGTTGTTCCAAGTTGACTTTGTCCTAGGGTGACAGCAGCTGTTATGGATAAATACTGAACTCACCAACAAAAACAGTACATTATTAAAAATACCAGCAATACATTTTTATCTAAAAGTTACCAATAAAACTTATTTATAGTAGAATTACCAATAATATCGATGTATATTAGAATTACCATCAATACATTTCATAGCAAAATGACCACAATATATTCTATCTGTGGTTGAAGTCATACAATTTCGTTCAAAATATTTAGATTTCGGCATTAAATACCCCATAGAGGTGTTGATATGCCGCTAAATAAAGAAAATCAACCAAAACAATGCATAACCTACCATAACAGGGTTTAAGAGAGATAACAAAAAGACAAAGTTTATTAAGAGCTACAAAGAACAGTAAATTATGGAGAGCCATGGTCGTCACAATCCTTAAGAAGAAGAATGGTCAGAGGTAATGGTTATAGTTGATTTTCTTGTTTTATTGATGGGAACTACTAAAAAAGGTTCATGGGGGGTCTTTTGTAAGGGATTTTGATATAAAGAACCAAATAATTTTTTTTCCCAAGCTTTCGTATTTTAAAAGTATAGACGTTAACCCTTTGAAGTAACGAAAGAGAGCCCATAATGGTTATTTTAAAAGGATATTTACAATAAACAAAAATATCAAAGATAAATCACTTTGAAGAATAATAAAATATTCTGATAAGGAAAGAATCAAAGAAAAGGATTAGTTTCATGTAAAGCATTCTATCTCCATTCCACAAGAAAAGACATATTCACAGTTTCTATTGTTACTAAATTAATGCCACTATTTAAACAGGGTGATCCAAGTGACATTGTCTCCAATAATAAGTAAAAAAAAAATGGAGGTATAAATTATCTCTTACAGATTGCTGCTGCTATTATTATAATTTATCGACTGTGAATTATATTCGCAAAGCATTGCTGGTAAGATCTTTTATAGATTTTTTCGAATGTAGCCTTTTGATAAAGTAGGTTTACTACTTATTTATATTTTCAATGATATTACAAATAATAAGAAATATACCAGAAGGGTAGGAAAATAATTTTAATAATGTGTCTCTTTCGAAATATAAAATCAGGCAAGCGAAAAAGGATTTTTTCACATAAGTATTTAATGCATGATAAAAATGAATTGAACAATAATTAATTAATAAAGATTGCAATTAATTATTATATTATTAATTATTATCAATACTAGTTCAACAACTGTAGAGCAAGTAAAAATATTACCATTATTAGAAAATATATTAAGTTTAAATACAGAATGAGTCATGGAATAACTTCAAATGATCATATATTTCGACAGTCTCTTTTCCAGTTACACAAAGATTATTGTTAGACAGAAATAAAAAAAAATTCGTCCTCATGACACAGATGTTCATTTCAATTTTAATTTAATTTTCAAATTGTGTGTATACATACGTGCTAATAAATATTCTTTTAAAATATTTCTACAATTTTTTAAAATGTTTTTAGTATAATTCTATTTATTACTGAATAATTTTCGAAAGGTTTAGTTAATTTTATAATTATCTCATTTTTATGGTTTTAAAATAATAACTTTATCTTTTATCTTGTATCTTGTGTCCAACTTTATGATTTTATAGCTTAGCCCTGGTTAGGGATTGTGCAGACTGTGCGCTAGAGGAATGTGTAATTCAAATATCTTATTTCAAACTCCACCAAATTTTGTATGTACGTGTGCGCACCTTCGTGTACCTTAAATTTGTGACGGACAGAAAATCAGGTTTTCTTTTATTATAGGAAATATTAATAATTATAAATTATTGATAATTATAATAAAAATTATTGATAATGATAACTGAAATTATTAATAATCATAATAGAAATTATTGATAATTCTAATAGAAATTACTAATAATTATAAAGCTATTAGTCATTTGAAAAGTATTAATATTTATCACATAAATTATTAATCAGTTTTCAAGGATTATATTAAATAATCTGATTTTTTATAACAACAGTTATATATTTATTGATATTGTTATTAGTTTATAAATTGTTAAGCGGTTTCAACATTTTCTTCTTTATAATTATGTCTTATTGCATTTGTGCAACAATTTGGTAAAAGTGAAATTTGCATAGATGCTGTTGAAAATATATGCGCATTCCTTATTTTATTTACGTTTATTGAACTATTCCATGTTTGTATAAGATTTAGATAAAAATGTGAAACGAACTGATAAAGGTTGTAACAAAAAGATAGAGATAAAAAATGAGAAAAGAGCAGAGACTTCATATAATGTTTAATCTTAATAAGGTTTCCATAGTTTTAATTATCAAAAGACTGATAATGAAGGAATATATTAAAGTTCTTCGTTTGACTAATAGGCTGTATTCTTTGGGGCATGGATGATCATGCCTTTTCACAGTTTCCTGTCTTTTGTATTTATATGCAACTTATCACGCTTACCATCTCTCTAAGAACCTCCAGTGTCATCTATTTATATAAATTCGTTTGACAGGTTAGTCGATTTTTCTCCCTCTTTTTCCTACTTTCAATACGTCCTGTGGGTGTTTAATTTTCCAGGTATTCTTTTCTCAATATATATGCCAGAAGTTTCAACTGTCTCTTTCTGATTTTAAGTACGTGATTGAGTTCTCATTTTTTTTACTGTACACGGTATTCGTGGCATCATTTTGTAAAAGTACATATATCTTACTTCTCGTCTCATCTTTACCTATCCATAATTCACTGCCATGTAAAAGAAGTGATATTATATAGCGATTCAGAAGCCATTTCTTTGTTCCTATTGATAATTTTCTATATTCTACTAATCTGCTGAGAAGTATTTAAGATATAAGGTCGTCTATTATTACATAACCAAGATATATCTGTATCTGTCTATATTTCTGAGATGAGGTATTATGTACATTATTTACATTATTCGGAGTATTGTCCTCATCTTTGTCGCCATATTTACTACAACGTTTCGGCCGTTGTACGCTCCGGCCTTCTTCAAGTGGTTGGACCCTTTATTTCGCTCAATGGGGTAGACTGTTCTAGTTCCACGTGTCATGTTTCATGGATGTCAGTTATCAGACATCTGTTAATTTTCCTTCTGAAAGTCCTCCACTGCCTTAGCCGGGTATTGAACTCCCACTCTTTGGGTCCTGTTCTTGAGGACACATGGCACAGTGAATTAGTTAGTTAGATCCAGTGACAGAGTGTGAGTTCAATACCCGGTTACGGCAGTGGAGAACTTTCAGAGAGAAATTAACAGGAGATAACTGGTAACTGACATCTATTAAAACATGGCACGTGGACCTAGAACAGTCTTCCCCAGTGAGTGAAATAAAGTTCGACATTCCAACCACCTGAAGAAGGCCGGAGCCTACAATGGCCGAAACGTAATAAATATGGCGCCAAAATGAGGACAATAGTCCGAATAATGTAAATAATGTCCATATATATCTGTCTGTATTGTTGAGAGGTTGTATTGTAATTATTTAAACTATTTACATTGTTTGGGCGGTTGTCCTCATCTTTATTGTCATATTTACGACATTTCGGCCGTTGTAAACTCCGGCCTTCTTCAAGTGATATATGACACATAGTCCACTGGATGAAAGTGTTGGTTGAAGTAATCCAAAAACGACTTGACCTAAAGAGTTGCGGGTTCAATATCTGACAGAGGTAAAGAAAAACTTGGAGGGTTGAGTTACAAAAGAGAATTAACTGAAACAGAGATATTCAGAAAAGGCATGGCATGTGGAACTAGAAAAATCTACCCGGGGAACGAACTAAAGGGTTTGGTTTGAAATTTCAAAGTATATTACCTGAAGGCCAGAGCGTACAATGGCAGAAACGTCGTGAATATAAAATTAAGGACGAGGACAACAGTTCGAACAAATGTAAATTCTGTAAATACTAGTCAGATAGTTAAAATTCTGAAGAGGTTTGATTTTGTGCTTCTCAATTCATAGCTCTTCGGTTGTCAGTAATAATTCTACCTATTCACGCGTCATTAACTGAACGTGGATCTAATAATTTTCGTCCGAAATGATTACAGATGAACGTTAAGAGCAGTGACAAGGGAAAAGAACATACTCAAAAATAAGTATTTATTAAAATAAATAATTTTTCAATAAAAGGTAACGAACTTATTGACTTGGCATTTTTTCTTCCTTCTTTTGTTTCCTATTTTTTAACGTCAGTATAAAATAATACCCCCCTGTTTAAAGTGTGTAGGTGGGAGACGCTAACCAGTTATTTAGAATATGATTTGCGTTTTATCTGTGCTTTATTCTATTTTTTTGTTCAGAATTGCTTTCTCATAGACAAACAATGGAAATAGCCAAGAACGATAAAAAGAAAAATAACAAAATCTTGAGCAGTCTTCAATAGGACTATAACCACAAATAAAGAAATAAATAAAAATAGAAAAAAAGAAAAAAATCCAGAAGGAAGCGAAGAAAGGGACTGGCAGTTTCATATTCTTATTAATAACCTCTGGCAATAGATTTCCAAAGAAATTTATACAATTGTCCACATTCGACGCGTCAAATATTGCCTTCATCTTAAAACCCTTAAAGCTTTCGTTTTCAGAAATTTGATTAGATTCAAATGATAATTTTGTAACTGAAATAAAGGAGATAATTTCGTTGTGGAGATACCTGTGCAGCGATAGAATTCAAGATTATTGTTTTAAATCTTGGTGTTTTTTGGTTTTGTTTTTAGAGGATAAATAGAGGTTAAATATCCCTAGAGTTGAATTTATTTTTTACATTTTAATTTTGTTTTTATTTTATTAAATTAATTTAATTTATTTGTATGAAGTAGAAAATAACTACCTATAAAATTATGTATGATGCCTAAATACTACGAATATATTATAAATTGAACGTGAATTGAGTCCAAACTTTGAGTGAGTTTGATTCATTAAATCACACTAAAAAGTCTAGGGAAACATCTGGAGAAGGAATGAATCTAAATTGGCTGATAGTATAGATCAAACAAAACGGAGCGTAAGTGTCGTAATGCGTGTGTATGTGAATGTGGGAACAGGTACACACACACATATTAATGGCTTGAGTTCAATTTCTGTCTGTAATTTTTTTATTCATATTACCTATTTTAATACTTTCACAGGGTATTGTGAATTAAGAATGAAGTTGCTTCGGAATCTGAAATCGTATCCTATATATATATATATATATATATATATATATATATATATATATATATATATATATATATATATATATATATGTAGTATACGATTTAAGATTCCAAAACAACTATCTATCTATCTCCAAGTATATAATTGGTGTCTACACCATCACTTGATAAGACACCGGGAGTGTTGAAACAAAATGGCTATTTTTGTAGTGATTTTATAACATATTTATGTTATAAATTTTTTAAATAAATAATTATATATATAATGTGTGTGTATGCATGTCGGGGTGTTTATTGGAAACCAGAAATGTGTTTTTTTAATTTGTGGAACGCAATTTTTATTCCTGATGCTATGGGATGCATTATATATATATATATATATATATATATATATATATATATATATATATATATATATATATATATATATATATATATATATATATATATATATATATATATATGTGTGTGTGTGTGTGTGTGTGTGTGATTAGTGTATGTATATGTAGAGAAACAGATAGTGAGTTTATCTCTCTTGGCAAATCCGGATGATACCAAATCGGCCGGGTTTCGATCCCGGTTTGAAGCATTCAGTTGTCTAGTCGCACACTTGAGCTGTGATACAGCGAAATAGGCCTGTACACGAATGACATTATTTTCATAATATATATATCTTTCTCTGCGCGCTTTTCAAAACACCAAATTCTACCCTGTAAAGTGTATCATTTATCAATGCACGAAGCAATAAAATTGTTACACGTTTATATAGTACTCTTCACAATTAGATGAATTTATTATTATAGTTCGATACTTTTAGCATTATTATTATTATTAATTATTATTATTTTCACTGTTTAATTACAGCTCTATGCATTCATATTTACATAAATCTGCATAAATTCCTCATATAGTCTAAAGTGATCAAAAGTTCTAATATATATGCTAGAAAATTAAAAAATGCTTTTGGGAATTATTCTAACTTTAAATTTAATACAGAAAATCAATCAATTCCAGTGAGACTGTTCAATATATCAGTCTACTTAGTACAGACATACTGTCACGATATATCTTGGAAGAGTAGCATATTGCTACAATCAAATCTTCCATCTGCCAAGGAGAAAGAAAATCGAAAAGAAAGTTCTATGGTTATGAATTTTAGTGCCAATGCACAGTCGTCTAGTTGTGCTATAGTAGCTAGTTCAATGGTAATGGAAACACCACTCTATAGTTTAAATCTGACAAAGCATACCTGAAAATAATTTATCACTTAAATCGATTTGGGAGTGCCTGTAACAATTGTCAACGTTTTAGAATCTTCAATTGCAAATTCAAATCATTACATACAGGATGCGATGAGTAAATTGAAGCAATTTTATATTTTTAATTTCGCGAATGCGCGTTGTTCGTTCTTGATTTTGTCGACTGCACAGTAGGGTCAGTTGGGCACCGTCTTTGAGAACAATAGCACCATGACGCAATTCACTCCGCCAGAAATTTGGAAATGGTGTGATATAATGCTTGGCATTCGCGCCGGAAGCTCTAATACAAACATCTCAGAGTGATTGTGTATAAATTTGAGGACAGTGCAAAGGATTAGGAAAGAGTTGGAAAGAGTCACTCTCTCGAATTGGTTGATCAGGTCATCAGACCCAATACAGAGGCCTACATCCTTGAGGAGATAGATTTTTCCCTGGGTCCAGTGGCTGCTGAAAGACCCTATATCTGGCAACAGGACTCTGCACCATGACACACAAGCAACAGAATCCAGTCATAGCTGTCAGGCAATTTCTGCGACCACATCACACCTTAAATCTGGTCATCGAACTCCCCAAACTGCAATCTCACTTGATTATTATACGTAAGGCGCAGTTGAGCGAGAAACCAACAAAACTCGTTGTAACACCAAAGATGAACTGAAGGTAAGGATTATGGCAGCATTTACCATACAGAAGAGTTGCAGGAGATTCCGAAGTTGTCTGGAGGCCGTAGTTAAAACCAATGGCGATTTCATTGAATAAATTTACTCTTTAGTATTTCAAGATATTTTTGTGTAATTTTGGTAAATATAACTTAAAATGAGACGTCAGTGTTATATTCATGCTTATGTAATTTAGACAACAATTTAACCATCAAACTTTATATTGAGGAAGAGAGTGATAGAGACAAGAAAAATAAATAAATAGATAATCTGAATCTATTATTGTCCTTTACCCACTTCTCCTCAAGAAAATCTCCTCGTTCTCTTACCCACTGAAATCTCCTACGTCCTAGTGACATTATCGCCTTGTCTGAGTTGAAATGAAACAAAAAGAAAATAGATGGTTCTACTGGATTTATCAGATTTCATAAAATTGATTATTCAGCAGTAAATGGAAGTTATTTTCACATTAAAAACATGCAAAATAATATCAAAATTTTAAACTCAAAAATTACACGTACGTTTCTTATATGGTATGCACATCGATGGTCCAGAGCTTGGAGTTAAAGCGGCTAATGACCAATTCTACTACAGGGTGAAACTCTTAGTAATGCAAAAGAGCTTGTGAAGACCGGGTTTTTAAAAATTTATGAAGGTTTTTATAAGTTATTATAAACAGCGGTCTACATTTGACTTTTATAATGGCTCTATTCCATATATTGTGCACTGTAAAAGAATTATCCTTATATTATAGTTGTATCTATCATTGCAATATATATATATATATATATATATATATATATATATATATATATATATATATATATATAATTTCCCGTTGAGAATACTCATTTCAACTTTTGAAACTGGAGGAGGATGAACCACGTGCGCAGATGATACATTTGACCACACAATAGTTTTGTATTATGTACTTGATCAATGAGTATCGATCGTTTTTGTCACTTGCGGGCAATTCGATATTATTTCGTGTTTGTAAGTTTATGTAGAAGAACTGCCATTATGATGCAAATTTGTACTTTTATATCAGTACTTTTATTTTATTTTTACGTTGCTGTAACTTTCAAAATATAACGCAGATTGTAGTACTCTCCATAATTTCCTCATTCTCATTTTAAACACATCTACTGAATCTCTAATAGATAGATATGATCAGACTAAGATAGATGAATCTGAACAAATTAAGATATATACATACATATATATATATATATATATAGATAGATAGATAGATAGATAGATAGACAGGGCATGAACAAAGACAGGTAGTTAGATATGAACAGTCTGATAGATGAATATGAACAAAGACAGACATGTACAGACGAAGATAAACAGAAATTAACAGACTTAGATTGTCATGAACACAGATAGTCATGAGCAGACACAGATAGTCATGAGCAGACACAGATAGTCAAGAACAGATGCAGATATATAGATAGATAGATAGATAAATAGATAGATAAATAGATAGATAGATAGATAGATATATCTTAATAGACATAGATAGATAGATCTTAATGGACATAAATAGATAGATAGATAGATAGATAGATAGATAGATAGATGCTTAAGGCTCTGAGTCTGTCAATATTTATTTCTTAAAAGCAATGCCTAATATGTTTTTAACATATAAATACTTAGTATTGGATTCACACCAGAGATTTAATAAAATTATTGTGACGTAAGCACCGATTTTCTATCTTTCATTTATCTTTAATTTGAGAAGCGAAAATATCTCTCAAAATCGAAATCATTATATCGACGTTCACAAGCACATATGGATGTAAGTTAAAACATATGTGTGTATATGTGTGTTTGTGTGTGTGCAATTATTGGTTTATAAGACAAATATTACTCCAGATGTTAGAAATATTGAATTGGTATTATGCTTAGGAGCGAAAACTTCACTGGCTTGATCTCTACAATACATATATTACTAACTTTTCAAAACATAAATGCATACATCTTTAAAATGGCCTGTGAATGGAGTAATAAAAACTTATAACAATCCTCTGTATGTATTCATCAATATAATTCTACTTATATCTAAAAGCTTAAACCGAATTTTCTATAATTTTACACGTAAATTAAAATGAATTCTAATTAATACTTACATTTGATGACAGATGAAAAATAGAATATTAATTTATTTTGCATGAAATATAGTTACACCCTGCATTTGATTTCTGCGATATTCGACACTTAGAATTAAAATTACTGATAAAAGATTTTTTTTCAGAAATATAATTTATATAATTTAATTATGACGTCTAATTTAGAAGACCTCTTAAATTCCCCGTTTAATATTCCTGCAGTAAATATTTTTTCACATTTATGCATAGTAGCAATAAAGATAGTATTCATATTTGCAGAATGGTCGACAGAAGCATTCATTCGTCATGACTTTTGGGAATAAAAATTTGATTAGCGTCTAAAGCTGTAGAACAGCATTAAAGCAAAATGGCTGATTTGGGTTCAACTGTAAAACGACATTTTCGTTATCAAATATTCTTATTTAATTATTTCGTCTAATATACGGAAACGGGGGAAATTCAGTATTTACATTTACCGATAGTTAAAGTGAATGTTCGGAAAGTATCCAGCAATTTAATATTAAAGAAAAAAATAGCCTATTTAGGGCCACGGTGCCATAGAACCCTTCAAAATAACCTTCCAGCGACCCCAGGCATTGATCTTAATCGTGTGCTTTTTAATCACGTCCGAAAATTTTCAACGATGACTAGCTTTGCGAAAATTAAGAATTCGTACGAAACATAGTGAAGATCCAAGTGAATGGAGCTCACAGATCTGAATTATGCGATGTTTTGTCAAAAATTTCTACACAAGAAGTAATTATGAAATTTACAGCCACACCGTACGCTAGCTCACTAAACTGAGTAACTCTACATGAATGCGCGATAAAATATCCTCTGATTGGTTACCAAGTTTTATCAAGGCTGTACAGCCTATTTTTGAAATATTCAAAATGGTCGGATACTCTTCGCATATGTTTAATGAACTCATGTTAGGACCAGTTGAGAAAAATAGGTTATGTCAAATTATTTTGTAAAAATCTTCCAAATTCAAGATGTTTAGGTTTTTATATGAGAGTGAACATTGGTCGAAAATACGCAACCATCTCAACCACTAAACAAATTTAGTCCTACAGGCGAACATATTCAATGTGTTTACAAGAATCGATATAATTCGATAATCTTGAAATGGTCTTGAAAAAATGTATATTTCTCCTTTGTGCTGGTTCATTAAGACGTTATTTCCGATTAAAATTCAGACAGATTAAGTTATATTAGTTTGATAGAATTTCAAAATAAGCTAAAAAAGGCAAAATGAATTAGACACAAGTAAGTGAAGTGGGATTCTGTTAAAAAAAAACAAAAAAACATTATAATCAAGATAGTGAATTAGAACTAACACACTTGTAAAATACTGCTAGTAACAGCCGTGAAATATGAAGACTAAAGTAGTATTCATAATAACTAATGAATTTGGATTTGTCAAAAAAACAAAAAAAAACAATCTAGGGATTGGATACATCTGAAATTTGAGGAATACTTTTGGCTCTTAATATCATAGCAATGCTAGTAACTCTGAGGATACTGAGGAAGTTACTGGAGATTTAATTACCCTTTAGCAATAACCATCAGAAATCTGTTGTGTATATAAAAATGTATTAAATAATAATAATAATAATAATAATAATAATAATAACAATAATAATAATAATAATTTTGCTGATATCAATACGATCTCATTTCAAATATAAATTCTTTGTCTATTTAATATATTATATTTATGAGAAATATGTTTAGTTTAAATAATAAGAGTTGCCAGGAAGAATGGGAAATTAACCCTCTCGACACGGATATCTATTTCAATTTACATTCAAATTACATTAAGATAGTGTGTAACAGATAGAGAACCAACTTTTCTTTCACAATATAGTTATTATTATTATCATTTTTATTTTCTTTGCTTTCTGGCGTTTACACATTTCTTTCTGGGTCCCACCCAGGGACCTAAGGTTAGAAATGGCATCATGACACTTTTCACTGACAAAAATAAAAAAATAAAAATAAAATTACATAGATAAAGCCCTTCGTAAAGTGTGGGCTGTACTTGTCACAACAATTATTTGTATCTTCTTGAGGCATGGGCTTCCAGGAATCCCTGCAATTAGTCTACTGCAATCTTTTCCAACCAGTCCTAAGGCTCCAACTACAACAGGGATTGTTGATGTTCCCATATGCCACATTTTCGAGACTTCTATTTCAAGGTCCTTGTATTTTGACAGCTTTTTGAATATCTTCAAAGATACATTGCAGTCAGCAGGGACTGCCATATCAATAAGGAGGCACCGTTTGCGGTCTTTAATAACAATATCTGGGCGGTTGGCCTTGATTGTTCTGTCAGTGTGAATTGTGTAATCCCATAGAATTGTAACAGGTCCTATCTCCGTAACCGGGTCTGGGTGGTGTTGGTACCAGTTTCTTTCAGTTTCCTTCCCGTAGAAGTTGCAGATGTTCCAGTGCAGATATTGGCCCACTCTGTCATGTCGGGTTTTATATTCAGTGGGTGCCAACATCGTGCAACCTGATACAAGATGATCAATCGTTTCTGAATATTTATCACAGAATCTGCATTTTGGGCTGACACAATATTTTAGTATATGTGCTTGATAATTCCTAGTTAGCAAACATTGGTCCTGCGCAGCAAGGATAAAACCTTCAGTTTCCGCTTTCAACCCTGCACTGCGTAGCCACTGATGGGTACGGGTTTTGTCCACATCAGCTTGTTTGATACGGGCAGAGTATTGGCCATGGAGCGGTTTATCTTGCCATCGCTTCTGTATCTGGTCGGTTGCATTCGTCTTTGCTGTCTTTTTCAAGTATTTTGCAGTTTCAGCCGGTGTATTGTGCTGTAGTTGCATCTCTACGCCCATTTGAAGCTCCATTTTGAATTTGTTGGCTTCTTTCATTACGGAGTAAAGACGCTTACTACTTTCATGTTCCTTGACGCATACCATCATCCAGTCTTCTGTAGTTTCCAAGTATCTTTGGAGGCCAATTGTTGTAGTTTTGTAGGACAGTTCTAGTTGAACTAATCCTCTGCCTCCTTCGGATCTGGGCACATACAGACGATCAACATCAGCTTTGGGATGATGCATGCGATAGAAAGTAAGAAGCTTTCTCGTTTTGGCGTCCATTCGCTTAATTTCAGCTATGGTCCAGTTAAGGACATTAAAGGTGTAATGCACCACTGGGACAGCCAATGTGTTTATAGCTGATATTCTATTTTTTGAGTTTAGTTCAGTATTTAGTATCAGACGTACACGCCTGTAGTACTCTTTTCTTATTTTTTCTTTCATTTGTGGGGGTATTATTATTATTATTATTATTATTATTATTATTATTATTATTATTATTATTCCTTTTGGTTTCTGGTGTGTACACATTTCTTTCCGGTTCCCGCCCAGAGACCTAAGGTTAGAAATGGCATCATGACGTTTTCCACTGACCAATTAAGAAAAAAAAAACAACAACAAAAAACAAAAACAGACACATATTTTACACAGATAAAGCCCTTCGTAAGGTGTAGGCTGTACTCGTGAGAACAATTTTTTTTTTGTATTTCTTTAACGCATGGGCATCCAGAAATCGCTTCAATGCATGTACTGGAATCTTTTCTAACCAACCCGAGGGCTCCAAATACAACAGCGATTGTTGATGTTCCCACATTTTTGAGATTTCGATTTCAAGGTTCTTGTATTTGTTAGCTTTTTAAAGTTCTTCAAAGATACATTGCAGTCTGCAGGGATGCTATGTCAATAAGGAGGCACTTTTTGTTTCCGGTCTCTAATAACAATATCTGTGTGGTTAGCTTTGATTATTATTATTATTATTATTATTATTATTATTATTATTATTATTATTATTGCTGTTGTTGTTGTTGTTGTTTTTGTTGTTATTTCCTTGGATTTCTGTTATATATATACGTTTCCTTCCGGGTCCTAAACAAAGACATAAAACCCGAAATGGCTTCATTGCATTTCCACTGATCATTTTTGTAAAAGAAAACAACAAAACCTGAGATCACACGAATTTTACGAAGGTAAATATGTGAGCTGCACTCGTGTGTACAATTTTTTTTTTGTATTTCTTTAAGGCATTGGCTACCGGGAATCCCTTCGATGAATCTTTTCTAATCAAATCGAGGGTTCCAACTACAACTGGAATTATTAATGTCCTCATATGCCACATCTTTTAGATTTTCACTTCAAGATCCTTGCATTTTGACAGATACATTAAAGTTTGCAGGGACAGGCATGTAAATAAAAAACACTTTCTGTTTCTGTGTTCTTTGATCACGATGTCTGGGTGATTAGATTTGATTGTTCTCTCTGTATGAATTGTAAAGTCCCATAAAACTGTTACATGTTTTATCTCTGTAACGGGGTCTTATTGATGTTCAAACTAGTTTCTTGCACTTTCCTTCCATTAAAAGTTGCATATGGTCCAGCACAGATACTGGCCTACAGTCTCATGCCAAGTTTTATATTCAGTGAATGCTAACACCTTGCAACCTGATTCTAGATGGTCAATAATTTCTAGATATTTATCACAGAATCTGTATTTATGTTTAGTACAATTTTTGACTATGTGTGCATGGTAATTTCTAGTTAGCAAACATTGGTCCTTATTATTATTATTATTATTATTATTATTATTATTATTATTATTATTATTTCATTTGTATTTCTTTAAGGTATGTGATACCAAGGATCCCTTCAAAGACTCTGCCAGAAGGTTTTCCAATCAAACCAGAACACCAATCACAACTGAAATTATTGATGTTTTCGTGTGCCAAATTTTTAGATTTCTTCAAGATCCTGGTATGAAGATCTTCAAAGATATTATTACAGTCTGCAGGAACTGATATGTAAGTAAGAAAGTACATTCTGTTTTGGGGGTCTTTGATTACGATATCTGGGCGATTAGATTTGCTTGTTCTGTCTGTATTATTATTATTATTATTATTATTATTATTATTATTATTATTATTATTATTTTATAAGTTGTTCTGCATGGAGTGATTTTATATACAGTATAATGTTGATTGAGTCTGGGATACTACAGATAAAATTTCTTCTTCTCTTCGCTACGTTTACTAGAAATTCCATGTCCACTGTTGTTCTTTCTATCTCCATATTAGACATCCTGATGATCTCAATACCCACATCTTTGTATTTGGACAGTTTCCCTATAGCTAATACGATTGCGGTTTATTTATTATGGATTGTATTCCGATTTAAGTGTTATTTCTATCTTCATACACAACATTCATTTCATATTGATCTCTATTTTTTTTGTATTTGGTCAGTTTCCCTATAAATTTTGGATGTATTATATTAGGATGGTATTGCTATGTTGGTGTTATTTATTATTTCATACACGGCATCATGATGTCGATGTCCTTGTATTAGGACAATTTCATTATAGCATTTGTAGATGTTTCTTTCTGGTGGCATTGCTATGTCGATGGATATGCACATTTTTCATTCCTTTTCTTGATAATAATGTTAATCTTTTATCTCTCTGTTAGCGTGGATGGAAATTTTACATGTTTGTGCGATATCCATGATGCTTATCGATAGTTTTGATTTTGTAACTTTTGTAGATCGTTCAGTGCAGAAATGATGTTTCTTTCTGACTGTAAATTTGCCTCGCCTTAGTAAGTTCTGGACAAATTGAGATGATAACATTGATTTTTCCTCTCATCTTTATAAAATCCTACACTGTAGATCTGTTTCATTCTGAGTGATACAATGGTGATAGCATCTGATTGCGACACTCTGGTTTTGTGCATTTCTCAGCAATTATAATACATCTTTAATTCATATCGTGAACTCCCTGTGTGTTACTTTGTCATAGCAGTCTTTCTGAAGTCTTGACATTTTACCTTTCAATTTACTCGTTTGACTTGGATGGTTTTTAGTTGGTGAGCTTTCAGGAATAACAAATCTTTGTCAGAAAGCCCTGCTTTTTTCTTCATAGAAGAAATCTGTCGTTTTTGAAGAGCTTTCCATCAGTTTTTTTCCTTCATGTATGCGTTCAGCTCTGTACTGATAATCTTGAAGACCAAATTAAGTTTGACTCTTCCCTATCTTCTGAAATTTTAGGTAATCATGGCTGGTTAGCATCTGTATTCTGGTGGTGTATCGTGCAAACGGTAGATTTTTTTAGTTTCGGTACCCTGTCTCATGTCATTGTTCAGTTTAAACTCTATGTTATTATTGAGTTTATTTTTTAGCACCATACGCATTCTCTCAAAATACTATTTCTGAGAATTATTCAGGGCTGATTTTTATAAACCTTCTCATTCATTCACGGCCTTTTCTTATTCAAGACGTTAGCGATCAAGTATAATTTGAAACATTTGTGTTATTTACTATACTTTTTTTAAATACCTATCTATTACAATAATTTTAACATGCAGATATCTTCTATGTACAATGTTAATTCCGGATATTGCTGATCATGACACCGCACAATTTACTTTTCTTTCTAGTTCTTAATAAATATTGTATTTTTGTTATCTCTCCTAAACGTTGTTCCGCCAACTCAAGCGCGCTAGGTAAGATATACGTTGTTTCCTCGGTCTCTCTTGCCTTCAATCTGTCCTGTGAGTATCAAATTTTCAAAGCCCTCTTTCCTCATTATATACCTTAGAAATTTATACTGTCTCTTCCAGATATTATGTATAAGTGTTCTTTTTGTTTCCATTTTTTATAAACTTCATCATTGCTCACATGTTGTGTCCATGGTACTTCCAGCATCGATCTGTGGACCCATATTTCTGTTGCTTCATCTCTCTTCTTCATCTGTGAAGTGATTGTCTCGCATTCACTGCCATAAAGGAGGACAGATTTTCCATAATGGTTTAATACCTACAACGGTTTAGTACTCTTTTCATTATTTCTAACGAAATTTTCCTGTTTTTAATAATTTGCTTAGCTTTATCTTACACCACATCCTGATTTTTTATATCTACTGAATTCATTTTCTATCCGTAAGCAGGTGGTTTTTGTTTGTTTGTTTGAGTTTTATGGCATATCAACCACTGTGGGTTATTTAATGCCAAATCCTGTTTATATGAATTTAAAATGCTTATTTTGTATGGAATAAAAAATATATAGCTGGCAACATTATTGTTTAAAAAACAAAAAGCAAAAAAAAACGTATAGCTGGCAACACTATTCCTTTACAAAAAAACGTATAGCTGGCAACACTATTCCTTCATAAAAAAACGCATAGCTGGCAACATTACTTTTTTACAAAAAAACTTTGAGCTGGCAACATTATTTTTCTGAAAACATTATCTGAGACCTTGCTGTTTGATGCAGTTTATCGCCGTACCCAGGACGCGGATGTAGTTTATCATCATACCCAGGACGCGGGTGTAGTTTACCGTCATACCCAGGACGTAGCAGGTGGTTTGCTGCCAGGATAGTTTCTACATACTCTATTATTCTGAGTTGGTTTATCATTTTAATCTAGTCTACTGTTCATAGTTCCCATGTCCAAGCCCACGTTTGTAGTCATAGTCAATTTTCTTGTCTTAAAAGGTAGCTTTGTTGTATCGTCCTTGGCAGATAACTTGGATATAAAATATAGAGTAAGTTTTTCAGTTTTTGGTATCGAAGAGAGTGAAAAGCAAGAGAGCAGTGTTATTAATGAATTTTTTGGAAGATTCCATTTATGATGGAGATCTGGTGAGATGTTAATGGTTCAGAGTAGTGATTTATGTCTTTCCTGTCTCAAATTGTTAATCTGATAATTCTTAGGTAGATTGTTCAAATTTTGAAATTATTTACTATCCAGAAGTCAGAGTCACTATCACATTAATTCTTGTAGTCGGTCCATTCTGTTATATATATATATATATATATATATATATATATGTATGTATGTATGTATGTATGTATCTGTGCGTGTGTGTGTAAAGGACAGATGAGGATGCAGTGGATTGATAAATGTTTTGAAAAATTATGCTTTGACAGATTTTGCCAATAAATTGACGTCACTAGAAAATATTTTTCCAATGACACTGAGCGGCGAAATATATCAAAGTAGAGGTTTCCAAGATGTTTACAGACACACATACACACGCATATATATATATATATATATATATATATATATATATATATATATATATATATATATATATACACACATATATATATATGTATATATATATATATATATATATATATATATATATATATATATAGATACGTGTGTGTGTGTGTGTGTGTGTTTGTTTGTTTGTTTGTTTGTTTGTGTGTGTATATGCATATATATAAGGCCTAAATGCTATAATTGCAGAGGCTATAAAGTATTTAAAATTTTACATGTGAATAATATCTTTTCCAAAACGAAGAAATATGACCAAGTGTTCTACATCTAAAACTTGTTTACAATATTCATGTTAATTGGGTCCTGTTTGAGCTTATATGTACGTAAAGATAATATTAAATAAGAATTTAAAAAATACAAAAACTTCCTAGTCAAAACTCTTGAGTCACATTTAGCTGCCTAAAAGATTGCAGTCTATTGATATATCAACAAAAACACCTCTATGTGTATGTTTGTGAAGAAGCTCATATAGATAGAAACAGACTGAAATGGATTGACGGACTTAGATGAAGAGAATTAGATAGACATATCTACAAATATATAATAACACAGATAGATAAGTAGCTAGCTAGAAAGATAATGGACATAATAGCATATAAACATAGATAGATAGATAGATAGATAGATATGATGATTCGACGAATCTTAATGTTAATTTAATATTGTGAATTTCAACAGTTAATATTTGCCTTAGATTTTGAATATATGAAATTAACATATAGCATCACATTTCCATGTGCATAGACCTATTTTAAACATTTACCTTAACAGTTATTTTCTTTGGCCACGGTCAGAATACAAACAATAAGCACTGAACTCAATATCCAATCAGATATATTTTTCTCTAGGAGAAGAAAAACGAAATAGACATTAAAAAACACGTAAAAATAATGAAGATCTATAATAAAAATAATGAAGATCTATAATAACAAGTATTTGAAAACAGACAATGACAATTAAATGTAGACTGATAAATAGATAGGTGAATAAACTAACAAGCTAAAGGATAGAAGGAGGAGAAACCAGAGACACTCAGACAGATTCCTGCTGCCTCAAACTGTAATCTCAACGAAGATTTTTGGCATGGTTGCGGGTGGTTTGTTGTCGGGTTCTTTTTGGTAATTGTTTGCTGTTTCCGATTTCTGTCAAGAGCGGCTCAAAATCCTGCAGCGTTACCGAGATGTTTGTGTGAAATTGACGCGCAACGTACGTAAACATTTGGGGAGCTGAAAATATCAGTTTGGTTTGTATCTGTTTTCTTGCCAAATTTTAAGTGTTTACTTGAAAAGTAAAATAACTTTTGTTTTTTTAATTAAGAATAGGGACAGCGACAAAAGAGGATTTACAAAACAAAAAAGTATAACGCTTAAAATTTTCACAGCTCTTTTATTAGGTTGGTGCAAAAATAATGACGTAATAATGTCGTCTTTAACGTATTTTTTAACGTCAAAAAACGACATTATCGCGTCATTATTTTTGCACCAACCTAATATTTGCTTCAATAAAATAATCGATAACTGTGCTAATAAGCTGAGAAAATATCCAATAATTTTCATTTTCAAGGTTCCGTAATGTAATACGATATATAGATAATATAATATAGCCAAAGAACATCATGGATACCGTGATCAAAGGAGTGTCTCACATATTCATTGGTATAATATGCATGAATGTAGCGGCCAGTGAGTTCACGTTGCTAATCACGTAACATATATGATTGAATATAATGACCAGTTACTACGTGACCAAGTACACGTCGATAATCACGTAGACAAACAAATTCACCTCTTGCTGGGGACGTTATATAAAGCAACCCGTAAATAAACACGTTGAAGGTGGCTTTTAGGCTTAAGGAGAATCCACAGGATATTTGTTTGCCCTTGACTTTCGAGTGTTTCGTGTTTTAGATGTGGGATTTGAGTGCTTCAACTATATTGCTAGATGCTACCGGAAAATTTGAAATAAAAAAAGATTGTTTATGGTTCAACTCAGATGGTATGAAATATAGAAATCTATATCTTTCACACCTTTCTATGTAAAAGAAAACGAGAGTGACTCCTACTAAAATAGAATTCGAGATGATTGACTATTACTTCTCATGCAACTGTCAAAACCTTTATTATATTATGTCGGTTATCGATAGTACAGTGAATTTTATACTTATGCTTGACGATTAACACTACAGAAAATGGGATAGTCATGAGGAGTTCAATCTTTGATCTGAAAAAAATTATATCATCTTTACATTAATATTTACTGGAAAAGCATGAATTCACTTCCTTCCGTAGAAGTATAGATTCATCTTGGGTTAGCAACCAATCTTAGAGGACATTATTGAAATCAAAACTGTAGATGAAATAGTGAGAAACTATTATCAGAACGAATAATGAACAGATGACAATGCTAAAAACGGGGAACTGTGATTGTCATCATTGCCAATATTCTGAAGAGTAAAAGAATTAAATATCGTTCTAAGTCAAACTTATTAAAAAGAAAGGTACAGAGAAACTGAAGACAACAGTACGCTGAATTATTTTGCTGTCTTCTACTTGTAGAATGAACTCGACGCATTTGTTGGATAAATGTTGAAATGGTAGTGCATCTGTGGCAATGTATCTGGTAGCTATGGGGCGCGGACAGCACTGAACACCATTAGACTATGAAATGTATATTATGGTAAATTTTGCATCCTTTTCACTAATTCTAATAACAAGGACATATAAGTAACTTTTAATGAAATTTAATAGAGATAACATCATCAAATGAAATTTACTGGTGCCCAGAAGATATAAGGGCAAAAGATAAGGAGATAAAAGAACTAACTACTGAGTGTAAAAAGACAGAAAGTAAGATCTTCAGTATGGGAAATACCCGAATATAGGAGCTTTGAATTATTAAAATCTTTTTTTCGTTCATTTCCCCTCAAGCAAGACAATAATGCCACTGAGATGCAACGGGTTATTGAATGTGAGAAAATATATGAAAAAAATATTAAGGACAGAGAACAATAAAAGAACAAGAAATAAGAAGACAGAAGAAAACGATTGACATTGCATTTAAATTATTGAATATCAAAGTTAAATGGGAATCAACGAGACGAAAGAGCGTTACACAAGCGAGAAATGCGAGGGAAGAAACTGTTAACATAGAATCTACGGTAACCAGCTAATGAAAACATTACATCAGATAACATCCTAATTCACCGCTGATCGTGTTAAAACTAATGAACAGCGTACAATATATTTTGTGAAATTTTACCCTATTTGATCAACAAGAGTTTAATTACAGACACCACAACATTAGTTACTGCACGTCACCTGGTCCAGAGTACAATCTGCGCAGAGTACGTGAAACGTTTCACAAACAATTATAGATACCCCATTGATACTCACGCTCACCAGGTTTAACCCCCACTGAGGTTGTATAGTATATATTGCAAATCTAATTAAATTCACAGACTACAGACCAGACAAACAGTAATAGAGAGCCTTGAAACGTATCTGGATAAATGTATTTAAAGTATATGTCAAACACACCGTAAACTCTGTTCCGTTATTCAGGTGAAAGAAAAGTTACACATCATTAGTAATTGTTTCTAAATTTTTAGTATTTCAGTGTATTTACATAGAAATATTAGAGCGAGCAGACTACGCAAAAACATTTAAAAAGGTACGACACAAAAACCTATTTGTACTGCTACGAAAACTTGACATATATAACAAAGATATTAGAATAATCTATAACTTCAACGGGGAATAAGCATGCGAATAGGAAACAACTTAAAAAATAGGAAACAACTTAAAAAATATAAAGAGTTGAGACAAGGATTACGTTTTTTCAGTTGATATTTAACCAGTATAGTGGGACAATCCTAAGAGATTTAGAACTACTATCAGGATTTATTATCGGCTGAAATAGTCTTAAGGTAGACGACACTATGGCAGAGTCAAAAGAAAAACTGCAATTAAATCCGAAACAGAGTAAAGTATGATAGAGAGATGAAAGAATTAACAATTTAGTGTAAGAAGACAGAAAGAAGATCTTCAGTAAGGGAAACATCCGAATATAGGAGCTTTGAATTATCAAAATCAATTTTTTCGTTCATTTCACATCAAGCAAGACAATAAAGCCACTGAAATATAACGGGTTATTGAGTTTGAGAGAATATAAAATACAACGAGTTATTGAGTGTGAGAAAATATATGAAAAATATTATGGACAGAGAACAATAAAAGAACAAGAATTAAGAAGACAGAAGAAAACGATTGACATTGCATTTAAATTATTGAATATCAAAGTTAAATGGGAAACAATTAACCGAAAAAAAGTTACACAAGCGTGAAATTCGAGGGAAGAAACTGTTAACATAGAATCTACGTTTACATCTAACCATTTCAACTGTGAAAATATGAAACCTATCCGCCAATCAAGTAATGCATTTAAATTCATGAAGTCTAGATAACATAGGGAAAACTTCATCAGAACAATTACCACAAAGGTATTTATTAAAATGGCACAAGCAAGTTACATTACGTCAGTGGGAAAGCGACTGAAGGTGAGATGCCACGTCAGGACCAATAACATTGCAGATTCTTCTCTGTATATTATCAAAAAAATCTCAAAATAAATAGTAGAAGTAACACACAGGATGTGACAGCAATATCCATAACATGGACAAATGGCAGATTTATAAATATACAAATTCTAGTTACGGAGCTTAGTCAACGACAGAAATCGAGATGCCAGTTCATGACCGGTAACATTGTAGATTCTCTAGACAATCCATGCCGGATATGGCAACAATATTCAATGCATAGACAAACGGTAGACTTATAAATGTGTAAGATAGATTCTAGCGAAAAACATTGTCTGACACGGCATATATAGGTACAGAAATTTATATATTTTGGTAAGTGTAGTGATAGAATGCAAAAAAGAGACACAGAAACCAGAATGCGCATGAGAATAGCAAAATAAGTTTTCTAGAAACAAAACAAAGTATTGAGAAATAGGAAAATTGTGTTAGGAAGAAAGAAAGAAACAATGATTTATTTTATATAATCTTCTATACGATAATGAAGGCTAGACAATTTCATTATAGGTAAATAAAAAACTCGAAGTGACAGAAATGTATTTTTACGGACCCATGCTGGCAACATCATGCACTGAATATGTGAAATGCCAACAAGAAGGGTACTTGCACTTAAAATCAAGGACATTTGAAATTTTGTGGACACATTATGAAGAATAAACGCTGCGAAAATCCTACAGGATATATTGAGAAAAGGAGTGGCAGAGGGTAACAATGAAAAGACGTAAGCGATCGTGATCTAGAATTCTTTTTCTTTTATTATTTGGAAATCGACATTCTTAAGGATTGTTGATTCATTTCCCGTTGCTTTCGCTACTGCTTTGAATTCAGTGACGTCTTTCTTCTAAACTGGTTGCTATCCAAGGTTATAAATGTAAATCCATGGCTAGCCGGAGAAATAACGGGCTAATGACTTCCTCAAGAAGATTAGCAAGAAGGTGAAAATATCAGACACAAATGAATTTAAATTCGGATCATTGAATCAGTTATCTATTGATATTCTTTACTCTATCGGCACTAAGTTAAATATATATCTATAGCGAGAATACATTAAAGATTTTATACAAAATTTAAAGAAGGGTAAGATGATATAGAAGATATAAAGGGAGTAGATATAGTAGGCTTAAAAACAGATAAGAATATATAGAAGATTTAAAAACAGATAAGATGATGTAGAAGATTTAAAAACAGATAAGAATATATAGAAGATTTAAAAACAGATAAGATGATGTAGAAGATTTAAAAACAGATAAGATGATATAGAAGATTTAAAGATAGTTAAGATGATATAGAAGATTTAAAGACAGTTAAGATGATATAAAAACAATAAAGATGATATAGAAGGTTTAAACTTCCTGATCCAAAGCCGGCTATTTCGAGACCTTAAATGTCCTGATGTCTGTAGACAACACGTCGATGCTGCAGTCAGTTAAAACACTCTGTACTTGCTATTATTTGATTAATATAAGCGTCAGAAATCTCACAAAAACATTTATCGGGCGGCTTACAGGGTTTAACTCAGCATTCTGGCGCCATTTCTGTATCGCGTCGCCTCTTATTATCTAAAGTAGAAATATGGTGAGTCAGCGACAAGAACATTTCTGATGATGTCAAGTGAATATTATCGGTGATATCAGTAGTTATCATTATTGTTTTTATTATTCACACTGATGAAGTTCCTTTTCATTCAGATTGGATAATTGAATAATGTGTTTGATCCTCTTTATAATGTGAGGCGACACTCTTGAAAATCCCTGTCAAATAGAAACAATTACAATTTGATTTGAAACCTGTTTAATTCATCGGAGAGGTTTTTATTACGTCGCTAGGGAAATATGCACGTAATGTAAGACTTTCGGTAGGAAATTCTAAGAAGTTAAATTTAATCTTAGTTTTATTCAAATCTATCTATATTCGATATTATCATCCTGTATACAAAGGAAACATAAAATATCTGAAACACCATGCCATAGGCATGTTTGCAGAGGAGCCTCATAGATTACTCCTACTATTCCCGCTACACTTCTGATTGTGTATCACACTAAGCTACTTTTTTAATTGTAATATTAGCAGTTTCCTTATAAGGAAACATTCGAAATTAATTTCCCTAGTAGCTAGCACTTTTCTCTGTTGAAATTTATAAAAAAACTTTTCTCTTAAAACAATTTTTAAGAACATTGATTTCTCAAGTCCAGTAGCCGTTATTACCTTTTTCAGTATTAATGAGAGTTTCCTCCCTAACCTTTTGTCTGACGTACCGTGGAACGTTAACATCTTGATTATATTATTTTCTATTCGAGTTACATATGCTACCCATTTTAGTTGTTGTCACTGTTGAATGTGTTCAAGTAATGTGGTTTCTCTTATTCGGTACAGTTAATTGGTTTTGAACACTAGTAATATATAAGAATTGTTGTCTTAAAGGCTTTACAATATAACAAACACGTATAATAGATCCCAAATGTGTTCAATCCTTGAGTGTCCGCTCTTCTCACTGTGACAAAGTATATCAAAAGTAATAAGTGAAAAAAAAAACAACAAAAAATCCACTTATCATTGCACTGTCATGGATGACTGCTCAAAAATTGTAAACATGTTCTCGACTAAGACAGTAGTCTGTTTTGTGAATTAAATAATTTTTGTGTATTTCTAAATAGTGATATTAAGGGTTCAGTTCGATATTCCAACCATCTGAAGACGGCCGGAGCTTACAACGGCCGAAACGTTGTAATAAATATGGCAACAAAGATGAAGACAATAGTCCAAATAATGTAAATATTGTATTAAAATCTACATGGTATTTTAATAAGATATTTATCTACTACTTCATTATCATTAATATGTCGCCTCTCTGTCTTTTTTTACAAATACATTCGTGGTAATTGCTCCGATGAGCTACATTCGCTGGTTCCCAGACATCATGAATTCAAGCGCCCTACGAAGCTGGCATCCCACTCTCACTGTCGAAGCCGTATCTTCTACTCCAATAGCTTCATATCTCGCACCTCTCGCCTGTGGAACTCCTTTCCCTATTCCAGTTTCCCTGAGAGCTATAATCTCCAACTATTCAAATGTAATGTCAATCGACATCTCCAGTTGCCTTGATCTATCCACTATCCTTCTCCCCATCCTTTTCTCTATCACTCCTATCTGATCTTGCTCCAAATCTTCTGTAACCTCTTGCGTCCTACCCGCCTTGCTTGGGGTGAAACGCTTAAAACAATCTGCATGGCTTGAGAGAAATAGTGAAGAGATTCCCCTCATTAACTTTTCCACAGTTGTTCTTCTATAAGATTGCCTGCCACCCAAGGCTAAATAGCAATTAGAAAGATTGATGCATAATTATAATTATGCAATTTGGACTTGGCTCACCTGATCTACATTCAATGCTTATAAACGTTACGCTTTGCACACATCCAGTATTATTAAACTGCAATGTACCATTAGAACTTGGACAATCATGCCTCTCCACAGATTGTTTTAATATGTACCATGACTTATTGAGAATGATTGTGGAGAACCTTCCTGTTGTTTTCTCCACAGTCCTTCTAAAATGAATGCCGCTCAAAACCACAGTCTATACTGCAATTTAGACCATAATTAAAGTAGAGAAGAGATATTTTCATGTGTAATTCTCAAGAGCATTAGAGAAAAAATGAAAGCTATTTGAATTCGTCTCACCGATTCCGTTTTCCGCGTTGATAGCCATTACGCCACCAATACATCCATTAAGCTTAAAATGCCATTTCATTTCAAGACAAGGGTGATAATAGGTAGCAACAGTTTCCTTTAGTATGTGCAAATTGTCATGACTTCCTCGGTAAGATAATATCCTGTGAACATTAAATGTTCTAAACCTACTTTCCTCATTGTATACCCTAGAAATTTAACCTGTCTCTTATGTGTCATTTTTGTTTTCATTTTCTCTAAAACTTCGCCATTGCTTATATGTTCAGTACATGGTAATCTGAGCATCTTTTTGTGGAACCACATTTCTGTTACGTATTACAAATTCTATATACCAAAATCAAAGTATAAGAATTTAAATATCTTGTAAGTGTTATACAGAGAACGGAAAGAGCGAAACATAAATCTGAAGAGAAGCTGGGATATCGAAGGTAGCCTCACAAAAGTTAAGCAATGCATTATGAAACAGAAAATAATCGTTAGAAACAAAGAAATGAGTACTGAAATGTTAGATAATATCGGTCCTCTTATATAGCAGTGAATGCTGACAATTTATTCATAGATGAAGAAGAAACTTGAAGCAACAGAAATGTGTTTCTAGAGAAGGATGCTGAGGTTACAAGGAACTGAACACATGAGCGACGACGAAATTTTGGAGAAAATGGGAAAAAAAATTCATTATGCTTAATATCAGAAAGAGGCAATTGAAATATCTCGGGTAGATAATGAGGAAAGAGGGTTGGAAAAATTTGATACTCACAAGGCAGATTAAAGACAAGAGGAACAGAGAAAAACAACGCATAACCTACCTAGTGAGTTTGAGTAAATGGGCGGCGAAATAATGTTTAGGAGAGATAACAAAAAGATAAAATTTATTAAGAACTACAAAGAACAGGAAATTGTGGAGAGCCATGACCGCTAAAGTTCTGAAGGGACACGTCACATTGAAGAAAACATGATTAAATACATATCTGTCGGATTATCATTTATATTATTTAAATCTTATTCTCTGTATGTGTGTGTGTTTTTTGCTTGTACTTCTTGCAGGACAGTAAATAAAGAATTGGAGAGTTGAGTTAACGGGTGATAACTGATACTGAAACAACCAGAAGAGGCACGGGACATGGAACTAGAACAATCTACTCCGGTGAACGAAATAGAGGGTTCAGTTCGAAATTTCAATCATCTGAAGAAAACCGGGGAGTACAACGGCCGAAACGTCGTGAATATGGGAACAAAGATAAGGACAACAGTCCGAACAATGTAAATAATTTTTCAGGAAATTTATTAAATCAATTACAGGTGAAAATTTGTAGTGTTAATACATTATTTACAAGATATAAGCAACAATTGGGAGTTCTGTGTTTTACTAGACATCCTTAATCCATTTAAAGTTATAAATATTAAATAATAAATTTGCTTTAATGAAAACTATAGAATTTGGAAAAAATTAAGAGAGAAGGCAAACTGGAATTTCTTGTCAAAATTACAAATATTAAATTTACTTTAATAGCGACTAGAAATATGAACGGCTAACCAAATGTTCAGAAAAATAATTAAGAGAAAATGAAGCTAATTTATTTTCCCGTGGAGTGACTCTGTAAGACGTGTGAAATATCTGTCGAGATACGGGAAGATTTGAGAGATAAATAGCCTTTTCAAATTCCCCACACTTCAAACATCTGCGTCGCAGCTCTTACATAGGGATTTTTATACGCACGTGCACATGTATGAGGATGAATTAAATTTTATAATAAGTGATGCATCGTACCATAGCATACACCTTATTCAACACGCGCACGCACACACACACACACACATATATATATATATATATATATATATATATATATATATATATATATATATATATATATATATGACGGAATGTTTAGAACGTTCGCTTTCTGACCATGAGACCTGGGTTAAATCTCACCGACTTTATGAAGGAGACTTCCTGTTATCGGTCTAGAGGTTGCGATCCCAGTGTGTAGGACGTTTGGAAAGTGTCTGAAAACCATACCATAGGTTGACTCAAGCCTTGTGGGAAAAAATGAGTAGACGGAACATTTGGGGGCCATGGATAGATGTGTTACTGAGAATTTGAGTGAGCTTTGTTCAGATTGTTGATCGCACTAGATAAAATGCTCTCTCCCAGAAACTTCTACTGAGATCTACTCAGCATAGTTGCAATATAAACCACAGGTGCGCTCTGTGTGTGTTGAGCAAACACAAATGTGTCTCAGCGAGCGTCTGCAATTGGGATTAGGTAGCTGCACTAGTTGACGGGTATCCACAATATGAGTGGCCAGCTATTATATATATATATATATATATATATATATATAATAGCTGGACACTCATGTATGAATTTACATTATATATATATATATATATATATATATATATATATATATGGGGAGAGAGACAGAAAGAAAGATACTCCATAAATTAAGTATTTTTGTATTTATCATATATTCTCTCTCCTCATATATATATATATATATATATATATATATATATATATATATATATATATATATATATATATATATAATGTAAATTCATATTATGAAATGTCCGTCAATTATTTTAATACATTTTCCGTTTTTCGTTACTTTTATACATACAATTTACTTAATTAAATGCTCCATTTTTTTAATTAAAGAGTATTAATTACATTTACTAGCCTGAATGTTGGAGAAATTTCGTAGGAAATGTGTACCTCTCCGAAAGGAACTGAACCTCTTTACGTTATGATATATTTCGTGAGCAGAGATGATCAATCGAGTAAAATCGTCAGTGTGTGTGTTTATAAACAGTAATTCGGCCTTAGCTAACCAGACGCCTCTCTGTGGCTAAATGGTTAATAGCACATTAGATCAAAAGATAGTTCTCATTAAAGGTTACGGGTTCGATTTCTGCTGGAGAAGCACGAAATGTTTCGAACTTTAAGGCCGGTAAATGTAATTACTACTGTTTAATTAATAAAACAGCGCACCCGCTTAAATAAATTATATTTAAGATTGAGTAAGATACTATATAAATTATTTTTATATTTACTGATTATTTATCATTAATCTAGTATCGAACGCTCAAATCAGTAAATTTGTTGTTTAATATATATATATATATATATATATATATCCACACATTAAAAACTTGTCGATACTCAACAACCCAAATTTAAAAAAAAAAAAAAAAAATACCGCCCTACCTCAAAACAAAGATTAATTATTTCCCTAGAGCTAATAATGCGGAGATGGGATCCCTGAATTTCCAGATGAACGTAGGTGAGTATTATACTGGCCACTTATACAGGACTATAAAAATACAGAAAACTAATCCCTCGCTACGTCACATGACCCCACAAATCGCAACTCCCATATATCAATTAGCAAAAAATAAATTTTAAACTAATACCACCATACTTATCCAGTAACTACCACATTAACTCCACGAGTGAACTTTCCAATATATTACAGTCTAATAAACTAAATAATAGCATCCTAACCTAGCTAAATGTTGAAACATTTATTCTCTAATGTCCCAATCTAAGAAACTATAGATATAGTCTTCCAGAATGTTTCTACCCATTAAAATTAGACCAACTATTCTGCGTATACTTCTATCGTGTATGATACAAGTACATTTTTACGACCAATATGATGGCATACATTCAATCTTACGGTGGAACGATTGGTTTGCTTCTCGGATTTACACTACCCAATTTCTGAATTACGTAAGTTGAAACCGAAGTTTTTATAAATTCCACCAGTCACCCATATACGTACTTTATTTCGACGAAATATCCATATTAAAAAAAGCCTAGAAAAATAAAAACCTTAAAGAAAGATTTGAGAATAACGTCATCCGACATTTTATTTACGAACTCAATATTAATAAAATCCCTTTCCTTGATATTTTAGTTGACGCCAACAGACATAACTTTACAACTTCTTTATATGTATATATATATATATATATATATATATATATATATATATATAAAACAAAAAAAAAACACTGATAGGAACTCATGTCTACTCAGCTAGAAAGTGAATGTTCTTCTATTTATCAGTACGTATGTGATCACGGCGCTAACAAAAGTTACTCTCCTTTATAGCTCTTAAAAAATGTTGTCTCTTAAACTTTGTTCCATTATCCATTTACAAAAGCTCGCTGAGTAGGTTATGCGTTATTTTGCTCTATCTCTCTTGCCTCCAATCTGTGCTGTGAGCATAAGAATTCCCAGTCACTCTTTCCTCATTGTGCCCTAGATATTTCAACTGTCTTTTCCTGATGTTAAGTATCACTCAGTTATGTGCCATGCATGATACACGCTTAGGTGATCATGTGTCTTTAGATACATGACTGATGAGGCAGATATTTTTTCCCGCAGTAGGTTGCCATTTCCTCTCTGCGGTAGACCAGTTGCCATTCAAGGCTAAAAACCCGGTCTGTCCTGCTATTGAACCATATCTGGGGGAAGAAGAAGAGGATCCATACCTTTTCCAAGGTTATTATCATTAAGTGAATGTAATGGATTCGAATGGAATTCGAACTCGGCTCTCCGATTCTTCAATCCGATCCGCTATCCGATAAGTTTTGTTTTTTGTCATTTTCTCTAAAAATTCGTCTTTGCTCAGATATTCGGTCTATGGATAACTCTTTGTGCAGAACCACATTTTTGTTGCTTCAAGTCTCTTCTTCATATTTGAGAAAATTCTACAGATACAAAATAAATGTTATAAAACCTTGATTTACTGGGCCAAAATTAATTCTTCCTCGGACATAAAGAATTAAGCAAATTGTAATCAATAGTAACTTCCTTAATAATGTCGTCGATGCACAGATAAAATTAGTCTTAACGAAATACACTGCAATTATAAGCGGAATGAAGAAGTAATTAAAAATATAATGCGGCTATACTTATAAATTAACAATTCTAATAAGCATCTTAGATATATGATAGACTATAAAAATTATAAAACATCTAATCTAATTATTACTAAAAATGCATAACCTCAAAATCCTTCCTATGTATAATGTTGCTTATAAGTTGTGCTCTCTTGAAGATTGCATTTCTAACATTCTTACATTGGTCACACATGCACACGTTCTCGTAGGCTGTTACCTGTCGAAACCCATGTGCATATATCAGTCAGTACGTCATGAATAGCAGAAATACAACTATTAGCATAATAAATGTTTGTAGATATATTCAAAATGCTGCCCATAAGCCAATACAAAGGAAAAATCTAACAAGCTATTCTTATACAAAATAAATAACCGATGTTAAATAAAATATACTTCACCGCATGAGACAGAATTATATATATATATATATATATATATATATATATATATATATATATATATATATATATATATGAATAAAAATGACAATAGGAAAACTGGTAATTGCTGACGCGTTTCGTCCAATGTGGACTTTATCAAAGCAAAATACGAAAATGAAATTATATGAACAAAGTAACTAATAAAAACAAAAACAGAATGTACCTAGCAACTGGAATGTAGGGAAAGGCTATTTTCATATTTTTAACTGAAAAATAACGTCAGTAATTGTCACGTGTGGAGAATATTGTCATTATAACTGTGTTGATGTATTCAACCATTTTCTTTTGATTTTATGAATCTGTTGTGTATATTTGTTTGTAAGAGCATTAATTTTGTTAAGAAAGGTGAAATAGGGAAAAAACCTGGGCGTAGATTAATATTTGGGTAATTTACTATGGCGGCACTCTCCAGAATTTTCCTTCTGAGTTAGTTATTTTCTTTTTTTATGAGTATAGCATTTTTAAAATGAAAATTATGGTTGAATTTATTTCTATGTATGACTAGTGCATTAGCTAAGTTGTTTTTTGTGAGGTCTCTTTTGTGCTCATAAATGCGTTTTTTCAAACTTCTGCTTGTTTCTCCAATATATTGAGAGGAACAGTTTTGGCAATTTATTCTATAAATGCCTGCTTCAGAAATATTAGTGCTATTATTGTTTGAAGACCTTAGTATATCCATAATATATATATATATATCCGTGTGTGTGTGTGCGCGCGCGCGTGCGTGCGTGATGGTGCATATATAAGTATGAAATGAATTTTGATTTAATCTGTCCTGTCATTATACCACAACCATAATTCAGATTCAATGTGCTTTTTCTATCAGTTCTTTCATGGTAATTGTTCTGATGAACTTTCCTCCATTGTACCTTAATTGTATCCATTAAAACACGATATTAGATTGGTGGCAAGGTCACATGATTGTACTGTTGAAATGGCTATATGTAATCGTAAGTTCTATGGCAACAGTTTCTTCTTTTGCACTTCTCGCTTGTGGAACTCTCTTTTGGCATCTTGCTTCGCAGTCAACTTTGAGTTTCATAAATTTAAATGCAATGTCAATCGTTATCTTCTGTCTTCTTAATTCATTTTCTTTCATTGTTCTCTTTCCTTAATAATATTTCTCATTCTCTAACATTGAACAATCCTTTGTGTCTCTGCGGCTTTATTGCTTTATTTGGGGTGAAATGATTTTCAAAAATTGAAATGATAAGGAAATGATTATATTGAAAAATAATTATTTGTTATATAAAATAAATAGTATTGCCATCATTAAGCTACGGATTTATTGAATTATCTATGTATTCATTCATATTCGAACATATATATATATATTTAGTTTCATGTTCTTCTACTTTTTGTTTCAGAATTTAAAACTACTTCAACACACACATAGACACACTGACACATATAATTGTGTATTTGGGTAGCAATCCCTCTTTTATTTATGTTTCATTAAAGGCAGCTGACATGAAACTGCGATGAACCTTTTTATTTAATTTCTATTGTGTTCGTATAAGTGTTTTCTTTTCTGGACATGAAATGTGTAAAAAATTGACCAAAAGTTCTGCATATCAAGCACTTTTATATTTTGAACTGAATGAATGAGTTATGTATGTTCCAAAAGTCATAGGAATGTTTTTTTAGTTTGTTTTTTTTACTTTTCAGCACATTGAAGCCGTGTTCATATATACATGCATAGACACACACATACATACATACATACATATATAGAGAGAGGGGGATAGATTGTGTATTTGAGCAGCAATCGTTCTTTTATTCATGTTTCATTAAAGACGACTGAGAAGATTAAGCTTTTTATTTAATTTGACTTGTATTCGTATATGTGTTTTCTTTTCTGGATATGAAGTGTGTAAAAAATTGTAAAAAAAATTTCTGCATATCAAGCATTTTTATATTTTTAACTGAATGTATGAGTTATGTGTTCCATAAGTCATAGGAACGTTTTTTCGTTATTTTACAGCACATTAAAGCGGTGTTAATTCATACATGTATACACACAAACACATTCAAACAGACACACAAACACGCATATATCAGTTATTTGTATATATGTCTAGGTACACACGCGTGCGTGGGTGCATGAATACTTATGTTCACGCATACACACACACACAAATACACACACACACACACATATATATATATATATATATATACACATAGAGAGAGAGTGGGGAGAGATTGCTTATTTGGGTAGCAATCCTTCTTTTATACAAGTTTTATTAAAGACGACTGACAAGGCAGTGCGATTAATATTTTTATTTAATTTGTTTTGAGATCGTATAAGTCTTTTTTTTTCTGGACATAAAGTGTGTGAAAATTGTCCAGTTGTTATGTGTCCGAGCACTTTCAGCTATTCTATTAACCATTAAATGAATGTGTAAGTTTTTTCATATGATTCTAGAGTGATGAGAATATTTTATTATTGTCCAAAGACGGTCATCACATTGTAGCCGTGTTCATAGCTTTTTATTATTAGTGCTTCCATTATGTTTAGTCTTTTTAGATGTTGGTGAGACTATTATAGTTGTATTTTCTAGAAGTATGTTGCAGATGAAGTTTGGTAGGTTTCCGTGTGTATTTAAAAGGATCTTAATTGAGCTATGGTCAGACAGATGTAAAGTGAGTCTTCTTGATAGGCATGTGGTGGTATGTTCAGTATAATTATTCATGAATTTCACTTGATCAATATCGCAGTTCCTTAAGGGACGTGTTAATTCATAAATAATATTGGTTCTCTTGATATATATATGCGCGCGTGTGCGTGCGTGCGTGTGTGTGTTTGTGTGTGCGCGCCCGTGCGTGCATGCGTTTTGGCAAGTGAATTTCCTTCGGTTTATCGTGACTGTATATGCTAATTCTGAGTCTGGAACAGTAATTATTGGTGTTGTTGCTGTCGGATGGTAGCTGGTGGTAAAAATTAATTTTAACACTCATAAGTACAAGGATACGTCCCTAAGCGCAGAATTTTCAACATCAAAGTGCTTCTCATTTATCCTGTCCAACGCCAGTCCTCAATTTTTAACCCAGCATCCCACTCTCTTATCCGAACCCACCCAGGCTACAAACCCGATGCCTAACAGAGCACGGCAACGCACTGTTTGTTCTGGTACGTTCATAGCATCATTAGATATTTTCCATCCTCTTAGTGAGCAAGGAAGGGTAGGTAAGTGCATCGTTTCCAGGTAAACGTAAGATAATCTTGACAGCTGTGGAAACCGATGTCTACTTCATCATTTGAGGTGTTTTTGGCCCCCATTACTATGGCGTGAGGCAGGTAAGAAAAATACATTCAGTAAATTTTTTTGTATACGAAAACGCTATCATCGCCACATTTGCTATATACCAATAATTCCAAAGCAAATTTATGTTGGCATTAAACAATAAAACAAACATACAAAATAAATATATTAACAATTATAATAGCAGTAATGGTGGTGGTAGTGATTTAATTATGAAAACAGCTGTTCTGTTGTTTGCAGTAAAATAAGTATTTTACTGTGCACTCAAAGTGTGACATTAAGAATGTTTGTCTTGTATGGTAAAGTGTGTTGTGCGTGAAGTTTCCTAACAGAGGGAAAATTATATTTATTTAAACGGTGCCAGTTTTAATATTTAGAATTGACACAAACCTTGTGAAATAAAAGATTATATTTGATGTTTAGGAATTTGATTTTGTGATTCCTACGTGAGTCTTTTTGCCAAGGTGAATATTTAAAAAAAAGGTTACTATTTTATATTCATCTTCAACAGAGAAAATAAATTGAAAACCATTGTTAAAGGTATAGTACCTGTGTAGGCGTATTAATTGTTTCTTTGAAATTTAAGCTATGTCATCATTGATGTCGAAACGATAAAACTGCTTAACATATATGAGATCAAAATAAAGGAAACTAAAAAGAATATGAAGAAAAGTAGGTCAATGAGATGAAGTAATGTCATTATTAAGAGAAATAGGAAGAAAACGTAAAGAAGAAAAGGAAAAAGAAGGGAAGAAGAGGAAAAAGAAGGGAAGAAGAGGAAAAAGAAGGGAAGAAGAGGAGGAAGGAAAGAAGAGGAGGAAGGAAAGAAGAAGAGGAAGAGGAGGGGGGATGCGAAGAAGGAAGGAAAAAGAGGAAGGAAAGAAGAAGAAAAAGAAGGGAGAAAGAGGAAGGGAAGAAGACGAAGAGGAAATGAAGAAGATGAATAGAGGGGCAAGAAGAAGAAGAAGAATAAAAAGGAAGAGGAGGAGGAGGAAGAAGAGAAGGCGAAGAAGGAAGGAAAAAGAGTAAGGAAAGAAGAAGAAAAAGAAGAAGAAAGGAAAGGAGAAGTGCAAGAGAAGAAGAAGAGGAAGAGAAGAAGAAGAAGAAGAAGAAGAAGAAGAAGAGGAGGAAAAGAAAGAGTATTATTATTATTAGTAGTAGTAGTTTTATTAGTAGTAGAGGGTGAGAAAAACAAGGAAAGGAAGAGATGATACCGAAAGAAAAAGAAGAAAACGAAAGAAACGAATTCTTAATAAGAATAACAAGGGAGCGAATATGAAGACAAAGAGAAAGAACGGAAAGAAGGCAAGTAGGATAAAATTTAAGAAAAGGAAGAAGACAAATTATAAAAAAGAGTGTTTAGGAAGAAACAAAGAGAAAGAAGGAAAACGAAAATAATCGGATAAAGGATTACAAAGATGGAATAGCATAAGAAAAAGACAGACATCAATTATAACAAGAGAAGGTATAGATGGAGTAGTAACATTAAAAAAAAAAGATTAACTGTAGTAAGAAAAACAAAACAAAAAGAAGAAAACCAAAAATAAAAAGAGAAAGAAATAAAGAGAAGGAGAAGGAGGAAGAATTAATTGAAGAAAGAGAAGAATGACCTAAAGAGATGCAGCAGCAGCAGACATATTAATCGACCAGAGGAGGGAAGTCATAATGGGATTGGTACATTACATTATGATATCCATTTCCTTCAGTATTCCTGGAATATGTCTAAAGAATGCAACCCAACGTATCATGCATCCTATGAGGCGTTACTTCAACTGCCTAGTTTCATAGATCGAGAACAGTCTTTCTTTTCAAACTTTTAAAATTTGCAAGTGGAAAATGAAACATTCAAAATATAGTGTATGCCTTGATATTATATATATATATATATATATATATATATATATATGTGTGTGTGTATATATATATATATATATATATATATATATATATATATATATATATATATATGTATGTATGTATACACAGAGAGAGAGGGAGAGAGAGAAATATGAACTAATAGATAGCGAGTGGGTAAGAGGAAAAAAATGTGCAATTGACTCGTTTCTTTCCGAGAACTTATTTTGGTAAATAAAATAACATTTTTACTGATGGAATCCCTTTTTTATATAAAAACATAGATGGAAATACAACAAAACTTTTTGTTATATAATATACTGACGGAGGGTGCATTTTTCTTTAATAAGATTTCTTATATACTCAGGCCGATAGAGGAAATAAAGTAATGTTTAAAATAAATGGAGCGTTTGCACAAATATTGGTATCCATTAAAGATGAAGTTATATATATATATATATATATATATATATATATATATATATATATATATATATATATATATATATGGAATATTAATTATTATTAAAATTATTTGTCACCACCTATTTTACACATTGTCCCTCACTCTTATCATTCGTTGATTTGCTTTTCCTTCAATATTGCTTAGCGCCTCCACTGATTATTATTATAATTATTAATATATTTTTCTCCCTTCTTTACATTTTCTCTAACATCGCCTGTCTCCTTAGTTTAAAAAAAATATTAACTATTATTAATATAAATTTTCCTTCCTTCTAATATTTAATATTTTTTAATATAATTTTTTAAATATAAATTTTATTACTATGAATTTTCCCTCGCCCTCCAATATATTCCAACTACACTTGCTTTGCCCCTCCCATCCAACCTTAATCCCCCTGCAGAATGTTAAAAAAATAAACAAAGCGTTTGGGGATAACTATTAGCCACCGCTGCTGTAAGAAACTTTACCGGTGGAAACCAAGGTAGGATAAGTGGTTAGTATTCCTTCATTTTGATATTTAACACGTTTCTTTCCGGACAAATATAACTTTGAGGGGAAAAGAAAAAAAAAACTATATATATATATATATATATATGAATGAAGAAATATATTAAGGTGTGCTAAATTAATGGGATAAAGTGCTCATATCAGAGATAGAGCGTATGTAAATATAAATATAAAATTCAACATTGAAGTCAAGACTCAGAGGCAACATGCTGTTTCATGCTAGATGTAATCGTCAGCCGACCTGACGATTTCGTCAAGCATGAAACAACCTGTCACCTCTGAGTCTTGACTTCAATATTCAATTTTATATATATATATTATATTATATATATATATATATATATATATGTGTGTGTGTGTGTGTGTGTGTGTGTGTGTGTGTGTGTGTGTGTGTGTGTGTAGATAGATAGATAGATAGATAGATAGATAGATAGATAGATAGATAGATAGATAGATAGATAGATATGAAATGGCGGACAGAGATAGATAGATAGATAGATAGGCATGAAATGGTGAGTAGAGATTATTTTTTAAACATGTTTTGTCTATAGCAAAACTATGACAATCAGAATATAATTGTGAATACATTTATTATTAAAATATATTGAGAATTTTTTATGAGCAAAAAGATATATATTTTTTTATCGTTTAAACTAGTTTTGGTCTTGAAATTCTCAAAATATTTTACTTTAAGGAAGTCTGTCTTTTACCACACATACAATAGTTTATACAAACCCCCAGTAATTACTATTTTCAGAATGCATATATTTTCTGAATTGACAATTCAGAATTTACAATCTTTTCCGAAGTTCTCAAATGGAAACTTTTGAAAATAATATGAGAATATCAGAATTACAAGTTTCTGTGGTTGTGTTTAGTATTATCTACCAGCTGCCACTTCAATTGTTATTTAATAAGTTTTTTCCTGATTTCTCTGAAAGAAAACAAAGAGAGAAAATGTAGAAAAGTATCACATATTTCAGGATAATTTAAAGCAGGTTCGACGATTGTTTTTCCTTGTATCAATTTCTTAAATTTTTTGAAACTAGATATATTTTTACAGTTTTAATCAACACCTGCTTAAATATAAAACGTTTTGTTGACAGTATTATTATTAATCATAATATTGTTGTTGTTCACACACTTTGCTCGGTGCTAATGAAAAATCTTGCGTTATCATCGTCTGGGAATTTCCACTTTACATATGAATACCCAATTCTACTAAAACTCTCTGTAATCGGTTGGCTCACCGTTTGTATTACAGTTCCATAATTTAAACGATTATATCCAGATATTTTTCTCTTGTCTGTTATTTTTCATTTAATATTTTCCTTGTTAACGATAATCACGGTTGTTTTGCTCTGATTGGATATTCAGTTCGCATCTCAAATTCCGGAGTATTTTAAGATTTTATTTTCTAGATCTACCGGCGACATAGCATTTATTTTCACTGACATTATCATTTTTCACTTAGTAAGTGTTCACATCGTTAGTAATTAGTGGTTACTAGTGATTAAAACTAGATCTTCAATGACAACAAGTCCTCGCAACACTCTCTTAATCTTCTTAGTATTTATTTCCTTATGTATCATCAAGCTGGTCTCGAATTTATTCTGATTTCTATTTTCCTTCAGTGCTTTTCTGGGCTTTTAGTGAGCCTTCCCCGTATTCCGATAACTACTGGCATAACTGTCACCAATATCACTCCCTCTAATATCAACAGATTTCTGGCAAACCCGGGTTAATTTATCCATCTTTTAATTCTCTTTCCGATTTACTTTTTCGTCTCTTGGATCAACAAGATACAGTATGTGACGTCTTCTTTTTGTTGACAACTTCTGTATCCGGTCTTCTAGTTTGCCCCTGTGGTTCCATTGGAATTTCATTATCCCAGAAGATTTCTAATGTTCTATTCTAGAAGGAATTCTCGTCTGTGCATATAACATTAATCTTTATGCTCAAAATGAAACCGCTTGCATAATTCTCAGTAGATCACCTTTCCTACCCAGTCACTTTAAGCTTGATATTTTTGGATCTATTTTGATGCATTCACTTATCTTGTTCAATGTCTCTCCCTTACTTCCGCACAATCTACACTTACTTCTTCTTTATATTCTGTCTACCTTATAATTGGTGCTTACAGTATTATTTTGTGTCATTATTAAAAGCAACTATATTTCTTTCTTATGGTTTTATCTACCATTCTTTCGTTTTGTCTTCTGAAGTATCATATAATTATTTTGTTCGTATTTTTAAGAACTTTTCTCTATGCTTCTTGGTATATCGTTTATCTTTCTTTTTGTTTTATTCTAGTTCCTGGCTATTGTATATAATATTCCAATACTCTGTCTTGTGTCCTTTGATCAACACACTCTTCGATCCTAACTAATCTCATTATATTTTAATATAGAGCCTGTCAGCGTCATCGTTCGGATATAGTGCCCTTATGCATCGTTATAAGTTTTCTTGTTTTCTGGTCCAGACTTCTGAGTTCCACTTGTTCAATTCAAATGTGGCCAAGAATACATCACAATGGAAAATGTACAAAGTTTATTTCATTAAGTTTCTGCTATAAAGTTTCGTCCCTAATATTTTCATTGTTTTAATCACGTATTCTTTACTGACCTTTTCATTCATTTCTTCCCGATTAAAAAGATCAAGTACGTGCAACTATCCATTTCATTGAACATTCTGAAGATTTCAAGAGATTTTAAAATCCTTTCTATTGTTTCTCTTTTGGCCTTTTTTTTCTTCTTTTGTCTGTTATCAAAACTGCACATTTCTTAACGCTAAATAACGTTTTTTCTTTTATCTTGACAGATATTTCTGACCTTTTATATGTGGTTTTCTAGTCGGATTTTGTTCTTGCCATATATTTAAAGATCATGCATATTCACGAAGCGATTCGGGTTTACTTGTGACTTTGTAAATAATTTACCTTGGTTTTTCTTCTATATACCGTGTTCCTTCGGGACGTTAACTATCATGGCTCTCCACAAATTTCCTGTTCGTTGTACCTAGTAGTAAATTGTATTTTTTGTTATTTCTCCTTAACCCTGTCCTGTTAGCCATTTACACAAGACCGCTAGGAAGGTTATGTGATGCTTTCTTGTGCCTCTACAAATTTTCCAAGCCATTTTTCCTCATTATGTAATGTAGAAATATCAGCTGCCTCTTTTTAATGCTAAATATAAGTTTTTTTTTTTCAATTTTCTCAAAAGCTTCTACTTTGCTCAAATGTTTAGTCCATGGTATTCTCAGTATCCTGTAGAATCATATTTCTGTTACTTCAAGTCTTTTCTTCACCTGTGATGAGATTGTCCAGCTTTCATATAGGAGGACTGATATATGGAACTTAAGTAGTCTTTTCTTTGTTTTAAATGAAAATTTCGTTTCTTAATACTTGACTTAGATTTTGGAGTTCATATTTCACTATTGTAATAAGTATTCTCTGAAGAAAACTACATGCCTTGAAACTTAATTCTTCTTTCTTACTTTAGTTTGTATGGGAGAGATTTAATGGTCTTTAATTCTTTGTATCCTTTTTAGATCCTGGGCGGTAATCAATTATTCTCCACTGTACAACCATTATTTCACAGACGAAATATTGCTAACCTCTCACTAATATGCTGCTATTTGTATGGCAGATAGAGGATTTACTTTGCCTAGTTCTATCAGCTAAATCCTTTACAGCTAGGAGCCGGAATGCCATAATAACATGATTAAATCCTCTCCATTCTCTTCGAGTTCCTATGTTAAGGAGCAAGTTCTACTCAGATTCTTGCCCAGAACTATTAGTTTGTGAATCAACCTCCTGAGAAAATATTTCCCTGAAAACTACAATTTTGGTCTAAGGTCAACCGACATCTATCCTCCACGCGATATCTATTCTGCATACATTACTTTACAACAGAGTTGGATTCTTAGGCCAATAGCATCAAGATGTCACCTCCCTGAAAAATCAAACATGGTGAGATTCAAACTTTAGTATAATGGTCAGAAAGCGAACGTCCCATCCACTGGATCAGGTCACGTGCTATCCTTTTGGTGTTGTATACCCTCTTCGTTCTGGAAATAGTCTTGGGGTAACAGTCTTGATTCACTCATATGTTGCTTTCTTCTTTCTGTCATCTTCCGGCCGGGTGTTGTGGTGATTGCTATTTTTTTTTTTTTTTTTTTTTAGTTCGGTTGTAAAATGAGAACTTCAACAAAAGGGACTTCAACTTATTACTTTATTAAAGACGTCGACGTGTATATTTTAACTAGCCATTGGGGTTGCTCTGTCACCCCCGCCACTGGGGAGAAAGTTCCCCGAGACACTACATAATCACGTCTATTGTGTATGACGTGTAAAACTTAACTCGAAAACGTTCGGCTCAGCCATTCAAAATCGACACCACTATATTTAGTACCATCTGACCTCAAAGGTCAAAATGAGGAAGTCAGACGAAATACAATTTTTTAAAAAAATAGTAGTCTACAAGACTATTGTTTAACATTTTGTTCTTCGGAAAATAATTCTTGGCTTTCAAGAATCTGTTAGATTTTAATCGGTTAACTGACGTATTGCATATGCTGGTATATGTAGCGTTCAGGAATAACAAATTAGAGAGCTGAGTTCGCATTTTAGTTTCGTGACATTCACTTCCACGCAAGTGCCCTTGGGAAAGGTATGAATTAATTCTCTAGCCCCACAGATATGGATAAATGGTAAAGCAGACTTAGATCTTCAGCTTTGTCGGAAACCAGTTTAGGAGGAGAATTCAAATGTATTTGTAGTCAATCAATCAATCGCTGCTAATATGATGCTTTCTTATTTTCTCGAGGTATAGAATGGTTATCTAGTGTGTTAAGTCCGCACTCGAGGCACTATCGAATAACCGTTTTGCTAGTTTTAAATTTTCTTCACTTTTTCTCTGTTTTGGTTTTAATTTTTTGTAATAATTTTATATTGATAAATACGTATTAAAACACAGTACACAATATACTTAACAGAGAAACCAGCACAGAACGTAAAACGCATAATACATAAGAAGTCAACGATTATAAGTTGTAGAAAATAACTTATCTTTATGTCCGTATGAATTATTTGTGACATTTACTCTTAGATGAATTATATAACCAGGTGTTTATATTAGGTTGATGCAAAAATAATGTCGTTTTCTCACATAGTAACATATGTGAGAAAACGACATTATTTTTGCACCAACCTAATATCTTTCCACAGAGGGCATGCTGTTGTCTACTAAAAAAAATCGATAACAATTCTGGATTTTTTTTTCCGAAATTTCAAGGCATGCATTTTAGATGATAGAAGGCAGTGCAAAATTTTAAAAAGTAATTTAAGTATTAGAAAACATAAATTAAATAAGAGAGAGAAAACAAGTTTTTGATAAAACAGTTAAAGATGCATGCAATGTATATAACAGAGAACTGAAACTTCCGCTCTATTAGTCATTTGATATAGGAAATTTCCTCAATAATTAACTCCTTTTAGTAATGTTATGTGGAAGGTATCATTTTTTTACTTGAACTTCCAAACTTCCATTTCTAATATTTTGCAAATTATTATTATTATTATTATTATTATTATTATTATTATTATTATTATTATTATTATTATTATTATTATTTCTTTGATATTGGTGTTTTCACATTTCTTTCCGGGTCCCGCCCAGGGACCTAAGGTTAGAAATGGCATCATGACACTTTCCACTGACAAAAAAAAAATATTATTATTATTATTATTATTATTATTATTATTTCTAAGAGCAGGCACACATTAAATAGGTAAACCCCTTCGTAAGGTAGGAGCTGTACTTGTGAGGACAATATTTTGTGTTTCTATAAGGCTTGGGCTTCCAGGAATCCTTTCAATGAGTCTATCGGAACCTTTTCCAAACAAATTCAGGGCCCCAACCTGAACTGGCATTATTTATGTTTTAATGTGCGACATATTTGAAGATTTACACTTCAAGATACTTGTATTTTGATAATTTATTAAAGATCTTCAAACATACATTACAGTCTGCAGGACTGATATGTCAATAAGAAAGCACATTCTTTTTTTCACTATGTCCGAGTGATTAGCTTTGTTCTGTCTGAATGCATTGTAAATCTCCATAAAATTGTTATAGGTCCTATGTCTGTAACTGTCTGATTGCAGTTCATACCAATTTCTTGCAATTTCCTTCCCGTAGAAGTTGCAGATATTCCAGTGCGGATATTATTAGACAACACTGTTATCTCGAGTCTTATATTCAGTGAGTGCCAATACAGTGCAATCTGATACAAGATGGTTAATTGTTTCTGAATATTTATTACATAATCAGCATTTGGTGTTCGCCCAATTATTATTATATTGATTTCATTTTCTATAAAAGATATGCTGTTTTTTTGTATATATTCGTCTGGCTGTTTTGATTCCTCGTGCCATTTGTCTTTTTCTCATTATCTTTGCAAAATGTTTAAGTTACCTTATAATACAATTATTGGCTTTAAGTTTTATATCCTTGCAAATTTTGAGCATGATTCAGCTAAATGAGGGAACAAGAATATATTATGGTAGATCATGTTTTTTTTTTTTTTTTTTTTTGGCTATGACAAAATTTGGTTTTCTAACTTGAATACTGTGATCTGTTTGAATGATTTATTATTATTATTATCATTATTATTATTATTATTATTATTATTATTATTATTATTATTATTATTATTATTATTATTATTTATTTATTTATTTATTTATTTATTTTCTTTGATTTCTGGCGTTTACATTTCGTCCCGCCCAGGGACCTAAGGTTAAAAATGGCATCCTGACACTTTCCACTGACAAAAAAAAAAAAAAAAAAAATTACATAAATAAAGCCCTTCCTAAATTGTGGGCTGTACTTGTCACAACAATTTTTTGTATCTCCTTGAGGCATGGACTTCCAGGAATCCCTTCAAATAGTCTACTGCAATCTTTTCCAACCAGTCCTAGGGCTCCAACTACAATAGGGATTGTTGATTTTCCCATATGCCATATTTTCGAGATTTCTATTTCAAGGTCCTTGTATTTTGACAGCTTTTTGAATATCTTCAAAGATACATTACAGTCAGCAGTTACTGCCATATCAATAAGGAGGCACCGTTTTTGTTTGTGGTCTTTAATAACAATATCTGGGCGGTTGGCCTTGATTGTTCTGTCAGTGTGAATTGTGTAGTCCCATAGAATTGTAACAGGTCCTATCTCCGTAACCGGGTTTGGGTGGTGTTCATACCAGTTTCTTTCAGTTTCCTTCCCGTAGAAGTTGCAGATTTTCCAGTGCAGATGTTGGCCCACTCTGTCATGTCGGGTTTTATATTCAGTGGGTGCCAACATCGTGCAACCTGATACAAGATGATCAATCGTTTCTGGATATTATTATTATTATTATTGTTGTTGTTGTTGTTATTATTATTATTATTATTATTATTATTATTATCTCTATTTATAGTTTCTCGGTTTGCCGTTGGATACATCATCTTGCGAAGAAAGTTATTTTCTTAGAAAGTTATTGAGTGTATCAGACGATATGACCATATTGACGAGAATGCACTTATATTTTTGTAAGTTTTTATCATTATATCTATCCTATTGGCATGTGTAGTATGACCAGTATATATGGTGGATTCCCATATTACTGTAACATTTTTACCTTCTAGAATGGGTGGGGGCTTTTATTACTACCATTTTTTTGAATGTAGAATGTTAGCATATTTCCAACGCAGATATTTATCTTCGGGTAGAGTATATTATAAATATAGAAAGAAGTGGAGGGCAATATGTGTCTACACACCTGATTTATTTAAACTACACAGTGAGGTGATTTTCAGAGAGTTAGGGTTCTGTTGATATTTATAATTGGTGGGCGCAAACATAACAATATTAGGTATACAGATGACACCTTATTGATTGTAGAGATAAAAAACTGTAGGCATTTCAAAACAAGACAGTGAAGGAAAGCCAGAAGAAAGGACGGGCCATAAATTGAAAGAAAAGAGAATGTATGGTTGCTAGTAAAAAAAAAAAAAGCAGCCCAAGATGCAAATAAAGTATTGAAGATCTTAAAATCAAACAAGTAGGAATATTTAACTATTTGAGAATTGTTTAACAGAAGAAGAAAGACGTGACCACATTTGAAGACGCATTGGAATAATAAAAAAAAAGCCTTTCAAAAGCTTAAAATTAAAAATAAAATAAAATCTTCAAGAAAGATTTTCATTTTTAAATGTTCATTTCAAATCTTAGATATTGCGTATTTTGTGGAGGCAAGAGTTTTAGGATGGTTGTCACGATTTCTTATTGATGGATAATGTGTTAGCAACATAAGATACGCAGATAAGATGATAGCATGTTGATAGCAGACCCCAAAAGATAACTACAGACCCCTAAGAAAAGTCAGTGTAAAGGAAAGCCATATGAAAGAACGAACCATCAATTAAAAGAAGGTTTTCTCATTATGAAGAGGGACAATCCAAGAGTCTAGCAACGAATTAAAGATTTCAAAATAAAGGGAATATAAAAGTTTACATATCTGGAGCATGTTTTAACAGACAATAGAGAATATGACTTAGAATTCTAAATACGCATTAGAATAGCTAAAAGATGCCTTTCAGAAACTGTCAAATTATTAGGAAACAAGAAAGATTTGTTGGAAACAAAAATAAGAGAGCTGAGATATTACCTAGCATCCAATCTGTGGATGCTTGGTAATTTCATCACAGATAACGAGGAGATCTGACACAATAGAATTGCGATATTATAGAAAAATAATGAGAATACCATGGCGCAGTCTATAAGGTTTTAATGAAAATGGATATGAAGAGTACACTTTTGTTTCGGGTCAGAAAGAAACAGTTGAAATTTGTGGGGCTTATAAGAAGGCTTGGAAAATTTGACACTCACAAGACATAAATAAGTCAAGAGAGTCAAAGGGAAACAGAAAAACTTAATGAACTTGGCTGATGGAACATGAAAAGAGAGAAACAATAAGGAAAAAAATATTACTTAATGTTACAAGCGTTAACAAAAATGACAAGCGTATGATGAATGGACATAAGAACATAGATATTAGATAGTCAATAGTTTCTCCAGTGTTCATACAAAAAGCTGAATCCTGAATCTGTCGTAATCATTAAAATATATATCTGGTAGGATCTTGTTGGCATGAGTTCGACTTTTGAGCGGTTATGATGAATCTCTCTGTTTCTTGATTTCAATCTAGAACTCAGAAATTACTGACCGGTTAAATTTTTAACATCATGCTTTTGTGATCGCAATGGATATCGGACATGTAAAGGTTTTATTATGTATATATCAGCCCTGTTAGACTGTTAATTTCTCCATTATTTAAAAATTAAGTCAATATCTTTTTCAAGAACTAATTTTGTAATTATGCATATGAATTCTTCTTTGGTCAGTCAGGTAGATTCAATATACATTTATTTTCTGATGGTACGTGTTATGCATAAGTTCTGATTCTTCTATCTGTTCTTGGGATCTCTTGTAGATATATTATTATTATTATTATTAATATTATTATTATTATTATTATTATTATTATTATTATTATTATTATTGTTATTATTTTATACATAAGCATGCTATTATCATACATAATGGTAGTTTCCCATGGGTACTGAAGGAGAGCATTCTCCTCAAATCTCTAGAAGATTTCTCAGTATATTTGCAGCAACTCCATCATCAACAGAGTCTGGATTCGTCCTCGAATTTCCAACCGATACAGTCTCAATTTCAGTGATTATGATACCGTTTTAAATGCACCAAATAGTCACAGCTCTAACTCTCATATTCCAGACCAGTGTCCCTTCCAAGAAGTTCCTGGTATTTTCTATTTTTTTTCTTTTTTCTTCAGACCATGGAATGCTGCTTTCACCTACGTCTTTTTTTGCTTGTTTACGACTAATGGATCCAGTCTTCTCTCGCTGGGAGGTTAGAGACGATCTAAATGTATGAGTGTATCTTATGCTTTTTTAAAAGTTTTCTATGATAACCGCTGGTTGTACATCAACTACTTGATTACATCATTGAAGCTATTTATTATTGTTATTATTATTATTATAGACTGGCATTATTTTACTTTATATAAGTGCAAAGTGTTCTTACTAAGAAATATTCTTTGCTCTTCGTCTTTGTTTAAATTAAAGAGTTCATTACTTTTATGCAAACTGAGCTATTTACCTATTACTACCACTTAAAAAGTCCTGACTTTGTGATGTAATAATAACTTGAATTACTAATTCTTCAATTTATGTGGGCTTAGACATGTGTATGAAGTGGACATGAATAGTGAAAAAATAGAAAAAATGATAATTTCATCATTATCTTTGCACTACATCTGCAATACAGTATTTAAACTTTTCTGTATTCATTGTATTGATAATAATAATAATAATAATAATGAAAAGTGCTGGAGTACTAAGATTTGCAGTCAAGTGGTTCACAGTGTAAAAACGACAGTGCAATAGTAATAATGGGGTAACAGGCATGATGAAGAATAGCAACAACTCAACAACATTTCTGGTAACCCTTCCATCGACAAAATCAGCAAAAGAATCTTAACAAACGCTGTCCTCATTTTAGGAATGGTATTGACAATGTAATTTTTCAAATATACATTTAACGATAAAGAATGTGTACATCACTTTTATCCCTGTTGTGATATTTCGGTATGAATCCTATTAGAAAAAAAAAAGAAGAATCTTGGAATAAAATATTGGAAAATTAAAAGAATTATAATAGTAGCAACGAATGGATTAACAGCACTTAACAAAATAAAAATAGATGTACAGAAAGGGAAGAAGAAGCTCTCAGAATACTTTTTTAAATGGATATCCACAGGAATAGATAAAATACCTAACATTGCTTTTCCTACTATGCACAAACAATTAGCAGATCTAAGGCGATCAATAACCCAGAGTAAAACCCAGAATAGCTAAACCAATGCATTATTTATTTAGAACCCCAAAATGATGACACTACCAGATCCTAATTTACCGACCAGTCACAGGTTTATCCTAATTATATAAAAACTTTGCATCGATTTTAAGTGAAAAACACTATTAATTCCATATATATATATATATATATATATATATATATATATATATATATATATATATATATATATATATTCAAAAAGATAGTAAAAAATGGAATACATCTTTGAAGATAACTATCATACTGGTCAAAATAAAATTGATATCTTAGAGAGGGATATTTCATCTCTTATACAATATTATCATTATTTATTGCATAAATTTCTTTCTCAGATGAAATAAAAAAAAATATCAGTTATGAATAACACATATTTCAGAAATTTATTAATGTATTGTTCTACATGGATGATTAGAAAGTTTTTGCCAAAAATGATGACTGCCAAGATATGATAAGCAAAAATAAATAAATTTAGTGATTAAACCTAGAAAAATGTGTTACGGTAACATTTAAGAGAGAGAGAACCGGACACAAACAATAGCTGCAAAACTTAATTATGAAATGGAATAGTGAAATAGATAAGAAAGCAGATGATTCATTTAATCATTTCACGCGAAGCAAGGCAAAAAAGCCATTAAGACACAAGGACTTATTCAATGTGAATGAAACTGGGAAAACGTTACTGAGATGAATGGACAATAAAAGAACAGGTTTCAAAGAGACAGAGCATGACCATTGATGCTGCATTAAACATTTTGAATGTCGTATTAGAGGAAAATGGAAATTTATATATATATTATAACGTTATTTATACATGCTGTATACTTATTTATGTATGTATTGTGTGCGTCTATCTATGTACATATATGTATATTTAGATATATAAACACGATAAGTGGGCAAAATAATTTTGAAGCTATTAATATTAGGTTGGTGCAAAAATAATGTCGTTTTCTCACGTATGTTACTATGTGAGAAAACGACATTATTTTGCACCAACCTATATGTATACCAATTGTTACCTATTCTTTTAAAGTGATAAACTGGAATCTTCAAGAAGTGTGAAGAAACATATATAAAAGTACATAAACTCACATCTATCGTCTTTTCGAACGTAGTCAGATAGAAGATCGATCCAATTAGTATTCACATACAAGATCACAATATCAAGGTTTAAAAGATACCTAGAACTAATGGCTATGTTTTAAAATTTGTTGATTATGATTATGAATCATGGATTTAATAATACTGCATTTAATAATAAAAAAAATGCATAGAATTCTAATAAGATCTACAACTAATCAATTAAGTTGAAATAGAAGATGAAATACTAGCGAAAAGGACAACATTCAACCGGAAACCAAGAACGCACATGTAATATCACAATATTATCACGTGAAACATACATAAGACTTATAACGTACTGTGTTCAATATTGAATCAATTATAAAGCTACATTCAATAACTGAAGAAAGCCAACATTTCAAACATATTTGGTAACTAAAATCGAATCGAACATTAATTAATTAAACTAATCTCTGTGCACAAGATAATTGAAAAAAATAAAATCGTCACAAATTTCATACTAAGATATGCTGTGCCTCTCAACTTTCTGTCCTTTGTAACTCTTAATAAATTTTGTCTTTCTGTTATTTCTCCTAAACTTTATTCCGCCATCCATTTACTCAAGCACTCTAAACATATTATGCCTAGCTTTCCTCTGTCTTTCTTGTCTTCAATTTTCCTTGTGAGTATCATATTGTCCAGACTCTCTTTCCTTATTATATGCCCTAAAAACCTCAACTTTTTCCTGCTGTTAAGTTTTCTTTTTGTTTCCAATTTTCTCAAAAGATTCGTCGTTGTCCACATATTCGGTCCATAGTATCCTCAGCATCCCTCTGTAGAACCACATTTCTGTTGCTACAAGTCTCTTCTTCATCTTTGAGGAGATTTCCGAGCATCCACTGCCATATTCGAGGACAGATATCATGTAACATTTTAGTACACTTGTTTCTAGAGGTCCGATATAATTTGGGCGTAAGAAAACGGCTAAGGTGTAAAGTCTAAACAAAACACAGACACAAAACAGTAAATAATTAGAAAATATATTCACTTATATGGAAGTTGTGATTTACGGACATACCTATGAAAAAATATTAACAAAATTTGAGACTTTTGGAAAAAGTGAGATCTTACAGAAATCAAACAACAGATGGATAATGAGTGATAGAGATCTAAGAAAAGTTTATCATTTGGTTTACAGAAGAAAAATGGAATCGAAAATGGTAGGTTGCCATTTCTTTCTGCGGTAAACTAGTTGGCATCCAAGGCTATAGAACCCGGTCTGTCCTGCTATTTGCCCATAGCTGGGGGAGAAGAAGAGGATTCATACCTTTTCCATGGGTATTAGCACGTAAGTGAATGTAATGGATTCGACTTGGAATTGGAACTCGACTCTCCAATTCCTCGTTCGACGTTCTTTGACTGAAAAGTTTGTGTTATTGCTTATTGGTATAAGCTTTTATTAAAACAGTTTTTTTCAGAAAATTAAACATAACAAGTTAACTTACGTTATAACTCTTTCTAATAAAGATGAAAATTTCATTTCAATCATTTCTTTTTATATTCAGAAGAATGCAGTAGCTTGTTTATATCATTATTTTCTCTTCTAGTTATGTGTACTACCAATTTATTTTGTTAATGCTGTTGAAAGTGTTCAAGTGGAGGGGTTTCTATCATCTGGTAAATATCGTTGTGATATTCTAACGTCAGACTATAGGGTCTGATGAAGGATCGTCCTTTTGAAACAATGACTGTTACGACTGTCATATATATTTATCCCTACTAAGTCATCTATTGCGGAGATATTCACTATCAATGAACAATCACATACATAAAGATCGAAGAAGGATCTTAAAACTGGAAGAGGATCTTAGTTGGGATAATCAATACCATAAGAAAGATCATTATCAGCGTTCCGAAAAATGTTAATCGCTTACGAGGCAAGTTGCACCATTAAAAACAAAAATAAAGAATGAAATTATGCGCAAAATCATTTGAAGTTCAGATTACAACTTAGAAATTACTCTTATAAATTTTGTACAACAATAAAAGGCACACGCGAGATCAGTCGGCAGAACATGGTGGTAAATTTTAAGTATGTTATCTTCTTGTACACAACATCTGGGGCTGCTTAAAAGATGATGAACAACAGCTCTGCGCACTTAAAACTCCAAACGATAATTATATTTATTAGATTTTTTTGTTGGCTTTTTAGATACTTTATTGTTTGTTTTTTTGTTTGTTTGTTTGTTTGTTTTGTGCCATATTCTTCCTTAATTCTTCTTTATCATTATATATATGCAAACACACAATTATATACTTACATATATAGGTAAATACACACACACACAAACACACACATATATATATATATATATATATATATATATAAAGAAATATAGTCTTAAGGTGTACTATATTTATGGAATAAAGTGCTTATTATCAGAGATAGAGCGTGTGTAAATATAAAAGTGAACATAGAAGTCAACTCTTAGAGGCGACAGTGTTTCATGCTATATGCAATCGTCAGGCCACGTGTGCTGTCATTTTTCTTGGCTATTTATATATATACGTGTCAGTGGTGCATTGTGGGTAGTCTAATATGGCGGTTATTTTCCGGAAGCCGTTTGTTTATTTATTTGGGTTGAATTATATTGCTTGTTTTCATTTTTATTTTTTGTTTCTTATTTTATTTATTTTTTTAATCGGTGTTTTTTAACGTAGTAAAAATTGTTTATATCACTTATTTAATAGTTTTGTTTAATTAAAGCTGTTTGTTCAATTTTGGGGTTGATTGTTGTAGTTTATTCTAAGTATTATTTTGGTGGGAACAGTTTTTAATTTGTGTTTATTTGGGTTATCTTTATTTGTTTTTTTCTAACGGTAACTTTATCGGGATTGGTTTGTTTATTTATTTACTTGGATCAATTTAGGTCAATTTATTTTACTTGTATATTTTCTCTTTTCGGCTTTTAAGTGACTTAGTATTTATTTATTTTTATTCCTATTTTTTTTTATATTTTTATCGTTATATAACAGTTATAACTATTTTATTTATTTATTTTTATTTTTTTTTCGTCCAATGTTTAGGATTGATTTCTTTAGTCTAACTAATATTTTGGTCATAATAGTTTGCTAATTTGTTTATTACTTACTTTATTTATTTGGGGCTGTTTTTTTATTATTTTTTTTATTTTGTTGTTGTTATTATTATTATTATTATTATTATTATTATTATTATTATTATTATTATTCTATCTCGTCTATTCTAACAGGTGTGACTTGGTAATTTGTTTGGATTAATTCATTTTGCTTATTTTTATTGTTATTTTGTTTATTTATTTGTTTTTATTTTATTTTTATTTTTTCCGTTTTCAATTTTTAAGTAACGTAGTAAAAATTTGTTTTCATGTCTGCATTTTGAGATGAGCTCGGATCTTTTATTTAATAATTTATTTTGGTCTGGGATAATATATATACGTAGGTCTAATAGAATGCGACTTAAAAAAGAACATGGAAATGAAGGATTACCTTAAAAGGATAAGAAAATAATGAAGACTAAAGTAAATGGCAGAAATGTAATAAAATAGACCAATAGATGAATAATATCAACAGAGATGTATAGTAGGTTGTCTGGTAAGGTTGAACATGAAAGGAACTGAAATCGTTTTATTATTACGTACAAGTTAATAACGCTACTAAAAATGTTACGCTACAGGGATTATACACCGACAGACTATATACATAAAGTAAGAACTAACCATTGTCGATCACTAAGTCATGAAGGTATGAAAAATATACGCAATAATACAGTGAAATATAAAACAATGCAACATGAGTTAAAACGAAATAAGCGCAGGAATAATAAGGAAATAAAATTCCTTACATAGAATTTTATAGTTAACAGAAATTATCACATATGGTTAATCTTTAGTTTTGTTTGTTTTTACTAATATTCATCCAATACAAGATCCAAGAGCCGTTTAAGGTAGAGTATTAATGTGTGGAGTTATATTAACGTAGGAAAGGACAAGCGCTGGGAGTATAGACCTGAAATGGAACCGAAAACCCAGTCCTAAAAAGAAAAGAAGGAATAAACTTTTACTCATGTTCAAAAGATAGGGGAGGAGTGTGAAGCTGTCGATAGACAAACCTTTCTAATTCTATTCGTGGCACGGAGAGAAAAACAGTAAATTTAAATTTATGAATCTACAGAAGGTTGCTGAGAATGCGATGTACGGAACGTGTAAGCAACGAAGAAGTTTTAAGGACAATGAAAACAAAAAAATACTATTATATTCAAAATCAGAGAGAGTCAGCTGGATTTTCCGGAACATACGACGAGGAAGGAGAGCTTGGAAAATGTGACACTCGCAAGACATATTGAAGGCAAAACGGAAAAGGAAAGGCATAGGGTCATCTACTTGATGTGCTTATGTGAATGGATTACAGAACCTGGAGTGGGATTGATTTAGACCATTCGGACACAAAGAGCGTCACACGTGGATTGTGAGGGATGGTAAAAAGACAACAAAAGAGAGAAAGTTGTGGAGAGGTACTATCGCCCACATCCTCAATGGAGCATGAAACATTGAAGAAAGATAAAAAGTTGACATTTTTGTAACCCTACATATTATTATGGTGTTTTAAATTTTCTTTTTCTATTTTTATTATATTTTTTTTGTGTACAGTCAAAACATACGGCATGTTTATGGACAATTATTTTCATTTTGGGAACACACCCATTTAAAGTTAACTGACTTGCAATAATATTATGAAAACGATAAAAATGTGATACTATGGTTGAGTTTAAGTCTTCCCCTCCAAAAAATAAAAAAAAAGAACAAATAAAATCAAAACGGCAAATATTTAGTAAGACATCATGCCATACTTAGGGAAAAAAAGGGTTAAATTTGGGAACGTTAGATTACCTTCTCGGTTATCCATTGTAACTGCTATCCCCCCCAAAAAGAAAAGAAGCAAGTCCCCACGGTGGACCATTTAAAAGATAGTCCGCGCAGCGGTTTGGTTGTTGCAAATATGCAATCGGGTGTCCGGAAGATGTGGTCCTTCTTCGTCTGATTCATTAAAAATTCCAGAGTAGTTGTTAGCGTTTGTTTGCGAGGGATGATCAGGGATTGATCTTCCCTGATTGGGTCGACTTGGGGACGGGGTGTATGATGTTGAAAAACCCGAAACTCCTTGATGAGCCATGTCAAATTACATCACTGACGACCTCCTCGGGCGCTTACTTAATAGCGTATTTTTGAACTATGCCATAAATCAATGAACTTTTGGTTAAAAGTAAAGAAAAAGGCATTACTTTCCTTTAGTTCTTGAAAAAAGGTAAAATTCGATTTTACCATAATATTTCAGAAGCTTTATTTTTCAATTTGCTAAGGATATAATTAAATAGCACTTGTGTCTTTTTAACACATTTAATAGTTTATAGCATAACCTCCTTTTCCCCCTCCTTTTGTCACAAACGATGTCCACCAACTAGGTGGTTCGCCTTCATCGCGAACACACGTGGTTGTTGCAGTTCATTTGAGGAACTATTCCGCCCTGGTTGGTGACCTCCGTCGATAAGGTCCTTCACCCAGTGGTACTGTGTAACCTCTCCCCACACACGTGAGATTAGCCCGCCATCTGAAACGGTTTACCGAGCCATGGAAACTTGGAGCAATCATGTGAGAGATTTAGGAGTTAGTTGAAGACCAGTGATGCCCGTCCACCAGAGGGTGCAGCGTGCCAGATATCTATCCAGGGCCCTCTAACATACTACCTTACAAACAAAGAAAAATTGCAAACTTGAAGAAGCTTTATTTTTCTATTCGCTAATGATGCAATTGGATAATATATATTTTAAGGCATTTGACCGTTTATAAATATAGCATTATATAAAAACATACAAATAAACAAAAACATAAGGTTTCATAAAGTTCAAGAAGGTTCCAGAATGTCATAGTAATACTATACTTACATACGATTTTAGAAATTTCGTTTTAAGGGTGACATTTGAAAAAAAATAATAAACCGAATTAAGCCATTCTTAATTATATTTGAATAAAAGTTTATCGAATTATGATACAGGAAACACAAAAAGTCATAACCCTAATAATCATGTACATGACTATTTAAAGTCAACTGGAAGATGAAAACGAAAATTCTCATAATCGAAGCTGAAAATAATTAAATACATTAAGTTATATACGACAGAGTAGGGGACAAAATATACTAGGAAATGCGCAAGTAACATTCATATTGTCTCAGTATAAATTCAATAAAAAGAATAATACATCCTGTATCAGTACTATACAAAGAGACCAACTCCATCCTAAGAAGAAAACGGCAAAAATAATCATAAATAAATAAATAAATAAAAAAAGACTTGTCATCTCGTGAATATGACAGAGCTAGTACATTACATGATGAAAGAAAGCGAAACATTAGAAAATTACCTAAACCTAAAATGGAAATTGCGAAACTGTAGGACATAAAACAGCTATTTTTTTTTGCCCTCTTAGAAACAATTGGTTGACGAAAATAAACTGAAAACAGTCAAAACAAAATAAAACTTAGTTTTTGCATTTAAAACGAGACTTACATGACACATTTGTATAAGAAAATGTCTGAGTGCTTTTTTTATTATTTCAAGCCATCTCAAACACCATTTTTGCAAGGAAATATTTAAAATTTCAGAATCAGCTTTAAACATAAGAAAGGCAATAAAAAATTCAACGTATATAGAACTGCAGAAAGAAAATCACATCTATGTGCCGTGTCCCTCTTTCCAGAATTTCCTGTTCTTTTTAACTCAGTAAAGTTTGTGTTTCTTTTTTCTTCTTTTTCATCTGTTTTTTTTCTTCATCTTCTTCATTTCTTCATTTTCTTTTTCTTCTTCTGTTTTCTTCTTCTTTAACTTTTCTGTTTCTTCTTTTTATTCTATTTTTCTTCGTCTTCTGTTTCTTCATTTCCTTCCGTTTTTTCTTCATCTGTTTCTTCATTTTTACTGTTTTTTCTTCATTTTGTTTCTTGTCTTTATTCTTATTTTATTTTTATCTTCCTCTTTTTCTGCTTCTTCCTCTTCTTCTGTTGCATCATATTCTTCAGTTTCTTCTCCGTGTCATAATTCTCCACAACTTCTTATGTAGCTTAGTTCTGCGGATCATTTATACAATCATGTTAGCTAAGTTATGTGCGTCTCTCCTCTGTCTCTCCTATCTTCAATATATACTGTAATTGTCAAATTTACTAAGTCCTCTTTCCTTATTATCTGCTCTAGTTATATAAACTGTCCTTTTCTAATATTAATTATTAATATCCTTTTGGTTCCCATTTTCCCTAAAACTTCGTCATGTTCAGTTAATGCTATTCTCAGCATCCTTCTGTAGAACCACATTGCTCTTGTCTCTAGTCTCCTCTTCACTGTGGGGAGATTTTCCGGTGTTCACTGCCATATAGGAGGGCCGATATTACATAACTGTTCACTACTTTTGTCTTTGTTTTTTATCGAGGTCTTCCTGTTTCTTAATAATTTAAGAGTATTATCGTGCTACGAGATTCACTGTCTAAACTAATATACATCATCGCGATGATGCCGGTCGACTATATAGCTTTAAAAATTGACAGGAAAAGGTGAACAACTTCATAGATATGGATGACCCCAACATCTTTGCCAGAACAACCGAAAAAGCAAAAAGAAACAGAAAACATTGATGCAAATTGTTAGCATTTTCATTCAAGATATCGATATGGAGTCTGTAATCGAGAAGTACGTAACAGAGATAAATGGAAGAGAGGAAGTGAAACCACACGAATGACCAACCAGGAAATTATCATAATGCTCCGTGGGAAAGAAATTTATATCTGAGAATTCTGGAAGGTGATATGATCAAGTGGAAAGTAATGGAGAATAGACAAAGAATAATCCAGAACAACAACTAAAATATTAGAAACCAAATTCTGCAGCAAGAATCTGAACAAAAGAATAATTACCTGGAGATTTTCTGTCTTGAAATATCCAGTATAGTCTTTAAGGTGAATAAAACCTCAGAAATATGAGACATAAAGCAACATAGCAGTCTATAAAAAAGTAAGTGAGAAGAATATGATCCTACAGAATCGGAATTTCACTGACTCTTTCATCAATGTAATGTAACGAAAACTGAATTACAAAGGCCAACATTTGGATAAATAGAAATCGTTTTCTTAAATATCATGTCTATTAAAGAAGAAAGAGATCATAATTTTCCACACATTATTATCTATGAATTGTTAAGATTAAAGGCAAGAGGAGCTAGTCTATTTTGCTATTTAACAGATAGCTAACAGAAAATGCATTACTATTATTTATTGGGAAAGATAGTTGAATCTTCTCCACGTTTTGAATTATTTCTCTTCGAATGGCAGCAACAAAATACTAGAGAGCTCACCTTACTTTGTTAAAATGTAGATGAGAGTAACTATGGAAACATGACTTTCCAAAGGGTATTATTGGCAAATGAATACATCAGACTAAGTTAGGGTTTGAATCCAGCTCACTTGTTCAAATTTCTATGCTGATAAGCACTACCTGCATATCGAAATAGAGAACTAGTGAACTCGAAAATCTTAAGCCAGACTAACGAAGGAAACAAACATCTATGAGGAATTTTCAGTAGATAAACTGAAAGAACTGCAGAAGAAACGGTATTGACATGGTTGCGAATGAGAAATCTAAAGAGAAACTAAATTAATGGCGGCTCGGGACAATGCCATAATAACCAATAATCTAGAAGTCAATATAGATAGGACACAAGGGAATAACAAAATACAGACTATGAAGAAGTAGATATGACACAATTAATCATAACATAAAAGAATGCAGTAAATTGACTCAAAAAAGAATGCATAAAACAACTGGATGTGAATATTAATCCAGTAGGGACAGGGCCAACGACTGCAACTCGAACACAGGGAGAAATTTTCAAACAAGAATCTGTATTGGAGAAGGAAAATTTCTAAATTCGTTTAAGACTTTTAAGATCTTCTTCTAGTGAACAACGAGAAAAAATATGTCAGACATAGGATCTCATAAAGTACAGAGTAACACGAAAAGAAAATGAAAAACTGACATGGTCAGGGAAATAAATAAATTATGGTAGGTGATAGTTGTGCCAATCGTTGCTAAGACACTAAGAACGATCGTGAAAGGATTTCGTAAATGCTAAAATACTGGTAATCTAGGGAAGAATTATGACATGCCAAACGGTACAATTTAGAATAACTAGAATACGAAGAAGAATTCTGGAGAATCGTGGAAACTTGTTATCACTCAATATCTAGAATAAAATATTTACCATATAAATTTACTCAATAAATACCAAAATGCTACTAGCACTATTACTAACATTATTATTATTATTAAAATTATTTTTATTATTTTTATTTTCTTTGATTTCTGGCGTTTACACATTTATTTCCGGATCCCGCCCAGGGACCTAAGGTTAGAAATGGCATCATGACACTTTCCATTGACAAAAAAAAAAAAAAAAATTACATAGATAAAGCCCTTTGTAATGTGTGGGCTGTAACAGCATAAAAAAATATATCCAAATGTTATACAGTTTTTGTCTTTATTTTTTTCCCAGAAACTAAAGCCACTATATGAAGCTTAGGACGGCTCATGATCAAAGATAATAGACATTCAGTGTCTGTTATGTTTAACAACATATGTTTGAATACATATATATATATATATATATATATATATGTGTGTGTGTGTGTGTGGAAAGAGAGAGAGAGAGAGAGAGAGAAAAGGAGAGAGATTATAAGCTTCCGCGATCGTCAGGCGATCAGAACGCCTTAAGCTTAAATAGCGATCCTAAATTCGTTTCTTTATCAATCTAAAATGTTTTAGTTTTATTAAAGCTTCCTTATAGATTGCGAGAAAACATATAAAGACAAAACTTTGGTATATTCAATTTTGCTTGGGCCGATTCTCATTGGTTAGTTATGTATCATGTGAATTAAAACCCGAGATAATTCTCTATGTATGCAAGTTTGTAAAAATTCTAGTATGTCTAAGCGGGAATGGGATTGTAATATGTATTCATAATTCTGTATTTGTGCCTGTCTAGTAGGAGGAGTTTTAATGTCTTCGCCCTTGTGATCTATCTATCTATCTATCTATCTATCTATCTATCTATGTCTATTCATATCTATCTATCTATCTATGTCTATTCATATCTATCTATCTATCTATCTATCTATCTATCTATATATCTATCTATCTATCTATCTATCTGTCTGTGTACGTGTTTATGAGGTTAAAAATAAATATGTATTTCTGTCTTTATTTCTGAGATGAGGTATTGTAAATATTTACACCATTTACATTGTTCGTACTGTTGTCCTTTTTTTTAATTTTCATATTCACAATGTTTCGGCCGTTGTACGCTCCCACCTTTCTCGAGTGATATACGTTCTATCGAAATTTTAATGTATATTACCTGAAGAAGGCCGGTGGATACAACGACCGAAAAATCATGAATATAAATTTCCATTTTTTTTTACTGTATTCTATGAGTAAAAACAATGTAAAATTGTAAAACATTGCAAAAGGAATGCTCAGTCAATTTGTTATGTCATTTCTTAGATCATTATTAATAAAACCAAAAAATAGATCAAAGTGTATATAACACCATAATACTGCTGGGCACAAAGTATAAGACAAAATGTTTTACATTTTAATTGTTTTTTGAAAGTCACACTAAACCTACTGCACTGCATAACATGTTACATGATGGTAAATTATTCGGTATAATTTCACTTTGAAAATAAATGTCTTATTTGATGACACAATGATTGAGTAATAATGTGCTTCTGCCATGTATCTTGTTCATATACAATTTGTAAAGCTTCAGTAAATTATATATATTTTTTAAAAATCTGTGCTATAAGGCTTTCACAGATCATCGGAATTAAATTTCAACGCTACGATTTGAAACCTAAATTTAATCTTTAAACTAGTTACCTCAAAAAAACTGTAAGGAATTGAAAAAAAATATTTTGTGTATTTATTTATTATGTCAAATCCTAACTTTTAAATTGAGCGTAGTATCATAATTCCAAAATCGACCTGCCATATTAGTGAAAGAAACTTTCATCCTGTCGATCAAAAAATCATCAACATCGGACATAGCTTCATCATTACTGAAATACTGGTTCCCAGCCAAGTGTTTTTCATGTTGGACATCAGATGGAACCAGATCAGGATAATATGGAGGCTGACCATCAGTTCAAAGCCACAGTCACTCATAAAACCTACGAAACCAAGTATTTGTGTGCTGGAGCATTGTCTTCATGAAACAAGACCACTTTCGTTAGTTTTCCTGGGCGTTTAGCACTGACAGACTTTCGTAACTGCCTCAGCGAGTTAGCATAGTATTCTGCATCAATGGTGAGACCTTTTGAAGATAGACAATAAAAACAATGTTTTTTGTATGCCCAAAACTGAGCCTATCACTTTCCCTGTAGATGAAACGACCTTGGCCTTTATTTGGAGCATGTGACTATTGATTGTCTCTGACTCAAAGTGCTGAACCCAAGGAAAACAGCTCGACTTGCCTCAGACAGTGTCAGATTTTACAGTGATGTGGCCAACCTGGTGCGATCAAGTATCAAAAGACAAGGCACCCACCGAGCAGAAACTAATGTTATGATAAGTTCATTGTACAAAATATTCTCAACTTTCTGACAAGATATGCTAATAGCATTGGCTATTTGATTTATAGTCAGTCGCCTGTAATCCATCACCATGTTGTGAATTATGTCCTATTTTTGAGATTTCCTCTCTAAAATCCTTTTATTTTGATATTTTTTTAATCTGTAAAGTTACATTACTGTCTGCAATAAGATGGCACATTTTTTTCGGTGGATGCTAATACAGTGAAACCTGGCATAAGATGGTCATTTGTTTATGGATATTCTCCATATAATCTGTATTTAGGGACAAGTGTGTTTGAAAATTTCCTGTTAGTAAACACTGGTCTGTTACAGAAAGGATAAAACATTTGGTTTCAACTTTAGCTTATTTATTATTATTTGTTTTACTAATTTACCTAATGTTTTCTTTGATGAAATACTTATCCAAGTCTTTTAGCTGATATTATTGGTATAGGAAGTTTTTTTCTTAGAAAGTCATTGAGCATAGTAAATTTGTAAGAAAGTTTTGTGTATGTAAGCAATGCTGGAATTTTATTGATGTATATTTAACATTTTTATTGAGTATATCATATTGGGAGAGTTTTTTTCAGAGTATGGGAGCCTTGCTCATGAGCACAATCTAATGTCTCTGTGGAGCATATTAGATTGAGAGAGATTTTTTTTCTGAATATGTGAATAGTAATTTGGAGTACAAACTTTTTTTCATCTAAGTGAACAGTCTTATTTTATTCGGATATAGGAGTGGTACATTTATTTTATTCAGACAGTGATAGGTTTTCTGGGATTTTATATCAATATTCTAAACATATCTTTCTGCTCCTATTATAATATCATTGGAATATAAATGTGTTTAAATTATTGTGATTTAAATTTCCAGGTTTTATAATTCGAATATCAAATTTTTTGTGCAGATATTTTTTTATCAGAGGGTATTACGATGTCTGTGAGATAGCACTTATATTTTTTGAAGTCGTTTATAAGTATATCTGGTCTATTGGCTTGTATAATACAGTAAATATATATGGTGAACACGGGGAGCAATATTACCTTCTCTTATTGCTGGAATTTAATCTTCATATCATTTTTCTGCATAGGTAAGGGCAATATTAGCCATTTCCTTATTCGGTATTCTGTGATTTAGTAGCCTGTCGTTTGAGATTCATAAAATATTTCTCTTAAAATAAGTTTCCAGTAAAATAAGTACAGTAGCTGTTATCGCTCTTTC
>OZ010616.1:30027336-30064836 GCA_963932145.1 Acanthosepion lycidas
AAGTGAAACCTCATCTACAAAATGATTTCTTATAAAGTATACATTTTATTCATGCGAACCTATACTAAAAACCTTGTCGGCATTAAATAACCCATTGAAGTTGATATGCCGTAAAACAAAATGCACCAAAACATAAATAGGCCTTAGAATATAAGCGCAATACTAGATTGGCGGCAAGTTCCTATCATTTTACATTTGAAATGACTAGAGGTAGCCATAACTTCTGTTAACAGTTTCTTCTCTCGCACTACTCGCTTGTGGAACTCTATTTCGGTTTATTGGCTTCCATTTAACTTTGATATTCAAATATTTAAATGCAATGTAATTATACTTTTTATTTAATTCATTTTTTTCCTCCTTAATGTGTTTTTTCTCATATTCACTCCCAGTCAGTAATACCCTGTATCATATAGGATTTATTGCATTGCTTTGTGTGAAATAATAAAAAATGTATTTATTATATCACTGTATAGACTGTTAATATTTAACAGCCCAGCCACGAGTGATGTATGCGGCACAAGGCCGAGTTTACTGTGGATTCTCCGAGCCCGGAGGCTCGGCAGAAAATATTCCCGTAGAAACCGCATTAGCGGGTTCGGGCCTGTCTACATGCCTGGGCGAAACTTTGCCCTTCGGCAAAGCCTCGTCCGGGTTCCTTTCTGCTCAAGGCGGAGTTCGACAGTAACGAACAGGCTATTTCACTGTATAGACAGTAGTTATTTACGCGCTGTTTTCCTTTAGTTTAAGGAGGACGATCTTTTAAATACTGATGCAGCTTAGTACTCCTATTATTTTGTGGAAATTGTTATGAATGTTAGGCAAATGTATATGTAAGAATATGTACTTCAATGTATATTTAAAAACTCACAACATTTTAAAAAAGTTATCTTAAAAATAATAACAAAATAAAACTACAAACAGGTAATTGATAATGGATAACTGATGAACATAAAGTACTATTCTTACCTTAATTATTTATTTCCAGAAGAATCTGGCTTATGCCATATCACGTTAAAATACCGTTTCTCGTACAATTAATGAAAATAGGTAATGCCCATACTAGTCAGTACCTAGACGCGTAACCGCTTAGGAATACCACGTGATGTAAGCTTGGATGTTCAGATGGTGTAATGGATAATGGCTCAGAATTGGAAATCGGATAGTCGAGTTTCAATTCCAGTCAGGTTCCTTATATTCCTTTGCGCGTAAATACTCCAGCGAAAGGTATGACTCCACCGCTTATCACACTCAGCTATGGGTTAATTATGGTAGAACTTGTATCAGCAAAAACAAAACAAAAATCAATCCAGAGGAATCTCTATTGCTGGTTTCAATTGTGCTATAACTAATCAAATTGTTTCGTATCTCAACCTGAATGTGATAGGAATAAACTGTTGGTCTGAAGGGAAAGTAATCGAATATGAACTATTTTGAATAACAGAAATATTAGAAGTAACTATGGATTGAAAACTAGGAGAAATATTACTCTGCTAGGAAACCTTGACGTATTTACGAAAGATATTCGAATAATTAATCAATTATATTAGCAGCTTACTATCTACACACCGATAGAAAATGAATTCAGCAAATATACAAAAATAGAAATGGATTCAAAACTAGGACTTGTCTTCCCATGAAACATATTCAATCTATACAGGTAGAAGATTCTGAAAAAATTAGATATCCTACCAGAGAGTTAGAAATCCTAACAGGATTTATTATTGGTGATCGTATCTTAATATCATATGATATTTAGATGACACAATGTTCAAAACAGACACAAGGGGGAAACTACAAGAACTAACATAGAAGGTAGGGAAAATAAATGACTGAACCTTATTTTCAAGTAAACAGAATACATGTTGTTTTAACAAAAAGAACAACCCAAAATGCAAATTACAAATTGGAAATACAAAGTCAGATATCTGGGGAGAATTTTAACAGGACAAAAAGTGCGACACTGAAATCCGAAGACGCATTGGGATTGCGGAAGTGTCCTTCCAAAAGCTAAGCAGAGTATTACGAAACAGGAAAATGTTGTTAGAAACAAAGAAAAAAAGTACTGAACTGCTACGTAATATCAGTTCTCATATTTGACCATGAATGCTTGAAAATCTCTTCACAGATGAAGAAGAATCTTGAAGAAACAGAAATGTGGTTCTACAGAAGGATGCTAAGTATACCATGAATTGAACATATGAGCAACGACGAAGTGTTACATAAAGTAGAAACAAAACTTATACATAATATCAGAGACAACTGAAATTTCTATGACAAATAATGAAGAAAGAGGGCTTGGAAAATTTGACACACAAGACATATTGAAAGCTAGAGGGACAGTGGAAAGTAGTGCATAACGTACTTATCGAGCTTGAATAAATGGATGGCAGAACAGTGTTTAGAATAAATAACAAAATGACAATATATATTGTGCTATAAAATTGTGGAGAGCCATGATCGCCAACATCTTGAAGAGAAGTGAAACTTAATAAAGAGCCCCATACTAATCATGCCTCGGAAGATGTCGATCTCTTAAAGATGAATTTCTAAAATATAATCGTTTCGAATCTCGATTGTCATATGCAAATGGGAATTCTTGTAAGCCTATCTAATTTTAGGAGAATATGCCATGGTCATATGAGAAATAAAATTAATATTTTGGGATCATAATAATAAAAAAAAATTGTAGACGTCAAGTTGAGGCATTCAGATTGAAGGACATCTTTATATCAATTCAAAGGACATTTTCATAACAAAATATACAGCCGTGGGGTATTACGCTTTGCAGATGTTTCTTTGGAAAAGGAACAGAATGTTTGGTAAGAGTTAATTATATAATGAAAACAAGTGGATTATAATATAATATTGAATGCTATTCTGAACGCTTTTGTTAGAAATCTGACAAATTATGACTGCCTGCTCTTATCTGAATATGCCTGTCTACAAGGGTGGCTAGCTAATCCCTATTGCAAACGCCTTCTCACGCACACTTGTGTTTGTTCAATACCGACAGAGCTCACCTGTGGTTTATACTGTAACTATTCTGAGAAGACCTTAGTTACAATTTCTGGGGGAGGGCGCATTATCTGGCGTGATGGACAGTATGAACAAGTCCAGTAAGCTCAAACCCTCGGTCACGATGACTTGCGAGTTCGTGTTAGCTAAACCATCAGCAGGTATCAAATAATTTAGTTACTCACTCACAAGGCTTAGGTCAACCTGTTGTATGATTTTTGGGCGTGGTATGGTTTTCCAAAGGTGACACTACAGGCCGATAAAATTATGATGTGACCTTACTGACAAATAGAACATAGGGAAATTCGAAACCGGATCTCATTGTCATAAAGTGAACATTCTAACCACTCGCCCATTTATTCAAGATAATGATCTGTAAACATACTTCTGAATTAGTCCATAGTTCAGTATAAGAATATAAAAAAAAAAAGTTCATATGGCCTTCATAAACTTTCTACCTAAATCCAACTGAAAACATTCAATAAAAAAGTTATGTAATAGTAAATAAATCGAGTAATCAGTAACAACTTGAAATTGTAGCAAAATACCTATTTGAGATATTTGCGTTAATTTAGTAAAAAATTAAGGGACACTTAAGAAAAAGTTATATTTCAAATACGAAACAATTAATTTTATAATGCCATTTCTTTTGAAGATGGCGTTAATTTTTATCTGATTTAAAATTGTTCAAATTTAAATATAAAAAAAGGTATATATGTTTCTACCTTCATTAATATAGCTATTTCTATTTTCCAAAAACTCTTAATCCATTCTTTCATTAATGATTGATATTAATGAAATTTTATGCATTTTTTCTAATAAATACTACTAAAGATATAACAATTCATCGAGTATCTTTTAAAAAGAAATTCCTCTTCTAATTTAATTTGAAACGACGCTTCTGCGAAAGAAAATGATGATTTTTTAGGACACATTAGGGTAAGTGGGCTCCAGCACCTGACACTCATTGGATACATTGTAGGCAGGAGGGGCAGATTGAAAGCAATGAGTCACTTACCTAACGAGATTGTGTAGATTGATGACAGAAAAGAAATTGAGAAAGATGACGAAAAGATAAACATCGTAAGTTGTGAAGAGTCATGATCGTCTAAATCCCGAAGAGACATGACACTTAGAATAAATAAGATTTCATTAGTTATGAACAAAAGAAGTTTCTACAAGAATTAATTGTGGAGTTAAGTTCTTTTTTCATCCCTACTACCTTCTTTCAAAATGGCTGCCATTCTGAACGCATATAGAAAGAAAATAACCGAATTTCTATTTTGTGAAGGAGAAAGTGTTTCAAAAATTCCTATGAATTTAGTAAATGCTTATGGAAAGGCCGCATGAGTTAGTAGCTGAGATAGTAGCAAAATAAAGAAAAAGCTGATCTTTGACATGTCACGTAGTGGCAGGCTAGCTGTTGCTGTGAATGAGGTTAAGTGAAAATAGACCGATGCATACATTATACGAGGCAATAGAATCCGTGAAAGCTATCATGTGATCCATGGTAATGTCTTTTTTTTTTAAGACAATTCCCCCCAAGCAAGACAGGAGTGCCACTACCACGTAAGGGGGTTACAAGAGTAAAGAGTCATGTTTGAGGAAAGGTTACAAAGAAGGACAGGGAACAAGCTCAGATGTCGATTGACATTACACTTAAATATTTGAAGATTATAATCATCGGGGAAGCAAGTGAGGGGAAGGGAGATCCACAGATGGGAAGTGCGGGAGAACAACCTGTTTGAGAAGAAGAGATGGTTACATTTAACCGTTTTGACAGTGAAAGGGTGGGACCAAGTTGCCAGCCTCGTAGCACGTTTAAAGTTATGTAGTCCGGGAACCAGCGAAAGTAGCTCGCCGGAACAGTTGTCGGGAAAATATTAGTATAAGAGACAGAGCCAGGCCACGGCACGTCTGTGTGATAGCGATTGTAGACTAGATGCGAGATCAGGACTTATCATCTAGCATATTCGTCTCTGGATTTTGTCAAGGACCTCGAGATGTACAGCGGGAGCACCAAACCATATATGACAACAATATTCCATGCAAAGACGGACAGTGGTTGTTACCCAAGTGATGTATAACATGGACAGCACCATTAAAACACATGATAGTCACAGGAGTTAAGACTGTGAGACAGAGGGGAAGAAAAGCATCAGTGGTCAAGAAAAGTGTCAAGAAACACCTTACGTTCAAAAGTAGAATACCATGTTTGAGAAGGAACGAGACTATAGTGAATACTAGATTTCGAATACTGAGATATTTTTTGACAATATTGTCATGTTTTGGATGTTTTATTTAAATTTGTTCTAATTAAAGAAGACCGAGCATTACTTTTTACTGTCTTTCCATAATATATCAGTGCTTATTCTTGATTGTTTGCTAGACATGAAAAAAGCTATTTTGGAAATGTGTTATTTACAGCAAAATTCGATTTACAAATCTTCGTTTTTTAGTATGAAACAAAGCTACATGATTCTATATCTCGCACTAATGATCCCAGTAGGTTGAACGTATCTGTTGTGAAACATGATGTGTAGTCTTAACTAAAAGACAAATCACTGGTTATGATTGGCAATAAATAAATTTCTAAAGCATTAAGATGTACACAAACTTACAAAGGTCACCCTGTGAAGATTGAAGAACTAACCTCTATTTCACGGTGAAGTTTATATCAATTTATCCATTTTTTTATCATTTCTTTCTATTTTCTTATCTGCTCTTTACTTCGTTCCTAATTATCTGTCTATCTATATATTTATCTATCTGCATTATCTATCTGCATTATCTATCTATTTGTTTAACTATTTATTTATTTGTTTTATCTATCAATTTTTTTATTTATCTTTTTATTTATTTATCTATTTGTTTATCTATCGATCTATTTATCTATACTATCTATCTATCTATCATTGGACCCATATCTATCGAATGATGAATGTGCATCCCATTTAGAAAAAAAAAACAACATACATATATAACTTTCAAGGAATAATAGCATCCCACAAAATTAATCAATCATTATAATCAATCAGGCATCAGCAAATAGCGTCGGTAATTATCAACAAATTCGATTTACCTTTTTAATGTTAATTAAATGATTCTTTATTCACTTGGTGATTAATACTATGTTTGTTTGTCTCATTTTCACAAGCTGAACTTCTTTGTAAATAAGTTGAACTTTTTCCCATTTATTTTAAAGTTCAGATGAATACAAACAAATATAAAACAAATCGAACGTTCATTTAGTATTATTTTATAACACATCCTTGTAGTAAGTGGATAATCATGATTCTCAAAAACTTTCCTCGTCATATATAAACTGCCACGCATTCGTGAAAAGATTGATAGTGGCTTCCTATTGATTTCTCCACAGTTTATAATTCAGGGTTATTCCTCTCTTAGAATGCTTGCTCAATAAGCCATAGCTGTGGCGATAATAAACGGATTCATGCTTTTTCCAAGGGTATTTATGCAAAGTTGAATGCAACAGACTCGACAAGGTTTGACATGGTTCCTTAGTTTCACTTTTATAACCGATATCCGTTACACTACCAGCACATAAATTAGCATTGTAACGTGTTTAGATATATTTAAACTGAATTAGAGATAATTAAGGTTTTTGATATATAATAAAAAAATATTTCTATTTCCACTGTCTTATTATTTTTAACAAAGTATTAAATAAAAATACAATCTTAAAATATGACTTTATTTTTCGTTTGTTTAATGCCAGCATTCTCGCTTGACTCAGAGTTGATATTCATCTATTCTTACAATTAATCCATAAATGTCCACGGGCCCAAAAGTGGATTGTGAGCATTAATTGCTTATAAGTAGAAACATAATTAATACAGGATTTTTATAACCCTATAATTAATATTGGAATTTTACAAACCTATAATTAATACTGGACTTTTATGAACTTGTAATTAGTAGTGAGTTTTTATAAACGCAAGATTAATACCCATGGTTAATACAGGATTTTATAAACCTATAGTTAATAGAGGATTTTATGAACCTATAATTAATATACAATTTTATAAACCTATAATTAATACAGGATTTTATAAACCTATAATTAATACGGGATTTTTATAAAACCATAATTAATACAAGATCTTTATAAACCCATCATTAGTAGAGAACATTTATAAACCTATAATTAACATATAGTTTCTTAGAAATATGTAATTAATATGGAATTTTAATTTCAATTTTTTACTACTATATTTTTAATTTTATTTTTATAAACAATAACGAAAGTTATAATAGGTATTAATGGGTGAACAGACTCATTCCTACTGTGGTAACATCTAATTATCAATAGTATACAAAATATATTAGGTTATTCTTAAACTTGACAAAATATAATTATTCACTAAACTCAACTTAGTCTTATACTGTAAGGCAGTGGTATATTCAATAAAAATCTAGATACATTCGATAACCTACGAAATTAATTAGCTAATAATCGCTCTATGGCAGGGGCCCAAAATTCGATGCCATCAAAGATTAACTTGTTTATTTCCCTGAACTTTTTGTGCCCACTTTTCGAATTAATATTCCCAAAATACCATGCTTATTAAATATGTCTAAGTAATACGAAAAATAATTGAAAATAATGTCGAAACGATGGAAATCATTACGAGGTTAAGGTCTCTGATAAAAACTTACTTTCACACTAAATATCTCGGTATGAATAACTAGAAATAGACACAGATAGCTGACCCATAATTAATGGGTCTTTTGTCTTCTTCCGGCAAAATTTGGGTAATCGCTATATATAGCTCTTAATGACAATACAAATTCCAAATTTGATATCATGAAAATTAGAAACGCTTGTGGATATATAGTAAGTACCGTATTCATATTGGAATCCCTTGAGAAAAACGGAAAAATAAAGAAATATATTCTTCTACCAAATTTGACTAAATTCCAAAAATATCTATTTTATCATGCTGTCGATGTAATTATTTTGAAATCAACATTTATAATTCCGTTCCGGTGCCTTATAATCCATTATATTTACGAATATAATTTCAAATTTTCTGTAAGTATTAGATATTTATTTCATAGAAATTATATCTTATGAAAACTTACCTACTTTTTTTTTCTAATTGTCCGCTTCTATTTCTCCTCTTCAATTTTATTACTTTAATTATAACCGGAATAGTTCGAACCTTACTCAAGATCTTAAGCTTAAAGTTACTTTGAAGAAACAAAAGCACTGTAATTTATACACTTGAGAGAGAGGGAGAATTCATTTTACAGAAACATTAAATGAGTGTCAGCCCGACATCCATTTAATGTTTGTTCATCCCTACTTATGTAGGGCATAAACATTATTATAATTTTCCAAGGAGCATTGATTCAATTATTAAAAGTTATCGTACGAAAATAATCGTTATACAACTTTATGCTTTGTGTAATAGAACAATATTCTTCATAGACAATACTAATATTTCTTTACAATTACCACGATATATACTGGTATCACACATTTTATAATCTATGTTAGCAGTTAAAGACACTATTTTTTATGTACTGTTTCCCTTCAGGACGATGTCAGTCATGGCTCTCCATAATTTCCGGTTCTTTGTAGCTCTTAATAGATTTTGTCTTTTTGTTATCTCTCCTAAATCTTATTCTGCAATCCATTTACTCAAGCTTGTTTGGTAGGTTATGACTTGTTTTTCTCTGTCCCTTTTGCCTTCAATATGACCTGTGAGTATCATATTTTCCCTCTTTCCTCATTATTTATCATAAAAATTTCAACAGTCTCTTTCGTGTGTTAAGTATGTTTCCTTTTTATTTCGATTATCCCTAAAAGTTTGTCCTTTCTCATATATTCGGTCGATGGTATTCTCAGCAACCTTCTGTAGAAACATATTTTTGTTACTTAAAGTCTCTTCTGTGTGGAGATTTTCCAGCATTCACTGTCATATACGAGAACTGATATTACGTAACATTTCAGTACTTTTTTTTATTTGCCTCTCACGAAATTTACCTGTTTCTTAATACTTTGCTTAGCTTTGGAAAGCATTTTTTGCTGTTCCATTGAGCCTTCAGATTTAAGTGTCGCATTTTCCGTCCTCTGTTAAAACTTTTCCCAGGTATCGATATTTTTATACTTGTTTAATTTTGGTATCTCCAAATTGTAATTTGCATGTTAGTCTGTCCTTTTTTTCTTAACAACTATGTATTCTTTCTTCTTGTAACTGATGTTTAGCTTATTTTCTTGCTTTTCTTCACTACATTCTGTATTTCATATAGTTACCTTTCCATGTCTAACTCAACACCACATCTGCATATCTTATGTTGTTAAGCTTGTGGTCGCGAACACGATTCATAGAGAGAATATTTATTCTTTCAATAATGCTTGAATATACTTATCGCAACTGTTATTTAAAACATAGACAAGCATATACTTTTCGCTTAGTGAAATAGGAATTCTTTTCACTTCGAGAAACAGGAATAAATTAGCTATCATGTAAGAATCAAGCTGTAAACAACTGCAAATAAAAAGAAGAATATATGTCACTTTGTATTCCTGTTTTCAACGCTTGTCTTAAAGTAAAAAAAGAAAAAACAATTTTCAGATAAAAATTTGAAAGTAATTCCGAAAAATATACTTCTAGTAGTAGTATAGTATTATCTTTATTTTCCCATTCGCGCTGTCTACTCACTGTTGTAGATTCACATTTCGTTCAATTAAAAAACTAATTAATACTAAATACTTAAGAACGTAAAAATTAATACTAAAAGTTACTCTTAATATTTCTCTAAATGCTAAATCTTCTGATCTCGTCACTAAAACAAACGAATTTAGTGTTCAGTCAGTTATGTGTCATGCGTATATACACACTTAGGCGATCATGTATCGTTCGATACATGATTGACGAGGCAGAATTTTTTCCCCGCAGTAGGTTGCCATTTCCTTTTGCGCTATAGAACCCGTTCTATTTACCGATTGCTGGGTGGAGAAGAAGAACATCCATACCTTTCCCAAAGGTATTAGCAAGTAAGTGAATATAATAGATTCGATTGGAATTCGAACTCGGCTCTCCGATTCCTTAATCCGAGCCTTATCCAGATTTTCCCCCGCTAGGTTCTCGTTTCTTTCTGCAGTAAACTGGTTACCAATCAAGGTTAAAGGACTGCTATTCACCTTGAAGAAGAAATGGTTACATACTATTTGCAAGGGTAGTTGCTTTTAAGTGAATGTAACGAGCTTGACTGGTATTCGAACTCAGTTCGTGTCGATATGCATTAGACCGTAACGCACATCCCATATTTAAATTATATTACTATAGTTAGCCGCTGAATTTCTACACGTCTCGTATGCATGAAAATAAATATTTACTACGCCAAACATAAATCTTAATTAATCTGTACTAACGCAAATAAAAAAAGAAAATTTTCTGTTGTAATTTTCTGTTTATCTCCATTCATACTATTAGGTTGGTGCAAAAATAATGACGTAATAATGTCGTTTTTTAACGTATTTTTAACGTCAAAAAACGACATTATTACGTCATTATTTTTGCACCAACCTAATATTTACACTACTAACAATATAGTTAATTACAAGTACGTAATATTTATCTCTAAATATCTGAGTACTAGTGTGTTTAGCTTGAAATATTTGAGTCCTTTGTTTTTTTAAAATTATTAAATACTGTTTTGTCTCGATTCAGATTTTATGAATATTTGTTTCATTTAACGTTTTCAGTACTTGTTTATTTGTCTTAAATGTGTTGCGAATTTTTGTTTTATTTGCCTTCAAATATTTGAGTAAATTTTTATTTTGTTTTAAAATTTTGAGCACGTTTTTCATTGGTTTAAATTTGTTGAGTACTTGTTTGGCTTGAAAGTTTTTTAGTAATTGTTTGATTATAACGTTTTGAGTACTTGTGTGGCTTTAATGTTTTGAATACTAATTTGTTTGGCTTTAAAGAATGAACCTGTCATATTAATCAGTGAATCTTCTTTGGAAAACCAAGTAGTATTTCTCACTTCATTTTATATTTTAATTTCTTAAATCGCTTTTTATTTCTTAGCTTTTTGCGTTAACATACCTAAATATCCGAGTAAATAAACATTCAACAACGTAACTTAATTATTTTGTAACATTATTCCTGAATGAGGTTGATTTTTTTCAGTACAATACATCAAACTATTTCAGAACAGAATGAAAAATAAATACTTATAATACAGTAAGAATAGGACTGGAAGCAGTTTTTAAACATTTTTCTAACATTAGTAAATCATATTATAAAGATTAATATATAAAACTTTACGAGAAATAATGCAAAAAAATAACAAATTTACCTATGTTTTATGACTCTATATTTCTCGTAGTAATGCTTTTACTTTTAGCTTTATAAATAAGAATAACTCCAATGTTTATTTGGTCTAATCAATTTTCTCATCGGGCGAATATGCACGTGGGAGTAATGGGATAAAGAGAAATTGGAGAGTCGAGTTCAAATTCAAGTTGGGTTTGTTACACTTACTTACGCACGAATACATTTGAGAAAGGTATGAATCCATCACCTGTCCCTAATTATGGGCTAATTATAGGACTTGCATCTCTAAAAAGAATCATTGTTATTCTCAAAAAATTGTTAAAGCAATATTCACTTTCACTAAAAAAAAAATGTTTACCCTAAAGAAGAGCAAGAGTCACTGTAGGCTGAAGGTCGTCGAAGAAGTTTGTTGTATCAGCGGTAATCGATAAGAGGCGCATTTTATGAGGATATATGGGGTAAGAAAACGGTTAATCCAATAAATGAGCTGATTAAGATTGTAGTGAAGTACCTTATTGAGAGACAAACATTTTTAAGTGAAACTTATTTATCTCTAATGTAATACGAGAGAAATATGTATTGTTCGATACAGTCTACGCGGTATAGCTGTTAAGGTTAAAAATGTCGGAACTGTAAGTATTATGAGATCTAAGATGTAAGTTTAATCATCTAAGTCATTACAGTAGTAAATTATTTTCCCAGCAGCGGTGAGTATTGATCAACTTTTAAAACTCTTGGTACTCCTGAAAGACAAACAAGAATCTGGAAATTTAAATATAAGTTAAAATAAATGTTTTATTTTGGAAAAATGAGCAAGACCAACTTTTCTGTCTTATTCTTCTGCCAATGAAAAGAAAGGAAGAAAGATTCTCATATCAATTTATACAGACGAGCTTAATTTTTCTTAAATTCTTTTTGTTATTGAAATGAATATAGCACTGTGTCTCCGCCCATTTTCTCTAATACTTTCCCAGCATTGCCACATACATTACACATATATACACACAAGACCAAACATTCACACAAAAACGTGCACATACAATTTCGTCACCGCCATTCATTTCAACGTCCTCACTTACTACTTGGTTGAATGAACAAACATTGTTATATAAACATACATTTCACTAACACAGACATGTACTTTAAAATACGAAATGCCAATGAATGCTCATATTTATATGAACTGATGTAAACAAAAATATTTTCAAGTGTTCTTGCAAATATCAACTAATTTAGCTCCTCTTGTAAAATCACTGTGCTTTACGAAAATACTTTAGTTTCAAGCATTAATAATTACACATTAAGCCACAATATAGCCAAGATACAAGACGCTACATATGTATGCAATAGGTGCGCGTACACACGCAATTCATAAATGTGCATTTGCCAATGAAAATCCTGTAAATAAACTACATATACGAGCTGAGACAAGTATTTGAAAACACAATTTCAGTGTGTGTCATAAGTTGAATATATTAACATCTTGCGACATTCGCCAATTTTAACAGAGTCTCAATTCTCTCTCACACGAATCGATGTCGCTAACTATTCTGCTCCGACTCTGAAAAAGGAAATGAAAAGTCGTATATGCTCATGACACAAGTCAACAACCAAAATGACTCGGTGATAGCGAGCTATTCAAAGTGACCGGGGTCACAGGCTATACGCATACTCCACAGGAGTGCTTACTATGATAAATACAAACTTCGTCTGCCATATATAGATTCCGTGTGCAAAGGAAGTGATATCATACCAAACTAACTCTACTCGTAGGGCCTCATGTTCAATTTTACTGCGTATTCGTTCCCAAATATCTAGCACAATATGTATATAATTACAACAGCTTTTCAGAATATTGATTGCAATTATTCTTTTTACTTTCCGTTTTCGCATAATGTTTCGACTGAAGCTTTCTTCAGCCTTTTTCAAACGTAAAATCTATATAGAAAAAATGTATAGCTTTTTCCAATCATTATTTAACAGTACATGAATACTTAAAAAAAAAAGCAACCAATTTTGCACCATATGGATTTTACACATTAGAAAGGCCGATAAATGGTTCAGTTCAAATGTCGTAGAAGGCAGAAGCTTAATCAAATATGAATTTCATAATCCAACTAATACATGCCGTTATAACGACATATTTCAACATCAGGCAATATACCCTAGTAGAATTCTTTGTAATATTCAGATAATGGTAAAAAAGGCAAAGTTATTTAGAAGACTTCCAAATTGCTTAACAGACTACAACAATTCAAAGATAGTACCGTGTGTTATTAAGTGACAAAAAATTCATCTTGCAACCTTCACCCATCCAGGTAAATTATGCAATACATGAGACAGTAAAGATACCAGCAACATCCACTACATATGGGTATACTATAGAGTAAAACATAGCATTATAATCCTTTTTAATCAAATTAGTGCTTCAAATGATATCAACTTATATGCTAACCGTTTCCACAGCTACAAAAATACTCATGTTGTCAGTTATCAGTATGAGTACCGTTAACTTTTGTATACTGATATTATAATTTGTCTAAAGAAGCAGAAAGCAAAAATACTAGGAAAAACGTAGGCGAGGCGAGGCGAGGCGTGCGCGTGCACACACACACAAACTCACATACCCACTATATATATATATATATATTTATATATATATATATATATGTGTGTGTGTGTGTGTGTGTATGTATGTATATGAGAGAGAGAGAGTGAGAGAGAGAGAGAGAGAGAGAGAAATGTCATACACAAATAGAAACAATTCCTTTCTAACTGGGACCAGAGAAAACACTCCTGCAGAAAGTAGACAAAAAAGAGAGATACAGTCACGCATGCGCACATATATTGTTTCCTCGCCAAAAGCGTTGGCATTTTTTACTCGTGCGACACGAAAATACTGCGAATTTTTCACAACCAACGAAGCAGTAAACAACTTGTTCATATTCTTTCGACGCATTGTCGTCTGCACCGAAAACCAACCGACCATACAATATGCAGACCTTGTCCACAAGTACCGACGATGACTCTGCCGATTTTCTATTGTTCAGAGACTTTCTTTTTTTTAATTCATTCTTTCTATATCCCGGGGATCATTTGATGTTATTCCATTTGCCTTGCATTATCGGATGTTTTAGTTTTTTTTATTCTTTTATGGGAGGAGAGGATATTACTGCCCTTTGTCAAAATAAAAAATAAAATAAAACAAACAAAAAAAATAAAGGAATTTTTTGTTAAAAAAAAAAAAGTATAGAAAAAAGCGTGCCAAAAGAAGAAAAAAAAAAGTAAAGAAAAACTGATAGAAGCAAGAATTCCCGTTAAAAATGAAATAGCATATATATGACAGAAAGAAAGTGACAGCAAGTTAACTGTCTGTGAACGAAAAAAAAAAAAGAAAAAACGATTTTACTAGGGTCATTAATGTTTCTACATCTTATTTTCTCTTTCATCATCATTATTATTATTATTATTATTATTATTATTATTATTATTATTATTATTTCTTGTCTTCAACATAGTTTTTTTTTTTTTTTTTTTCTGGAGTATTTTTTTAACATTATAAATTCACCGAATCCCGAAATATTCCGGAAACGTCTGTTCTTTTGTTTCGCCCTCGGCAAATTACTCCTTTTGATGACTTCAGCTGCAATCCACATTAAAGACAGAATGAAATGCGATTCACTGTAACAATACGGCATGGAAAACTAAACAGTAAAATATGTGAACGTTTCCTCTTTTTCGACGGGGAGTAACAGGTCTTAATCATATCGAATCGCTAGAGGACTGTTCACCTTTGTAAGAAACAGCCATTCACTCAAATACCAGTATTTCTTTCAGAATAAAAGTAGGCATATATATATATATATAATTATATATATATATAATTATTTTCTTTCAACCCAACAAATAGGCGAACAGGGTATTTCTTCCTGATAAAACTTTAAGGAGAACATTTTATAAATACACGGTGTAAAGAGACCTAGCAATAATAATAATATATAAATATATATATATATATATATATACGTGGGTATATAATCCAAGTTGGTTTTACTTTTATCGTCTGCCGAAAATAGTATATTCCCTACATGAGGTAAAAAGATTATATATATATATATATATATATATATATATATATATATATAATATACAACTGCATACTAGGATCATGTGGATTTCAATCATGTTGGACATCCTTCATCGTAGGTTTCAGTGTTATTGGGCAGTTGTGTTTTCGATGATGTCCAAGGAATTCAAACAGGAAGGAAAGACCCGTGAGTGACAGGATCTTGAACATTCTGAACCAGTAGTGAATAGTTTTAGAACATGTACGGCCAATCTAGAGTTTAACCATCGATTTATGTGATGACATTGACACTGGAACCTAGAAGGAACAAACGACCAACATAGTATGACCTTTATTGTTCACAACTACCATGACCACTACAGAGAACACATTATCTTGGATACCTTTGTGGTATTCCTCTGTAACACATTTTTATAGTTAATAATAATAATAATAATAATAATAATAATAATAATAATAATAATAATAATAATAATATTGATATTGCAGTCCCAGCAGACTGCAATGTATCTTTGAAGATCTTCAAAAATACAAGGACCTTGAAATCGAAATCTCAGAAATATGGTACATGAGTACATTAACAATTCCAGTTGTAGTTGGAGCCCTCGGATTGATTGGAAGAGATTCCAATAGACTCATTGAAGGAATCCTCTGTGGCCCATGCCTTAAAGAAATACAAACAATTGTACTCACAATAATAGCCAACACTTTACGAATGGCTTTATCTATGTAAATAAAATACGTGCGATTTTTTTCCAAATTGCACACTGGAAAAAGGCATGATGCGATTTTAGACCTTAGGTCTCTGGATGGGACCCAGAAAGAAATGAGTATACACCAGAAACAAAAGGAAATAAAACAACAACAACAACAACAAAAACAACAACAACAACAATAATAGAGCTGAGAAAATATGTGAAAATTACGCGTTTTTTTCAGGTTACCGTGGCTTCTCCCCAAAAAACGACCAATAGATAACTAGAGCTATAATATTCAATACATTAAGAAAAGTTCAAGAGTCTTATCTGGTTAGCCGACTCAAAAGTTTCAGATCAAAATCTCACATCTGGCACTGGTGAGTGTTACGATGTGAAACTCTTCAGTCGGCTAAACAAATGAACTTTTCCTAATCTATTGAATACAGTTAATTTATTTCAAATTAATGCAAATTTAACATTATTTTGGTTTTGTTAATATTTCTATGTTTATTAGCATCAGCTTCTCACTATTTACATATAGATAGGTAAACACAACCCTAAAAACATCCTTGTAGATATTCAAAATTTAATTGAAAAACAATAATCTTCCTTTGATTTTATTAATTCATTTGATTTTTAACCTATTTCGTCAAGAGCAACAATGGTAATAGTCTTTTATCATTCTAGGTTAACTTTTACTGATTTGAAGGAAATATGGCATAATGAATGTTTTCGCGAATAATGCTACAATTTGAATTGAACGATATTGCAGTTAGTCGCTAGTATCTGGCGAGAGGAGATTAAAGACTTTTAAAGGAAACGAATTCAACACATTTATTTATATAATTTTTATAATTATATAGAATTTTATAGAATTAGCTTTCGTTTGCTCAGAATTATGGGATCTGATGATAAGTTAAATAAATTTGTCAAACGCCTGGTCCTAATGAGTATTACGATTCGAAACTCAAACGGCTAACCAGATAAATCACTTTAACTTGTTTTAATTTAATGAGGTAGTTAATTTATTTCATATTATCTTCAATTTAACATTATCTCCTTGGTTTTGTTAATATTTCTATGTTTATTTCCATCAGCTTCTCAATATTTACATATATATAAGTAAACACATCCCTGAAAAACATTCTTGTTGATATTCAAAATTTAATTAAAACACAATCATGCCCCTTCGATTTTATTAATATTTTGGTATTTGTTTTATGTTTTTCTCAATATAAATACTCAAATATTAAAAAAAATCATTATAATGTTTTTGTTAATTAAATATTAGTTATGAAAATGTAAATTTCCATATTTAATAAGGTACAGGAATCTGTCACATAAACGATGTTGATTGGACAAACGTTTGGGAATGTAATGGATATTTTACTATTGTAATTGTCAAGAATGCAATATGCATATTTCAACTCTTGAAATATCTTTCAAGTGTTTATTAACATGAATGTCATTGTTTTCGAACATTACATTCTATAAAATTTGAAGGCAAACTGTATTATCAATAGCGACGCACTTCACTGGCATTGTGCTTATAAAATTCCTTGTTAATTTTGCCTTCAGCTTATTTAAAGCTACTAAAATTATTTAACTTTTCAGGAAACTCTGACAGAATGCGTTAAAATTCAAAACTCTATTTCTGTACAAATTCATAAATATCTTAATTACAGAACTAAAAATCAATAATTATTTTATTAATCTAAAAAAATTACTTGTATATATTTTTAGCAATAACTGAAAAAAAGACAACTGAAAGAACAAGAATAATTTCAAACTGATTTCCAAATCAAATTAATCACACGCATTTCAAAAAAACAAAAACTTATTTAATTCTTTTTGAGAAAACACAAAACGAAAACAGCATTGTCAATAATGCATATTTTAATGTAAAATGAATTTTTAAAATTAGTTTCAAAAAATATTATTCATTTTCTTTTTAAAAAAAATAGCACTCCATCAAATATTTAAAATACAGTACAAATGTACTTTTTTTTTCCTTTTAAAAATCATGAATACTGAAAGCGCGTTAATTTCTTAATGAACTCCTTACTGTATGAGTCATTCTTAGATTCAGTTGTGGACAACATTTGAAGTTTAGTTAATACTTTTCATACGACTACAAGTAATAATAATTTTTATTTTAATAAATTGCTAGTCAAACATCATGCGATACTGAAATCCGAATCGAGTTATCGAAAAATGTATTCCAAAAGTTAAAGAAAATGTTAAGAAATAGGAACATTTAGTTAGAAACAAAGAAAAGAGTCTTGAATTGCTACGTGATATCAATTCTATTGTATGGATCTAAATGCTGAACAATCTCACCACAAATGAAGAAACAATTGGAGGAAACAGAAATGTAGTTCTACAGAAGGATAATTAGAATTCCATGAGCGGAGCAAGTAAGTAAGAAAATTTTTTAAAAAATTGTAATAAAACGGACGCATTTCTTGGACACATAATGAGGAAGGCAGGCATGGAAAAGTTAAACCTTACAAGGCATGTCAAGGTCAACAGAAATAGGGGAAGACAGCGGACCATTTACCTGACGAGATTGTTTGAATGGATAGTGGAACAGTGGAGGTTGGTGAATTGGCAAATGGAGAAACGCTGCGAAGGGACAAGGGGATATAAAATTTTGGATACCCATGATTGTAGACATCCTGAAGGAACACGATAGGTGAATGAATGAATGAATAACAATAATAATAATAATAATAATAATAATAATAGAAAACGAAGCGAATGTCATCAATACCATCTATGACAAACGGGTAAAACAGAAAGCAAAACAAATTGGCCAAACGAAATTACGGGGGTCAGGTGACAAGTCGTTGCATCGCAAATACCTAAAAAGAACGAAAGAAGCAGATGTGTGCCAACAGAAAACACATCAGAGACTGAGGAGCACCGGGCTGAAAACTTAGACAGAAGGCCTAATTCTTGCAGTACAGGACTAAAGCCTTGCAACCAGATTTTATGACTGTTAAGTATGGAACTAACCCGGAATGCAGGATTCGCGGAAAATATGATGAAACTGTCGCCCATATTATCCCAGGATGTCCGGTACTAGCAAAAAAATAATATACCCACAGACATTACAAGGTACCGAAACATCTGCACTGTAAGATATGCAAGAAAAACAAAATCGAAACCACTGAGTGGTGGTATAAATAACCGGACAGAGTTACTCAAAATAACAATGTAACTATCCTCTGGGACACGCCAATTCAAACTGGCAGGGAAATAAAAGACTACAAGCCTGACATTATCAGAAAAAACAAGAAGTTCAGGAAGTGTATCCTTATTGACATAGCAGTGATTTTTGAGTGAAACACCTCCATGAAAATTATCGATAAATTTTTCAAGTACAAGGACCTGAAAATTGATATTAACAGAATGTGGGGAATGAAGACTGAAACTGTACCAATAGTAATCGAAGCTCTGGGCCTCTTGAGAAATGGACTATTCTACTAACAGTGTGCCAGGTAACATCAACATACAAGATCCTCAGAAGATCGCCCTACTAGGAACATCTCATCTACTAAGAATAGTGCTATTAATTAAATGATAATTCTTCTTTAGAGCCTAAGGACCATAGTTTGCACCCGGCTCTACAGGATACAAAGCAGGAAATATAACATATACAAATAATAATAATAATAATAATAATAATAATAATAATAATAATAATAAATCCTCTCCGACTCATAGACATTGCGGTCAGGTAAGGATGTTCATATCTCAGGAGTATAGCGAAACAGTACCTTCCTCAGCACATGAGATTTTCCAAGCAGTGCTACCATCTGCGCGATCACAATGATTCTATGTATTCCAAAAGCATCCTGCATATCAGGACGATTCTTGAAAAACATTTTCAAACACAAAAGATACAACATGAGCTTTTACTTGGTAGATTACTCCGATTTGTTCTGTCACGTCCAGGTACCTACGTATTTTTGTTAGCTCTTCTTCTTACTATTATTATTTTTTTTCTTTGATTTCTGGCGTTTACACATTTCTTTCCGGGTCCCGCCCAGGGACCTAAGGTTAGAAATGGCATCATGACACTTTCCACTGACAAAAAAAAAAAAAAAAAAAAAAGAAAGAAATTACATAGATAAATCCCTTCGTAAAGTGTGGGCTGTACTTGTCAGAACAATTTTTTGTATCTCCTTGAGGCATGGATTTCCAGGAATCCCTTCAATTAGTCTACTGCAATCTTTTCCAACCAGTCCTAGGGCTCCAACTACAACAGGGATTATTGATGTTTCCATATGCCACATTTTCGAAATTTCTATTTCAAGGTCCATATTATTATTATTATTATTATTATTATTATTATTATTATTATTATTATTATTATTATCAGTTGTCTTGATTTGTCGTTTGATACAATTATTTATCAAGTCTTTTAACTTAGAGGTTTTCTTTAAAAAAAAAGAAGTTATTTGGCATATTACATCAAGGGAATTTTTATAAGTGTATAAACGATGCATCTGAACAAATAGCATGTAGTTTTCTTGGAGTTTTTAATGTGTGTTTCGGTATTCTTTTTAATCATTCCAAGTGCTCATGTTATTACAGGAATAGCAACTGTATTTAAATGTCACATTCATGCAATTTATGTTTCCAAGTTCTTATTTTGAATGTTTGTCAAATATATTTAGAGAGATGTTTTATCAGGCATGACGACCATGTCATCAAAACAACACTTATTTATTATTATTATTATTATTATTAACACTTACGAGAAGAGCACGATTCAGGAAAGGAAAAGGAAAAGATGTTTGATAATGCTCAACAATATTTTGAAGATATTTCAATATTTAGAAGAATTACATCAATAATTTTATTTGTTATTATTATTAATTATTATTATTATTATTATTATTATTATTATTATTATTTCCTTTGATTTCTGGCGCGTACATATTTCTTTCTGGGTCCCGCCTAGAGACTTTAGGTTAGAAATGGCATCATAAAACTCTCCACTGCAAAAAAATAAAAATAAAAAAATAGACGAAGCTTTTCGTAAAGTGTGAGCTGTACTTGTGAGAACAATTTTTTGTATTTCTTTGAGGCATGGACTTCCAGGAATCCCTTCAATTAGTCTACTGGTATTTTTTCCAACCAATCCTAGGGCTCCAACTACAACAGTGATTGTTGATGTTCCCATGTGCCATATTTTTAAGATTTCGATTTCAGAGTCCTTGTATTTTCACAGCTTTTTGAATATCTTCAAAGATACATTGCAGTCAGCAGAAACTGCCATATCAATAAGGAGGCACTTTGTGGTCTTTAATAACAATGTCTGGAGGGTTAGCTTTCATTGTTCTGTCAGTTGTTGTGTAGTCCTATAGAACTGTAACAGGTCCTATGTCCGTAACCGTGTCTGGGTGGTGTTCATACCAGTTTCATTTAGTTTCCTTCCCGTAGAAGTTGCAAATTTTCCAGTGCAGATATTGGCCCACTCTGTCATGCCGGGTTTTATATTCAGTGGGTGCCAATATCGTGCAACCTGATACAAGATGAGCAATTGTTTCTGGATGTTTTTCTCAGAATCTGCATTTCGGTCTAACACGATATTTTATTAATATATGTGCTTGGTAATTCCTAGTTAAGAAGCATTGGTCCTTCAAAGCAAAAATAAAACCTTCAGTTTCAGCTTTCAACCCTGCATTATGTAGCCACTGAAGGGTACGGGTTTTGCCTACGTCAGCTTGTTTGATACGGGCAGAGTATTGGCCATGAAGCGGTTTATCTTGCCATTGTTTCTATATCTGGTCGATTGCATTTGTCTTTGCTGTCTTTTTTAAGTATTTTGCAGCTTCAGCCGGTGTATTATGTTTTACTTGTATTTCTGCGCTCATTTAAAACTCCATTTTGAACTTGTTGGCTTCCTTTATTACGGAGTCAAGACTTTCATGTTCTTTGACAGATATCATCATTCAGTCTTCTGTAGTTTCCATGTATCTTTGGAGGCCAACTGTTGCAGTTTTGTAGGAGAGTTCTAGTCGAAATAATCCTCTGCCTCATTCGAATCTGGGCACATACAGACGATCAATATCAGCTTTGGGATGATGCATGCGGTAGCAAGTGAGAAGCTTTCTCCTTTTGGCGTCCATTTGCTTAATTTCAGCTGTGATGCAGTTAAGGACATTAAAGCTGTATTGCACCACAGGGACATCCAAAGTGTTATGGCTGGTATTCATTTTTTTTTTAGTTTAGCTCAGTATTTAGTACCAGACGTACACGTCTGTAGTACTCCTTTCTTAACTTCTCCTTCATTTGGAGATGTATGCCATCTCCTTCGCTAATTCCTAGGTACTTATAGGCTTCATCATTTTCCAGTTCCCTAATCTTTGTGACAATATTAAATAATATTATTACCGGATTGTTATCTAGCATCAGTCTTCCTGTGTCGCAGTGAGTGCTGAACAATCTCATCACAGGTGAAGAAGAAACCTGAGGCAACAGAAATGTGATTCGACAGAAGGATGTTGAGAATACCATGAACTGAACACGTGAGCAATGATGAAGTTTTAGAGAAAATGGAAACAAAAAGGACACTTGTACTTAGCACATAAAAAGACAGTTAAATTTTTTAAAATTTTTTGGCGCAGGTAGATATGAAAAGAGATTTTTCCGAGGAATTGGTTTTAAGACAACTGTATGTTTCCTGTAATCTGCATTGAAGACGTCATAGTACATTTTGTTGCCATTTTCAATGACTCCATATCATAACGCAACTCAAAGAACGTTTTATCGGCTGTGTTATCTGATGAAGTAAAATATCCGTCCTGTTTATTACGTAAAAACCAAATAAATATTTCAATTTTGAAATAAAGTTTAATGACAACATATTCACTCATTTATTGCACTTCTGATCTTCCAGGTGACTGTATTATTTCACATTTCAATATATTTTATTTATATTGCATGTAACATCTTCCCAACGATTACATCATTTCATCTTCACATTTTTCTATACTTTTGTTAACAAAACACGGATATCATTTAAAGTCTTCCGGTAGGTTGAAATACTACTTTTTCTTCCACGTCCAAAAACTGGAAATCTGGAAAAGTATAAGGATTGATAATTCTGTCTATGATAATTTTAGTATATGAGTTCTCTAGCTAATAAGATAATTTTAAGATATTCCTAAAATAGAACAATATTCTTCCATAGAAATATTAAAAGATGTATACTTATCATAGTTACTTATGGATCATCATTATTTTCGTGTTTGTACGTTAATTTAAGTCAGTCTAGTATGTGGAAGTACCGTTGATAAACTTATGCATACAACTGTGTGTAGAAGAGAGCTAACATGAATACATAAATTATCTTCACTACTGTACTATATTCATGAAAAAGGAAGAAGCTTTTTCAATAAAATATATTAACTCTGGTTAAAGCTCCATGTTGATAGACACGTATGTGCACGCATATAAATCAGAACTGATTTATGAATTGTGTGAAATTAACAACTGATTCCATACTTTTAGAAAAATGAACATCCAGAGAAGATTATCTGTATGAAACTTAAATATATTTATGCGTATACCCATTTCTAAGAACATATAAATGTTTATTAATTTATAAGACACGAAAAGCTTCAAATAGCATTGTTTTCTTTTATTTAGGAAAATAAAGAAAAAAGTTTTCAGGTGTGCAACTTTCAAAAGTTGTTAGCGACAATTTTGTGCATCGAACTGGCTTTAATTATCTCTTAATTTTTTCCTCCTTTCTTTAGGTTTTATCTATTTAAAGAATCTTCATTTCACGGTCAGATAATTTCAGCCAAACCAATAATTGGCTAATAATAGTTACTCGAATCTTATTTATTTGAAGAAAACGAATCTGATATATAAAATAAGGTACACAATTTGTCTGTCTATTTTTCATAATAAACCAAAAATCACATGAATTATAGGATGATGTGAAATTATATACTGAATATGCTGAGGGGAAGGATTATTCTATCATTTCTATAGTAAAATTGTTTACAATGCACCTTTATAATGACATTATTAGCAATGAATTCTGTAATGAAACTATAAGCAAAGTATTTATATTACACATATAAAAACCTTCTATTAGTGATGCTTATATTGACTGATGCACACTGATAAACTATTTAATCCTGATTATCAATAAATGAATTTTAGTTAAGGCATTAGTAACATATATATTTATCAAACTTATTCTCTTAGAAATGTTAGCATAAATTCCTGACCACTAACAATCCTTTTCTTCTTGATTTTCTGTGTATTACTATAGTGAATCTATTTACATTATGCCTATGGCAGTTCTATTTTGTCAATAACATTTGCATGACCACGGACAATCCCATTCTTCTTGACATTCAATACACAACAGACTGAAGGTTAAACTTGACTGACAATTTTCAATAAAGCAGTTCGATTTTAATTGTTCAAGCATCAATTTATTACATACTATGATAAGTATTTACTTTGTTAGTACAACAATAATGAAAACTGCTGGATGAGTAGCGATAAAACCAGTGAGCAGTGGTAAATATTCTTCCTATATATATATAAATGGTTTAAAATTAACCGGTTTGTAACTGCAATTTTTATTATTCTGTACAGCTAGTGACAGTGATGTTTTGAAAGATTTGATAGATCCTATACCATGTTATCAATTATATAAGTATCTATTATAATGAGCAGTTTTTTCCGTGTAAGCATTTTAAATGCGAATATGAAAATCGAACACGGAATTTTTTATAAGTATCCCTTAAAGAAACTGATAATTACTTTTAAATAAAAATTACTGAAATGTAAGAATACCGAATTTTTAATATTTTTTTTATTTTAAAAGATTTTTATTCTCAAGGATTATCGATTATAAGAATAGATTATTTTCACTATTTACATTCGGACTACTGAGCTAATATTTGTTGTTGTTATCACAACGTTTCGGCCGTTGTGTCCTCTGGCCTTCATCATATGTATATCAGTATCGGTAACATAAATGGAAGAGGACTTATCATTATTTACACTATTTACATTCGGACTATTGTCCTAATCTTTGTTTTTTTCACAACGTTTCGACCGTTATAGTCTCCGGCTCTCATCGGGTTTATATCGATCCGGATAAACTACAAGGAATTTCGAACAGAACCCTTTATTTAATATACTGTTTAATCTGGTTCCACTGTTCTTGTTTAGGGATAACTCGTCTAGATCTTATTTTTAGCACTGCACAATTATTACTCGACCTATTTCTACATGTCCAAGTACAGACTGCCTGGCACAGGAAATGAACTCCCAAGTAAATATGTTACCAAAGTCAAACATGGTGAGCAATAAATACGCAGCACTAAAACTAAGAATAAGACAAGATGTGGCGGTGGAATCAAAACAGTTTACTCCCATAGACTGAATAAAAGATTCAGTTCAGAATCCCCTGAAGGTTGCCCCAATCGATATGAACCTAAGTTCGGAGGGCACGACGATGGAAACGGTTTGAAAACAACAACAAAGATGAGGACAATAATCCGAATATAAATAGTGTAAATAAGGATAACTCCTCAACCCAGAAATCGGAACAGAAATATTATTTGCCCATTAAACAGGCATTTTTTTGTTAAACTTTAAGATAACCATGTTGGAAAATCTAATATGATATGACATCATTGTAATGAGATTGATACTGGTTATTTTAATTTACCTATTGCTAGTTATGAGCTGAAAGGTTTTAAAATAATATAATATTTTCAAATGAATGCTGGGTATATGTCAACATAAGCTTATCCAATATATCTATATAAGACAAAGTACACATAATTCTTTTGATTCCATACTACAAACCGATACCGTTTCTAATAATAAAATCATACACTGTGACACTTTCTGATTAACAGTTTCTCTCGTGCAGTACAGCTGATACACTTCGTCGACCCTTATTCCAAAATACTTTTGACCATAAGACCTAGATAGTAAATCGAGATTTGTATTTTCATTTTCTTTGGCTCACTTTTTCCAATCTCCACACCTTATGATCTTTGGAGAATTGAAAGAACCGTATGGCTTATTATATTAGGCAACACAATGTTTTTTTTGTCTTCTGCACAGACAAATAATTCTAACCCTGAAATGAGTAAATCAAGTACGGTGATTTTGAATATATACTCAGAATACTTTTGGCACATCGAGATTTGGGGATATGCGAAAAAGATTTATGTTAAAAGTGAAAAAAAATTAATTAACTGTATATTAGCATTCTTTTAAGCCGAATATATATATATATATATATATATATATATATATATATATATATATATATGTAAAAGACAATTGGACGAAACGTGTCGACTAATATTACAGTTTTCTTATTGTCTTTTACATACATATATATATATATATATATATATATATATATATATATATATATATATATATAGAGAGAGAGAGAGAGAGAGAGAGGGAGGGAGATAGAGAGATACAAAGATAGATATTAGAATGGATTTTTCTTATTAATCCGACTGATTTTTATCATTTTAGCCATTATTTTTAGTGGATACTTGTATTTAAGTTAGGAGCTCCGTTTATTTATTAGTCACTATATTTATTTATTTCGGTCGTAGAAATCCAATAAATATTGCAAAGTATTTCATAGAATCTATCGACCATTCAAGACGATAGAGAAAAGTAAATAAATATACGGTCTAATAATTAAACGGAGCGTCTACTTAAATACGAGTATCAAATAAAAAATAACGTTTAAAGTCCCGAAATATATATATATATATATATTACTAATATTGTTTCAAGATATGATATATTTAAGCGTTAAAGTGCTCAATATCAGGGATAGGCCGTCCGTAAATATGTAAGCGGACACTGAAGATAACACCCAGTGGCTGTTGGTTTCAATGTTTACTTATATATATATATATATATATATATATATATATATATATATATATATATATATATATATATATATATATGTGCGTGTGTGTGTGTATGTATATATATATTACAAAACAGAAAGAAAAGAAAATGATCAACCTTGCACACCAATGAAAAGTGCATAAATTATTTTTTTAAAACTCAATATAAAGGAAAAACAGTAAAAACAAAACGAAACAGTCAGTTGTTGATATCTCCGGACGTGTGAACGGAGTGATTACTGGAATGTCCATCTACGAAACTCGGGATGCTGAAGATAATATCAATCAACTAAGTGACGATTTTTATATTTATATAAACCCTCTTTCTGTCCGTCTTTCTCTCTCTAACTATCTATCTATATATATTTACACACAATTTTTAACCCTTTCCCCCCCAAGCAAGGCGATGAAGCCACTAACATGCAAGTGTTTACTGGGTATGAAGGAAACAGAAAAATATTGAGAAATAAGTACAATAAAAGGACCAAGATTAAAAAAGATGACGATTGAAGCTGCATTTAAAAATTTTAAAGAACAGGAAAGCATTAACCCAGAAGAGAGTTTCACGGGCGTGAAGTGGGAGAGAAAAAACATTAGTATAGAACTTATGTTAAACTTAACAACTTCAACAATAAAACGACGAGACGTATCTATACTAGGGTTAAAGTCATGAACTGGATAAGAGAGTATCCTTAATCTTTGAAACTGTAAGAAAAATTTTGTTTCACACTCAACAAAACACAATTGAAGAATGGATACCTGATCGAATACTCTCAGATAACATTGCCAATAAGATGAAGCTGATTGTACAAAAAAACAAAAACAATTTAAAATATTTTTTAAATTTTAACTTCTGTAATTTTAATTATAAGCATATTTGACAATGTTAAAAAATAAAATACTAATTAATTTGTATCTTTATCCTAAATATAGAAAATTTAAAATACATGCAATAGATTTTACATTCAAGTGATTAAATATCAATCAAAATTAATAGGAATATTGTACTTACATGACCATATTTTTTTTGATTGGCACCCCACATCCGCGCTTTATGTTCTGCATACTCCTGGGACATTTGGCTTGGAGTGGCAGTACATGAAGCAAGGCTAGGCCGCGAAGTATTTAGCCTTATCACCTGACCACGGTTCGATCTGAAATAAACAAATAAATATTACAAGTCAATAAATTTGTTAGTCATAATTTTGTCGTTTCTTTCTTTCTTCTCTCTCTCTCATTTATTTGAAAGATGTAGCTAAGAATAAACTAAGGGTTTTTGTAATATTGTTAAAATATGTTTTTACATAGAAATATTTTATCGACTGGCTTCATTGGCATCATTAAAAAAAACTTCATCACTTTAGCGTTATGGTAATATTAAGTGATTACCAAGAAGTGTGTCTGAATTGTGGGCTGAAATGACAATGGAGTTTTCAACTGAACAACAATTTACTATATCTTCCACTAAGCATATTAAACCCCAGGTTTAATATTGAACCTATATTAATCACTAGGTTTAATAGCCAATAAACAAAGTACATAAGTAAATACTGAAATGCATTCTTTGTGTATACGTATTGTATATGAAGGCCATATGTAAATGGATCTATTTGTAGGCTTACATTTATCTTATAAGTGTCAACTATAGGTGAAAATTTGTTAAAATTATTCTGTATATTAAATCACTCTGAACCCAACAAGACAAGACCAGAGGAAGAAATCAATTGAATTAATTAATCTAACTTTTGTCATGAAAAAATATATTTGAAGTATGAATGTTTATGAAAGATAGAGAAAGAAATAAAAACAGTGTGCAAAACATTATATGGCATTTTTGAAAGAATCACATTGATATTATTAATGAAATTGCGTAAAACTTCTGTAGACATATAATGTATAATGCAAGAATGTGTGCGTGCAGATTTGCTTATATTTACATTTCTGTCTGAAAAAGTATCTCTTTCTATATACACATATACACGCGCACATATATGCGTGTGTGTGTGCGCTCGCGCGTCTAGGCCGCATATCACATTTAAATATGTTTCATTGAATAATTTTATGTTACATTAAGTTTGTCTTCGCAATTCACACCTGAGGATGATCGCAGAGGAGATCGAAAGTATTTGGGTTAACAAAAACTACGGTGGGTTTCTTGATGAATTTTCAAGTTAACATCAAGAAGATAAATGGAGAACTAGAAAGGATTATTTTATAAATAGACATAATATGCCTATATTATTCAATGAAATACGCGTGTACACAGACACACACAAACACACACACACACATACATACATACATACATATATATATATATATATATATATATATATATATATATATATATATATACATACATACATATATATATATATATATATTAATGCATATTTAATTAAATAATATAGACAAGTTTTGTCTATTTATTTTAAGTAAGTTCCTTTCGTATTGTCTGATAAGCTTAATAACATTATCATTGAAAGACGAAAGGAAATCACCATATTGATACATGTTTAAATCCAATCTAAGCTTTCGGCTTACATAAGTCATTATCAAAGATGACAATTACATGTATCAATATGGTGATTTTCTTTCGTCTTTCAATGATAATGTTATTAAGCTTATCAGACAATATGAAAGGAACTTACTTAAAATAAACAGACAAAACTTGTCTATATTATTTAATTAAATATGCATTAATGAAACATGCATTAATGAAAAATTGCTGCCTAAATATACACAATACATACATATATATATATATATATATATATATATATATATATATATATATATATATATATATATATATATATATATATGGTCATTTGAAGATCGCGAGAGCCGGAAACTTAAACTCATACTGTTTTTCACTGAGGGTTGACGCTATGAAGCGTTTTTATTTTTTATTTTTTTTTACTGGCTGTATAGCCTATTCATTAAAGCCTATTAGTTAGTTACTGGTTAGTCTTTCTTCGTTTTATACATTATGACTAAGGATTTTACTGGTTCTTGTTGATTTTGAGGGGAATATATATATATATATATATATATATATATATATATATATATGTCTTCCTTGCAATTATCCCTGCCAATTATCAACGGATATATATATATATATATATATATATATATATATATATATATATATATATCCCTTTAATATGTTTGTGGCTCTCCATGAATTTCTTTTCTTTTTTATTAGAGAACCGCCATGTATACATGTGTTGATTATAGAGCGGTTCACCGTTGCTTTTTTTCTTGTTTAAAATTCATTTTCTTCCTTCTCTTAGACTAGTTGTCATACAAGATGAGATAGCCTTCTCTACGATACTAATTAGCCCATCGTTGGTGGATGCATTTCCTAAGAGGATTTGTGCGAAAGTGAACGCAAAGGGATAGCCCGGAATTTAGCTACCCGAGTTCATTTTCTCTTTTGATATCCATCACTTTTGTTTTTTACTAAGTTTAGATTAAGCAGGAAAATAATAAGTTGCGTCAAGGGGGTTATTGAAATTATACTATACTAATCTTTTAAATGCAGAGAATATGGCTGACCAACTTCCTTGAAAATTAGTATTTGAAATCCTGGCTTTTATTTGTTTCGAATACCAACGACGATAATACTCAAGAATTTCAACTCGCAAGCTCTGTATATGTTCGAGGAAAAATATTCGTGTTTGTGCGGTTGAAAATTGATGTTTGATTAAATTGTGTTTATAAAGAGAGATAACAAAAGGGAAATAGCTTTCAAAGTAAAAATGAATAAAAATATTTTGAGAGAAGAATTTAATGAGAACACTTGTTCATAGAATCATTTTGATAGGAACTTTTCTGATAGATATTTTCATAGAAAAGATACATTAATATGAACGTTTCTGATAAAAAAAAAAAAAAAAAAAACTTTTGATAGGAATATTTTTATAGTCACCTTCAGAGGAGAAATTTGATAGTGAATTCATATCTCTACACACATACAAATAGAAAGATAAATATGAAAACTACTCTATCTCCCTCATCACCCTCCCTCCCCTCTCTCTCTCTCTCTATATATATATATATATATATATATATATATATATATATGATACTGTTTATCACAGAAACACATTGATCATATATAGGTTTTGATATTCCCATTGTTGTAGCAATATTGTCTTGATAGAACCTCTTTGATAAGAACATTTTCGATAAGATCACTTTGATAAGAATGTTTTAATCGAGTCCTTGGAACCATTGAATATTTTTCCATTCAGTCTTTCTTCTTTATTGACCGATGCTTCTCCGGCCTTTCTCAGTGTCTTTTCTATTTTGTAATATCGAAACTTGTTCTCAGTTGGCTTACCGTCCTATACACGTCACGTTGTGAAATTCGCCTAGGTCACTGAAAGATCAGGGGGTTCAAAGCGTGAGTCAGAGGAGGATATATTCAAAAACACGCAAGCCAAGCCACCGGATGTAATGTGCATGGGTAGGGAAGCGTATGCTGAGGAAATCCAGAGAGTATAGCGACTCAAATATTGTGATTAACAACCAAAACAAAAATAAATAAATAAATAAAAATAAGAAATTAATTTAAATAAACCCATCCACAAAGATAGAAATATATTTTAAGATTGCATAAAAAGGTGTTTTGATTGGAATAAAACATGAATATGTTTCATTGTTGCGTATTAAGTGCATGCAAATGTGTCTTTTCATCGCTGCCTATGCTTGAAGTTTTCTACTGAAAAACAATTATATTTTATTCGGAAATATTTTAAATAATTTTCAGCAAAACGATATATATAAAAATCAAACATTTTACTTCTTTTATTAAAGCAATTTTAATAAGTAATGCAAAAACGTTTAGATATGATGAGTGAGTATGGTGTTTGTGTCAATGCTCAAGACAGCATATATGGCGGAAATTCTGTGACACAAAAATCTGGCATTTGAAATCTGAAATTTGTTTTGTATTTTTATTTATATTAAAACTGAATATTTTTTCAAGATCCAAGAACGGTTTATATGTATTCTTGTTTACCGTAGGGTAAACAAGAATAAACAAGTATTTGTTTATATAAAATAACTTCTTCCCGATTAATACAATCTTAACCTCTTCAAGGCTAACCAATATATAGAATGTATATACATATAATATATACATTTTTTATTTTCCACTCCCTTATATCCTTATAACAATCTCATTAAGTAGTGCTTTATCTTGAGTGTCTCATGTCTCCTGTACTTAGACAAACATTATAGTGTGAAGACGTCAGATCAAAAACTAGGAAAAAAAAACATATGAAGCGACAAATCTGCTGATATACATTCTTATATGTATTTTTTCGAATCTAGGCCTGTATGGAAACTATGATTTTTACATTATTAAAACATTTGAAACATGAAAAGTTAATGAAAATAATATCATAAGAAGCGTCCTCATGATAATAGACATCGAAATATTAAAAATGGATTGCGGTTTGTGCCTTTTGTCACACTTATTCTATATATTCGAATAGCTGTTTTAGGAATTACTTTTATCTTTTACATTGTAAGTGCATGAAAATTTAATCATTTGTAGACATTTATATAATTTCATATGAATGCTAGTGTTGATATTTACGACAAACTTCCATTTGGAATGAACGTGAATGTCTTTAACTTTCCTGGTTTTTCATTTAGGTTAGAGCACAAGCTCTTTAAGTATTAAATTACCATAATAGTTGGCTGCTAATTTACCAGTACATTTGTTTGCTAGATGCGGTAGCTAATGATTGCTGCAGACGCCTTCTCAGGCACATTGTTTCTTCAAAATCCATAGAAACAAATTCTGTATTGAAACTGTAGATATTCTGAGCAGATCATAGTTTTAGTTTCTGAAAAACAGCGCATAATCTGGCGTAATCTTCAATAGAACAAGTACGCTCAAAACCTCGGTCACAATGATTTGCAACTTCACACTAGAATAATGGATTGAGAGCATTACCATATATCCAAGTTAATTTACAAGGTTTTCGTTAAATATTCGTATGGATTTAGAAATATTTTAAAGAGTGTCGCATGTATGGATTGTCTAACTATGCTGGCATTATAAAGAAGCCCCTACCTTGAAAAATCTACCATGGTGGGTTTGTGCGCGGTTTCATGGTCGGAACGCACATTTTCTAATCGCATATATATATATATATATATATATATATATATATATATATATATATATATATATGTCGTTCACAACCATAAACACTAAACACCCTAAAAACCCTGATTATGACATTATGCTATGTTGAAACTACTCGGAATAAATACAATATGAATCAACACGGTGCTTTCCTCACGTCTTTTAACAACCGCGAATATGAAATGATCTTATAAAAAATAAGTAGACAGAACGTGTTTAAATTATTTAACGAAACCTGTCTGACATGCTGCCGAAATACACGCACACACACACACACACGCACACACATATATACATGTGTGTATACATATACACATACATATATACATATATATATATATATACACACATATATATATATATATATATATATACACACACACACATATATATATATACACATATATATATATATATATATATATATATATATATATATACACACATATATATATATACATATATATATATATATATATATATATATATATATATATACATACATACATATACATATATATATTTGTGCGTGCGTGTACAAGCACATATACGTACATACATATATTTTCAGGTAAATAGACATATGCGTATGTACAGACAAAATATTAGGTTGATGCAAAATAATGACGTAATAATGTCGTTTTTTGACGTATTTTTAACGTCAAAAAATGACATTATTACGTCATTATTTTTGCACCAACCTAATAGCTGCAAACATACGTAAATGCATATTTAATGTTTTGTATATAATTATATGTACATTTGTTTGCGTGATAAGGGAAGAGCCTATCTGTAAACAAGAAATCATGGGTAATGGCAATTTATATAAAATGTCAAAGTCTATTGATAGAGCAACCTGTCGGTCACTCGACAAATTAAATTTAGAGAGAGAGAGGAGAATTATTGGCATATGAATAGTAGTTATGTAATGGCTATCAGAAACAGGATTGAGGAAATGAGTTCGAATTCTAGCTGTAGCTTAACTTCAAATCTTAATAATCTCTATCTTTCTCTGGTATCGTTCGGTTCGACTTTCTTCCTGCCCTTTTGCTTGCGTCCAAGCAATTCCTCCCCTCCCACTGACCGATTTTAATGATTCATAGCTCATTCAAAAGCCCTAAAAATGTTAGGCCCAGGTAACGATTTTCGTTGAGCTCAGATTCAGGGTTGCCAGATTATGCAATGTTAAACATATATATTAATATATTATACAAGCCATTGACGTTGCTTCCATGCTTCAAGGGGAGTAACTCTTATTTTTCTTTTTTATCCAAAATTGCAGATAGCTTAAAATTTTAAGCTAGCTTAAAAGTCACCCTATCGGGGGGGGGGCATTTATGCTAGATCCTGTGGAGGACTCTTGGTTTGGCCATCATCACAATATCTAGTGAGGAATATAGGCATCAATAAACTACAGAAGAACTCAAAATTGATAGCTGCATTTAAGTATTACATTCATGTTTAAGCTTACCTTTTAAAAGTTCAACAATAATTATTATGCTCCCACTTAATTTAAAGACGATTTGTTGTACGTAGATCTTTATTTTCCGTACAAAGAATTATTTTTATTTCAAGGATGACAGAATAGGGGACAATTTATAAGATAAAATTAATATAGTATAAAGATGGGAAAATAGAAATAGTTATACATTCAACATTTGAAAATTTCGAGAGAAACATAATACCTAATTAAGTGAAATAGAATCTATGTGAATAAATGAGAAATTGGAGCTCACTTCTCCTACGAATTGTGAGATTAAAAAGTTACAACACTACTTTATAGTAATTTACACACTAATTGCTCAATATGTGTATTATATATTATCTACTTTTAGGCAATATCGCTCTTCAGGTTTAACTAATTTGCATAGTGATTTTTAAAAAAGTTAATTTCATTAATTAACTGTCCTTCATTACTGTTCTTTTATTCGAGGATTGTTTTTATTTTCATATCAAATTCTATTTAGGAATATAATCTTATATAGTGAAGAAAAGTGTTTGAAATTTGCATTTTACTTGGCCTTCAAAATTTGGCATCTATTTGTAAAACTTTCCTTAACTATAACAAGCCAATTTATGAAAGAAATGTTCATTTAAAAATTTTTTTCAAATATTTCAAGTAGTGAATATATCTTGGTGAAGAGATAGCGCGCAAGCGAAGCCTGCTAACGCTTTATAAATGAGTGATGATGCTTATGTTAACAAATGTCAAACTTTCCAGGAATTTGTACAGTGAATGCGAATTAAATGTAGTACGGACACTTAGTGAGAAGAGTCATAAAATTTCAAACACTTGTTAAGAACTACAAAAGATACGAAGTTGTCGGGAGCCATGATCGCTCGCAACTTGAAGGGACACGACTCATAGAAGAAAACATTTTGTTCACCGGGACATTTAGATACAACGACGGTACAACGCGGAAATAAGTATTTTTTCCACATTTAAAATCCTTAAACATGAGTAGCAACAAGTAAGGTATACTTTAGTTCTGAATAAATAATTTCTATTATTTTGTAGCGTAATGGTTATAAAACAGGATCAGCAAGCAGTGTTCAAATTCTGGACTAGTTTTTTGTGTTCACTTTCGCTGTTTTTTTAAACCTTGTATATTCACACATATTTTGAAGAGTCGCCACTATTTATAATTAATATTGCAAACATAGTCAATATTTACTGGTAAAATGCCTGGTATTAAATGGAATGATAAAGTTGAGGAGACACTTGTTGTCCTGGCACCTGATCACAACCATGAACACTAAACACCTGATGATGACATTATGCTATGTTGAAAGCACTCGGAATAAATGCAATAAATAACTTACGGAAACCAAAAGCAAATTCATCAAGCTGAAATAAGAAAAAGTGGGTAACTCTTCCGGCAAACCCGTTCATAAAGTGCCAAGGTGAGCGAAAGCTAAATGTACAATTAATAAATATAATACTAATATCTGTAAGATTAACCCCACTTTCGTATAAGCGACCATTTTGCCAGTCAGTCATTTAGTACTTGTAAAATAAAGGCTATTTATTAATCAACGCAAAGAATATGCAACTTATATTTTCTATGCATTGTGCTTGTCATATTGTTCAAGGGAAGCGGTTGGCATTTGGTGAGTTACAATATATATTTATTGTCATGAATCTTTTACTAGGTTGTACCTGTACTATTGCAAAATATGAATTGCCATGGTGGTTCTTGTGAGTAATACGATAGTAGTTACCCATTGTCTTCCCCTCTTTTTTATCATGACAACCACCTTTAGTTAGCTCGGATATTATTATACTCAGCGGCATGAAGTTGTCCCCCACCAGTCGTTTCCCCGTTTCTAGTCCGACTAAAGCCGCAGTGTTAAGATTAATCCCCGACGCCTGAGATATTCCAATATGGAGGCTCCGAGAGAGCTAAGCAAATTTTGTCCTGAATTCCATATACACGTGAAATTTCTACTTTAAAATCTGATTTGTGCCATATTCCGTTCGAGTGGGTGTATGGACATATACCAAGCTATCTGTAGCTATCTGACTGTTGACTCTTATAATTCACTTGCTGCTTTGTGGGTCTTATTTAATATGGGAGTGTAGTAACAGAGAACGGAAATAATAACAGAAATTCGAAAGCGTATAGAAATGTCGAAAGAGGCTTCCCAGAAACAAAGTAATACGTGATCGAAAAATAACATCATGGACAAATAAAAAAAAGCGCTAGACTGATATGTAATCATATCCGGGATGTGGTTCTATACCATAGATAAAGCATGTACTAAATGAAGCTATAATAGGAATGTCAAATAAATGTTTTGAATCAGTCAGTTGAAATTTCTGGACTCATAAAAAAGAAGGCTTGGAGAACTAGACACTCACAGGATGCATAAAAAGAAAGATAAGCAGATGAAAGCAACGAATAATCTACTTGATAAGTTTGGGTTTGCATAGAGGATGTAAAACCACAAATAGGGATCGTAAAGGTGAAAGTATTGCTAATAAGCTTAGCTTTGTAGGGAACACGTTATCAACGTGCAAACCAATCAGTATGGATCGAAGGTACAGTTGTTATAATGATATGTGGGATCAGATACCAAACGACTGCTCATCCTTGAAATTGAAATAAATTTTACTATGTTCAACCTAGACGACAAACAAGGACAAAAGTGTGGATACCCAATGAGAATCGAAATCGTAAAAGTAACAACAGTTTGCAAAATTAGTTTACTAATCATTGCTCTGTGGCGACATTCAAGATCATGAAAAAAGCGTAGGCTGCGATGTTTA
>OZ010616.1:30069836-30122336 GCA_963932145.1 Acanthosepion lycidas
TATCAAATCAGAAACCCGGTCAGAACAGATTAGATTTGTTCATATTTGCTTTAATATATATATATATATATATATATATATATATATATATATATATACACGTGTGTGTGTTTGTGCGCGGGCACGGAAATAATTTGTGCTGTCGTAAGTTAGCGTTTAAAACCTTGAAAATCAGAATAAATGACATCACATCATTAATGGCGATAAAAACAGCTTATATTCAACGAGGTTGTTAACAGGAAGAAAAATCAATGAACATTCGCATAAGAAAATAAGACATGGAAAAAAGTGTATTAAGTTCACATGCTATATTAGAAAATTTCTTTTGCCAACTTACTTCCGAGTATGCGCAGTGTTTTGAAAATTACTATGCGAGAGAAAAATAGGAGTTGAGTATGCTCAGTAACAGACTAATAGTCGTAAAATGTGTATGGAGGGTCAAATGAGTATATATTATTATTTATTATTTATCAACTAGGAAGTAAACATGAGTTAGGTGTATTATAAATATATTACTAATCAACTGTATTTAAATATGTTCCAACACGTAGTTATACTTATATAGCCACGAAAATTTGAAAAAAAGTAATCTGAGAAGTAAACCTGTGCTAATTATGTAAAATATATATTATTAATCAAGTCTATTTAATAGATTAATTTAAGTTTCAACGTCTTATACCTTGTAACGAAGATCAGTTAAGTGAAAAAAGTTTTTTTCATATTGATTCTATTATTAATTTATCTATTTTGGTATCATGAATATAATTAATATAATTGTAAATATTGTTTTAACACTAACATTATTATTAGAGCATTTTCCTTCCTATTTAATAATAATAGTAATAATAATAAGGAAAAAGAGAAGAAAAGGGAGAGGAAAAAACGAGGAAAAAGAAGGAGGAAAAGAAGAAAAAAGAGAAGGAAAAATAGAAGAAAAGGGAGAAGAAAGAAAGAAAAAGGAGGATAAATGTGCGAAGGAAAAGCTGGAGAAAAAGGCGAAGAAAAAGCCGTAAAAACAGAAGAAAAAGCCGAAAAAAAAAAGGAGAAAAAATCGAATGTGGAGAAAAAGAAAAATAGAAGACAAAGAAGGAAAAGGAGATGAAAAAGAAGAAAAAACAAGAAGTGATTGAATAATCTAGGTATATATTCTATTAACTGAAGTAACTTCTGAAGAGATCTGTAGATCTTGTATCTCCAAAGATAACAACATGATATGAATATGAAATAACAAAAGATATACACAATAATGGATTTTGCTGTCCCAGCAAACAATAGAATGAAATTCAAAGGGAGCTAAAACTGGAATAAATTTTCTAGATATTAAAGAACTGAATAAAATATCTAACATGAAGTTGAATATTATTTAACTTCCTTGAAAAGAAGTAATGGTTATTCTGGGGAAAAATAAAGCTAAGACTTCATTAATAAAATCAACAAAAATACTTTGTCATGGGTTGTAGAACTGATGGGATTTTCTGTCGCTTAATATCCTGTATAAAAAAAAAAATTGTTAGTGAATTTCATTGGTTCAGAAGACCATAGATTAAAACTGAAAAAAAAACTGAAAAGCTGATCATATTTGACATGAATAAACATAAAAAATTGCACTCTTCATAATTGGAGCTTTTAGAAGAGTTTTGAAGTTTCTTATAAAAAAAACTTGTTAATCCAATGATAAATCCAAACCCTCTAACTGCATCACTAAAATCATTAAAAATATTCTGTCCTTAACTGAATCATTGATAAGATTCACTGTCACATAATCTATTAAAAAATAACTTGATATTGCTGTTGTAAACAAATAATAATAATAATAATAATAATAATAATAATAATAATATTAATAATAATAATCTCTGAATGTATTCCTGGAAGCCCATACCTTAAAGAAATAGAAAAAAAAATTGTTCTCATGAGTACAGCCCACAACTTACGAAGTGCTTTATCTAAGTAAAATATATGTTGTTTTTTTTAATTGGTCTGCGGATAATCTCATGATGCCATTTCTGACCTTAGGTCTCTTGAGCGGGACCCGGAAAGAAATATGTACACACCAGAAATCAAAGGAAATAAAATAATAATAATAATAATAATAATAATAATAATAATAATAATAATAATAATAATAATAATAATAATAATGTCTTTACTCCGTAATGAAAGAAGCCAACAAATTCAAACTGGAGCTTCAAATGGGCGTAGAGATGCAACTACAGCACAATACACCGGCTGAAACTGCAAAATACTTGAAAAAGAGAGCAAAGACGAATGCAACCGACCAGATACAGAAGCGATGGCAAGATAAACCGCTTCATGGCCAATACTCTGCCCGTATCAAACAAGCTGATGTAGACAAAACCCGTACCCATCAGTGGCTACGCAGTGCAGGGTTGAAACGGAAACTGAAGGTTTTATCCTTGCTGCGCAGGACCAATGCTTGCTAACTAGAAATTATCAAGCACATATACTAAAATATTGTGTCAGCCCAAAATGCAGATTCTGTGATAAATATCCAGAAACGATTGATCATCTTGTATCAGGTTGCACGATGTTGGCACTCACTGAATATAAAACCCGACATGACAGAGTGGGCCAATATCTGCACTGGAAAATCTGCAACTTCTACGGAAGGAAACTGAAAGAAACTGGTACCAACACCACCCAGACCCGGTTACGGAGATAGGACCTGTTACAATTCTATGGGACTACACAATTCACACTGACAGAACAATCAAGGCCAACCGCCCAGATATTGTTATTAAAGACCACAAACAAAAACGGTGCCTCCTTATTGATATGGCAGTTCCTGCTGACTGCAATGTATCTTTGAAGATATTCAAAAAGCTGTCAAAATACAAGGACCTTGAAATAGAGGTCTCGAAAATGTGGCATATGGGAACATCAACAATCCCTGTTGTAGTTGGAGCCCTAGGACTGGTTGGAAAAGATTGCAGTAGACTAATTGCAGGGATTCCTGGAAGCCCATGCCTCAAGGAGATACAAAAAATTGTTCTGACAAGCACAGCCCACACTTTACGAAGGGCTCTATCTATGTAATTTTTTTTTTTTTTTTTTTTTTTTTTTGTCAGTGAAAAGTGTCATGATGCCATTTCTAACCTTAGGTCCCTGGGCGGGACCCGGAAAGAAATGTGTAAACGCCAGAAAGCAAAGAAAATAAAAATAATAATAATAATAATAATAATAATAATAATAATAATAATAATAATAATAATAATAGGCCAGCCATAGTCATAAAAGATTTCAAAAAAGGAAATTGCCAATTAATCGATAAGACTTACCCACTGAATTCCAATGTACCGACAAAAGAATTTCAAAAACTTAAATTATAAGTACCTGTAAATCGAGAGAACAATATTGTAGAAAGTTAAAACTGCCATTATACCTTTTGTAATGGTCGCATTTGGTATTATAGAGCACCGAAAATCTTGAGTAAAATACCTGAACGCATCAGTAGCACAGAGCTACAAAAGACTACTTTGTGCAGAATTGCACATATCATCCGCAAAACCATTGTTGTTGTTATTATTATTATTATTATTATTATTATTATTATTATTATTATTATTATTATTATTATTATTATGTTTAGTATCACCTTGCAAGATAAAAATTTTAAGTACCTAATTACGAAGTTTCCCTCCAGGGTCTGTGAGTAAAAAGAGTACTGTAGGAGAGTTACTAATTCACATTTGGGAGATTTCATTTAGATGGAAAGGGTTTTCAATAATACTGAGATAGTGAGTACTGAATATATTTTTTATCATTTAATCTACAATCTTAGCTATAAATTGCGACTAAGAATTGACAAGTCAATGATTACATGTGAGTAACTAAGATAAATATTGAGAAGGTGCTGGAGTAATAAATAATAATGATGAGAATGATGGAGTACTGAACAAATTTGCCATCACTTAAACCGTCAGTTGCTACTGGTGTGAAAATTCAATGAGCGCATAACACTAATATTTAATACTGAGGACAGTGTTGAAGTATTAGGTTGGTGCAAAAATAATGTCGTTTTCTCACATATGTTACTACGTGAGAAAACGACATTATTTTTGCACCAACCTAATAATAAAGACTACTGAAAAAGTGCTGAAGTAATAAAAATACTTAGAGGATTACTTGAATGATAATGAATAGTAGGGAAAGTGATAGAGTGATGAACAATTTTGTTGTCGCTTAATCTTCACTATAAACAAAAAAATGATATTTCTGTGAAAACTCCGAGTGCTTAATAATGGCAGTTAACATTGGTCAACATTTTGGATTAATAAAGAATTCTGTGTGGACCATGATTTGAGACTAAGAATTGCTAAGACATTGATTACATAAGACTAACAAATAATACTGAGGAAATTGCTGGGGTATGGGAAAGATTTGCTGTTGCTTAATCTCCAATGTAGGTAAAAACATTGTTGCTTCTGTGAAAACTGTTTGTATATAATAGTGACAAAGTTTACTGACGAAAATGTTGGAGTAATGAACACATTTTATACTATTAATATTCAGTAAACACTATCATATGTTGCTTCTGTGAAAACTGATTGTATATAATAGTGACAAAGTATAGTGACGAAAATGTTGGAGTAATGAAGACATTTTATACTACTTAATATTCAGTAAACACTATAATTTGCTACAAGTTTCAAAACTCACTGCAATAAAAAATAATCACATAATAACTGATTCGCAATGTAAGTTTTGTTAGTCATATCTATTTATACTTGTTTATTCGAAACATGGGCTAATAATTTAATTTTTTTCGAAGATTGTGGAAATAAATATTTTATGTGTTTGGGAACGCAGGTCATGTCATTAAATTTTAAGTTTGGGGCGTTTCAAATAAGTATTAATCAAGTATTTGCTTTCTTGTGGGTTTAAAGTCCACAATAATACTAACGATTCTTTCTTAGAGCGTCAATTCAATAATCTAAATGCCTGGCCACTCGTATCCATGTATGCCAGTCTACTAGGGCGGATAGCTTATCCCTATTGCAAACATCTACTCGGGCACATTTGTGTTTGTTTAACACCCACAGAGCTCATCTTTATTGTTGATATCAAGTGATAGCAACAACAATGACATGGACAACAGTCCGAATATAAACAGTTTATACTGCAACTATGCTGAACGGACCTTATTTACACTTTCTGGGGGAGTGCGCGTTATCTAGCGTGATCAGCAGTTTGAGGACAAGTGCGCTCAAACACTGGGTGACGTTGACTTGTGCCATCGTGCTAGCTCAACCATCGAAGGCTCCCAAAAGGTTCAGTCTACCCAATTTCTCTCACAAGGCTGGTGTCAATCCATACTATGGGTTTTAAGGACTTTCCAAAGGTGCCCCGAGATTGATAACATTAAGAAGTCCCCTTTATTTATGAATGATCTCCATATAAAGTATCAATGGTGACACCTTGTATTGAAGTCTAGCTAAAGAAAGGATAATAAAATTGTAATTATTTACATTATTGTCCTCATCTTTATTGTTGTTATCAAGTGACAGCAATAACAATGATGAGGACAACAGTCCGATTATAAATAGTGTAAATAATGATAATTCCTCATTTCAGAAATTCAAACAAAAATTGTAATATTTTAAAATACGAATGTTTCAACATATATATACAAGTGAGTGCTGAAAATTTCTCGTACTGACGAGGTTCATACAGTCTGGTCAAATGACGACTAAAATATCCCTCTTTAATCCTGCCGAGAACTTTCAATACTCTCTTGTATTGTGTTAATTTGAATAATAGTCATTATAGCACAATTATAATACAATCGACTTGACGCTTATCAGAGATGACATCCAACCAAAGTTAAAGAAGTTGAAAGCTATCATCTCATATAAAATGTAATTTGTGTTACATTTAAAAGTATTTCCAAGTTAATATCATTCCGTTTGGTATTAGTAAAATGATCATTATGTATTCAGTAATTGGATTTTAATATTCATTATCAGCCTAATAAAATCATGCTTGTTTTCAGAAATTAACATTTTATTATATCAAACATGGTTCTTAAAAATTATTACTTTAAGAAAGCATCAACATTTATAGCTAATGCCCCGTAACTGTATATAACATGTAGTTATAGTCATAAAACTGAGTACGAATATTTCTAAATAAAGAATGGAATAAATCGCGTAGTGTTGATATAAGTAATTTATATTACTGTAACATAAATAGTACATTTAAGTTTAACAGGCTTATGAATCACATTCAGAAAGATTTCATTTTGCCTGTTATTAGGTTTATTTCAGTCTACTGTCCATGTTATAAATTATTTCATTTATAATAATATTTTTCTCGTTATTTTGTTCCTTTTTTGTGTAAGTTTCAATGTATCTTCCTATAAGGAATTTCTAGAGCACATTTTTAAATGGATTACCTACACAGCCTCAGAGAAAACTGTCTACGTCTGACATACCAAAATCTAACGTTGGAATCAGTTAAAAAAAATAAAATTAAAATCCTTTAGAAATAGCAGTATTATCGTTATTCTTCGCTTGATGGAGATGAGCATTTAAGATTCAAATAAATATTGCTCAAAACACTAATCAAAATTAATAATAATAATAGTTTACAAAACTACGTTTAAGCAATACGGTATAATAATGTAACAGTAATAATGCTACTACTTTTAAAGTAAAGCGCAAAAATATGGCGCTGTGAGAGATCGTGTAATTAAGTGGTGGTTTAAAGGATAGATTTAATCTTCTTCAAAATCAATGAATTCTCACAGCTCATTTGTTAAAACTCGTGCTTTGAACCAGTCTATCTTGAAGCAATACGGATGTGGAGTTCAAGTGTCATCGTGTGTTTATCCTTCGTTTTCAATCTGGGCTGGTTGATCACTGCCATAAATTGACTATAAATTTTCGATAAAATTAACTAATAAATTAAGTTCATTTTGTCGCAATAAATTATAATAAATAATTACTAATAAGTTAAAAGTATGCACAGTGGATTAATGGAAGTGGTTCGCATTGAGAAATCGGGGAGCCCAGTTTGAATTTCAGTCATATCCCTTACAATAATACGTAAGGAATCCTCTTTCTCTAAATAGCAGGACAATTGGTCTATCACAGAAAGAAATTTCGGGAAAAATCTTCCTCGTCAGTCGCCTGAGCGTGTATCACACATAGTACATAACTAATTGAATAAATTAAGATGAAAGTAAATGGTAACAAATAAATGATAATTTCATCTAATAAAAATGAATAACAAAAAAAGAAATATTCATCGACAACTAATAGTAATGTATGGCAATGCTTCGTAACAAACTGTAAGATCAAAATAAATACTAGTAAAATTATTATTAAGAAAAAAAAACTTCTACTATTTTCCCATTAGATACATTATTAATAAAGAGAATAAAGAATAATATTTTAAAAAGAAATCTAAGTTGAGATTTTAATGTAGGTAAAATGCAAAATATCTATAACAGAATTTGGCAAAAGAAAATTCTACCTTACTTGAAAATATATAGCATCCACCTGGATAAAATTTCACTTAACTTACTTCTATAGTTATAATTATTTTAACTTTTACTAAAATTCGATCTTTGGCCAAAAATGATTTGAGAATATAATATCATGATGCTCATGCTGAATTATATGTGCATAATTATCTTAATAAGACAAATGTACATAAACCATATATTTGACAATAAGCGCGAAAAAAAAAAGTAATAAAGGTGTCCAGAATAAAGGGTAATGAACAAAAGTTAAATAGACTTGTGTGAATTTACAAAAAAAAAAAAAAAAAAAAAAAAAAAAAATTTTAAACGCATTTGCGCGTTGAAATGTTTTATTCTGCAAAAGGTTGATTATTTGTATTTTATAAACATTTAAGGTTGGAATAGCGATTGATGACTTCCAAAAGTTGAGCAAACTATTAAGAAACAGGCAAATATTGTTAGAAATCAAGAAAACAATATTAAACTGTTATGTAGCATTAGTTGCCTTATATGACAGTTAATGCTGAAAAATCTCTTCACAGATGAAGAAGAAACTTGACAAAACAGAAATGATGTTCTACAGAAGGATGCTGAGAATATTATGAACAGATCATGTCAGCAGACTAGGTAACAAAGTGGACACATACTTAACATCTTGAAGAGGTTTTTGTGGCACATAATGCGGAAAGATGACTTAGAAAATTTGATACTCACAGGACAGAATGAAGGTCGGAGAGACATAAGAAAGCAATACTTAACCTACCTGGCGATTTTGTGTTAATAGAAGAGGGAGTGGGATAGATGGCAAACAGATAAAAGTTAACGAGAGCTGGATAGTACTGGTAATTGTGGTGAGCCATGACCGTCAACGTTCAAAAAGGAGACAGCACATAGAAGGAGAACTGTGATTACCTTTTGATACATAAAGTTTCAAATACAAGATATCCTTAAGCTTGTTTACTAATTCTGCAATGACTGTGTTTTCCAAGGGGTTTTCATAAACATGTCTTTCGTTTGAACATTTGTGATAGCTGACTACTTTTTCCTTTCTCCAGCAAATGTGCAATAGGTATCGTTTTAAATATATATTTTTATAACTGAAAAAGTTAAGCTGATCTCATTTTACGTATTACGCACCATAAAATTCCCATTACTTCTAATTACTTGTAACCCATTTATTTCTGGTTATAGCCAATTTCCATGGTTTGCATAATTTTTTTAAAGACAGTTATGATGATACAATCTTCAATTTAATTACGTCTAGGAAAACCCTATTTCTATCAACATAGCCTGAACTCAAAACTGTCTACTTTCATATTTAGTTGATATGAAGTTGTGAAAATAATACAGATAATGTTAAAAACTTCTAGAACATTTGCCAATAAAAAATACTCCTTGTTAAACACTGAGGTAGAATTATAATTAATCCCATGGCATATCAGAAGTTAGTCCTTGGAAAGCTACAACATTCTGAAAGACCTCAGAGGTGAAAGATAAAATGCTTCTAGACTTTTTATGACTGACAGTTTGGTCCCAGGGAAAAATCATAATTGTTTACAGACTAATTTAAGCTATCATATAAAGTAAACGTACCTTAGTAATTAAGAAAATTCTTGATTCCTTTGGGAATTTCGAATCCTTTGTATAAATAAAGAGAATAAAATATTATATTGCCTTTCAGCTAAAGCGAATAGCAATGGATATCATCTACTAACTACAGCACTATTCATTTTTTTAACTCTTGGCCACCCAGCTATGTTGAAAATAAATTTTTTGTAACTCGTATTATTTTTCACATGATACAGAATAAAACCTTTAGAAGAAAATAAAAGAGTACTGTTACATAATGTTAGTTCTCCTATAAGTCACTGACAATTTCCCCACAAATGAAAACGTGAAGCAACAAAAAAATCAGTTCTATAGAATTGCTGAGAATACCATGGACCGAACATATGAGCAAAGATGAAGTTTTAGAAAATATGGAAACAAAAAGGAAACTTATACGTAACATCCATCAGAAGTTAGTTGAAATTTTAGGGTACATAATGAGGGAAGAGGGATTGGAAAATTCGATATTGACATGACATTCTAAATGTTAGAGGGGCAGTGGAAAACAATGCATAACCTACGTAGCGAGCTTGGGTAAATGGCTGGCGGAACAAGGTTTAAGAGAGATAACAAAGACAAAAATTATTAAAAGTTACAAAGGACAGGAAATTGTGGAGACCCATGATCGCCAAAGTTCTGAAGAGACACGGCACATAGAAGAAGAATCGAGAAATGTGCTATTGAAACATTATATGAAATAAATAGGCGAAATATGTTTTTTTTTTTTTTTTTTTGTTTCCCAAGGATAATTAGAAATATGATATACCTAACATAGGAATAACTTTGATGTTTATAATAATTACCTTATTGGATCTGAAGATTATAATTTCATTTTTCTAAATTAAAATTATGAAGGTTAAAACGAACAATCAGAGCAGTTAATGGGCATTGTACTCGTCTCACGAACAATTGCAAATTCACTCCTTGGCAAATTTCGTCTTATTCTTCAAGGTGCTATGTCCCTTCAAGATTTTGTCGATAATCGCTCTCCACAATTTCCTTTCTTTTGTAGTTCTTAATATGTTTGTCTTATTATCTGTATTAAAACGTTGTTCCCTCAAATATTTGCACAAGCTCATTTTTTCCTCTCTCTTGCCTTCATTGTGTTTTGTGAGTATCCCATTTTTCATGTCCTCTTTCTTCTTTAATTATCCCCGAAATTTTATCTGTCTCTTTCTAGTGTTTTCCATGTTAATGCAGATGGTTAAAGGCAATATATTTGTAACAGGGAATCGGATAAAAGACTCCAGTTTGGCTGTATTTGGTGCCGTAAGCACCAGGAGTAGCGTCCTCTTCCACAATGTGCTGTTGAGAAAAGACCTTCTACTTAATGTAGGTGGCACCACATACAATCAACTTGGAATCTTTTATCGGACTGACCCGATTATCTGTTACACTTCCTCCTTGATCTCCTGATCACAGTACCAACCTGCAAGGGAGGGGGAGTACCTTCTGGTGCTCCTTTGCGGGGGAGGTACTTCGTCCTCAATGGGCTGTTGAGAGAATATTTTATAAATAATTTGTGAAATAGCCACACTTAAGTTTCTGAATCATTCATTTTAACAATTATAATTTTAAAATTAACTAAAATAATAATCTTAGTTTAATTATTATATTGCTGGTGATTATTTTTTTTTGTAAAATCAATAAACAATAGTGAGAGATCTGTGAGATATTTTTCGGAGACGACATAAATTGGAATAAGGATATTCGAAGAATTGAGAATGAAAACAATAGAACCCAACAGGAAGTAAAAGGAAAGGTTTTAAAACAATACTCCTTAGAGTTTTATTATTACGGCATTTAGCAGAAGAAGAAAAAACAATTTTTAGCAACATTAAATCGATGTAGCGTCTATGAAATTGACTTAAGATGTTTTGCGGCCATGTTTCGCTTAAATTTCCTTAAAGAGTTAATGCAGTGAATCGTGAAACTATTTTGTAAAACAAATTGGGTCACCATGAACTAATGGCATTTACTTCAATCTTTCGGACAAATTATACCAATTAAGAATAAGACAGATCCATAGATAAAAATAGAATTAGCCAGATAGATGGATAAATAGATAGCCAGATAGATATGAACACAATTAGACAGATAGATATGAACAGAATTAGATAGAAATATATTAACAAAATTATATATATATATATATATATATATATATATATATATATATATATATATATATATATATATGTATGTATATATATATATATAATATATATATATATATATGTATGTATGAACAGAATGAACAGAATTATATATATATATATATATATATATTATATATATATATATATATATATATATATGAAAGAAATAGAAACATAGATATATATGAACAGAATTAAATAAATAGACAGGAATGGCATTAGATGGATATGAATAGAATAAGGTAAGAATAGAATTAGATAAATATAAACAAAAAAGAATTAAATAAAAAATAAAATTAGATAAATATAAACAAAATTAGATAGCTATAAAAAATAATTAGATAGCTATGAAAAGAATTACATATATAAGAACAGAATTAAAGATAGATAGATAGATATGAACAGAGTGGGATAGATAGATAGATAGATAGATAGATAGATAGATAGATAGATAGATAGATAGATAGATAGATAGATAGATAGATAACAGAATTAAACAGAAAAGTGAACAGAGTTACATGTACAGATATATATGGAAATAGATATATGGATAGATAAAAACATAATTAGATAGATATGAAGAGAATAAGATATATACGATATATAAGAACATAGATATGAAAAGAATTAGATAGATAGATAGATAGATAGATAGATAGACAGACAGACTGACAGCAGATAGATAGATAGATATGAAGTGAATTAGATAAATATGAAGTGAATTAGAATCTCAGTCAATTCTACAGAAAGTTCGAAACTTAATATAAAAGCGCTGAAGTTACAAAAACAATCTAATTAATATATTAGATGCAGTAATGAAAAGTTGCTAAAAAATACAAGAAGGCCTAAGAACGCATAGATCAATGAAGAAATGAAGTTTTTATAGGATCAAAATAAGGACGTTGAACTTAATATATCTAGCAGGTGATAGAAATCATTGAACTTTTACATTAATATTAAAATATTTTTGTCGCTATAAGTGTGAGCCTAATACAACTATTCACATTTTTTTCAATATTCATTAAAGTTAAATAAAGAATTTAAGTAAGTGTATTTATTTACATAATATACACACCCATATATATATATATATATATATATATATATATATATATATATATATATTGTTTCATTATATATATATATATATATATATATATATATATATATATATATATATTGTTTCGTTATATATATATATATATATATATATATATTGTTTCATTATAAGAAATAACATTTTGAAAAAAGCTCTTCTTCTTTCATTCATTTGTGTATATATATATATATATATATATATATATATATATATATATATATATGCACTGCGTGCCAAATTATTATCAAGATAACTTTTTGTAATATTTCAAAAGCTGTCCAATCAAATCACATAAAATTTTCACACAATGTTGGCAAGACTGACCTGCGCAATCACTAAAATTTTCGTACTGATTTGCGCAATGTAAATAAACTGGCGCCATATTTGTTATCAGCACGGTGATTTAAGAGTGCCAAATTATTAGAAAGGTTTAGTAAAATTCCCAGAATTGAGCAAGCGAAACGTTTATTAATGTTGCACGTGAATGTTTATGATAAAAAGAAGCTAATAAATAAGATAATCAAACAAATAATGACAGATACAAAGAAAGGCTCAGTTTTAAACAAATTAATAGGGAATGTGTTTTCCCTGTTTTGAAATTACTTGAAGAAGTCGACGATCCATGGAATTTGTTAATTGTAGGATGTCATCTGCTGTAATGCCGTGAGATATGTCAAGAATTGCTTTTCGCAACTCAGCGTTGCTCCTGAATTATCGTTCGTTGGCGTACAGACTTCGCTTCATAATGCTCCAAAGGTTTTCGATTGGGTTCAAACCCGGAGAATTTGCTGGCCACTTCATTTTTCGAGGTCCATCGAAGCCTAACTGTTTCAAATATTCAGTAGTCTTGTGAGCAGCATGTGAGGGAGCATTATCTTGCATAAAAACAATGGCCCTTCTGAAGGCAACTCTTTGCCTTTTCATCGACGGTTCAAGATGCGCCTTCATAAACGCTATGTATGCATCAGCAGTCATTTCGACGCCATCTGGTACTCTCCATGGGCCCACTAATGTTTTTCCAATAATACCAGCCCTGATAATTATGCCTCCACCGCCTTGTTGGCGTCTCAAACGCTGATGGCGTTCATTACCCAGATTTGCACCATCTATCTGGCCCATCAAAGTTGCTTGAATTTCATCTGTGAATAAAACTTTAGAGAAGTCAATCTTCATATTGTCCTCGGCTCATTTCAATCGATTTTGAATGTGATTTCTCGTCAACGGAGGCTTCGATACAGGTTTGACTGTTGTTGCTATTTCCCCCAGATACCGACACTGAGTATTTTTAGACACAGTAGGAGCCCCATGCGACTGAAAAGCTCTTGGCTGGTAAGTTCAGGGTTCTTCGTGGCCTCTCGTTTAAGTCTTGACATGAGACGACGTGAAATAACCTTCGGCTTGCCTTTATCTGCCCTTTTGCGTATTTTTGTAGGGTCGGCGGTGAACTTTTCCACTGTTTGGTGACACCTCCCTATCATTTTAGAAATTTCTAGGGTAGATTTACCTTTTGAGACTTCTGATGTGATAGTTTTCTTTTCAGCATCACTTAAACTGCTTTTACGGCTCATCTTTTCACTAAATTCTTACACTTTTCTAATAATGTGGCACGCTCAAATCACCGTGCTGATAACAAATATGGCGCCAGTTGATTTCCATTGCACAGATCAGTATGAAAATCTCAGGGATTGCGCAGGTCAGTATTGCCAACATTGTGTGAAAGTTTGTGTGAATTGATTGGACGGTTTTTGAAAGATTAGAAAAAAGTTATCTTGATAATAATTTGGCACGCAGTGTGTATATATATATATATATATATATATATATATATATATATATATATATATATATATATATATTAGTTTTACATTTGAAAATTAGATTTATTTAGCGTAAATAATAGGTATTTATAAAATAATAAAATATATATTCGGTAATAATTAATACAACTATTCTTGTCTCGATCCTGATAAACGAGGTATCACGAAATAATGTCGTTTTTTGACGTATTTTTTAACGTCAAAAATCGACATTATTACGTCATTATTTTTGCAGCAACCTAATATATATATATATATATATATATATATATATATATATATATATATATATATAGTATTCAGGCAGCAATCCATGTTACATGTTACATTCAAGATGCCTGACGTAGAACTTCTGTCATGTTTTTATTGAATTTTTCATGCATGTGGAAAAGATATTTCATTTTTGGACACAGTGTATGTCATATTGTTGTTTCTTCCGAGCGTTTTAGGCTTCCCAACAATATCTCTTTTTAGCAGTGCATACATATTCATGCATGTGTATGTATATTTACATATTAATATGTCTGCGCATAATTGTCATTTGTATGTATACGTGTGGAAAGTGATATGGTGACTTTATATTTCTCTTTTACGATTGTAATTCAAAAAGTCCTTTTTCATCATTTATATCCACGAACAATAACCCTCACTCAATGGCTGGTCCCATTCTGCACCCACATGTACGCATGCGTGTGAATGACATCGCTTCAAAGGTTAAACCCATAGATTCTTGACATGAAAAGATAGAACTCTGTAAAGACTGATTGAAATTCCCTTGCTTTTCTCATTGTACTGGCTCACTGACAGGTAAGATTGTTTTCAGGGCCAGCTAACTGCAAAAAGCAGAGTTGCAAACAAACTATTGCTTTTATGTCGAGTGAATGCAAAAGTCCTCCCAACCTTTCATTTTTCGTTTTTATTTTCTGTCTCTGATTTTATTTTTATTTATTTATTGTGTGTGTGTGTGAGAGAGAGAGAGAGAGAGAGAGAGAGAGAGAGAGAGAGAGATGTACTGCTCCTTAATTATTTACATCCCTTGGCCTAGTCTGACACAAGGTATCTGAAGTAAGATCTTCAATGAGGATTAAATTAGTCATCGTTGCTGCTATTTCAAAAAAGTCCTCTCAAACCCTTTTCTTCGCTTTCCTCGGTCTCTTGGTTACAGTTTCTACTATTGCTTTTTATAGGTATTTATTTGTTTATGTGTGTTTGTGTACGTGAGAGAGAGAGAGAGAGAGAGAGAGAGAAAGAGGGGTATTTTTAGAATTATTTATGGTAATTAACTTGGTTTTACCTAGTCTGGCACAAGATCATTTAAATAAAAATCAATGGGGACTAAATTAACTATCGCAGCTTCTATGTCTTATTTATTCTGTATGTGTTATATAGGAATAAATTGTTGCTGCCGACACTGAAGTTTGAAGACATATAACCAGAGATCAAAAACAGGCGACCCCATTTTGAATAGGTAAATCACGTGATGGTAAATGGAATGTATATATAGGAATTAACGTGATGTCTAAGTGATCACTATATGATTACTTCGGAAATGTGCTTGTCAAACTCTGCTTCTGTGTAGAGAGAAACCCAGACGAGTCTATGCTGAAGGGCAGAATCTCGTCTGAGGTGGTAGACAGCTACCCAACCCCGTTTTTATGGGGTCTACGGGGAATTTTTGCCCGATTCCAAGGGCTCGGATACCCCACAATAAACTCGGCGTTGTGCCACATTCGACCGCGTGGAACGGTAAGTGAATATTTTCACTATACGGATTACTATTCAGTGATTACTATTCGAGCGAGTATTATCGAGCAAGTACTATTAGTGTGAGTCTTATTAGAAGGCGTCTGACACCAGTATTGTTCAACGGCGTTACTATAGTTGTATCTGCGATTACAAAGTCTCTACTACAACGAGCATAGCAGAAGTGGCAACGAGTGTTCGTTGAATTCACAAAAGTATATCAATGAAAGCTGGACAGTTTCTTTACAATTTATCTCTTGTAGACTGACGTCCTGTGGACGTTGGCATAAATCGAGGTAATAATTAAGATGGAAGAAAATTACTATTCAAAATTATTATTATATTATTATTATTGTTGTCGCTGTTGCTGCTGGTGTTTTAATAATAATAATAATAATAATAATAATAATAATAATTAAATGCTAAAGCTTGATTACGATGATAGAAAGACGCTGAGAATACCAGATAGAACACGTAAGTAACGATAAATTTTAAACAAAATGGTAAGTAAAAATGGCACGTATAAATGAAAAAAAAAGAGGCAGGTTAAATTTATGGAACATATAATGAAGGTTAAGAGTGTGGAAAATATAACACTCACAAGACATACAGAAGGTAAGAGAATACAAGAAATGAGTGCGTAACCCACTTAATGAATCTGAGCGGGAACACATAGAAGAGTCTAAAAGAGGCGGAAAAGTGTTTTTTTACAAGTAAAAGAGGCGTGAAATTGTTGATAACCATGATAATAACTATACTGAAGAGAAACAACACATAAAAAAAGAAAAAATAATTCAGTAAGATATGTTTGGTAACCATCGGCTTACTTCATTTGTTTACTATACTTCTAAAACACTGTAGAAAGAGAGCAAAGTGAAAATCAACCGTACTATAATAGAAAAACATTTATATGTGGGAGGCATTTATGGGGGCGTGTATGTGAGAGGTATTTCTGGGGGGGTGTATGCGGGATGTATTTCTGGGGGGGTGTATGTTACAGGTATTTCTGGAGGTATATGTGGGAGGTATTTCTGGTGGTGTATGTGAGAGGTATTTCTGGGGGGTATATGTGGGATGTATATCTGAGGGGTATATGTCGGATGTATTGCTGGGGGTGTATGTGAGAAATATTTCTGGGATGTATGTGGGATGTATTTCTGGGAGATGTATGAGGGAAATATTTCTGGGGATATACGTGGGAGGTATTTCTGGGGGTATATGTGGGAGGTATTTCTGAGGGTATATGTGGGAGGTATTTCTGGGAAGGGTATATATGGGATGTATTTCTGCCGATCCATGTGCATATACGTCCAACCCAAGAAAATATGTTAATGATACTTGCTGTTAGTTTCTGAGAATAAATCCAGTTAATTAATGTTCCATGCATACAAATCTCTATGTAAAGGGTAGTACTCGCTCAATGTTTCATTAACTTAAAATCACATTTGATATAAAGAGTTCTTATCTCATGACCCAATGGAATAAAAAAAAACATTATAAAAGATTATATATTCAAATCGATGTCTTTAAAGCGGTCGTTATTACAAGGACAAGTAAAAATATATCAATGCTTTTGCTATAAGATATCTTTAGGTTTGGGGTTGCTGCTGTTACAGTGTAAACATGGCCGCTCCGCTAGCACTGTGTTCCATGGCGGAACAAAGACCAGAGATCCGAATATACAGAGGACATACTACCACATCGATGATAACTCGCCAGTTAGTTATTACCATCTCTCGAGGTTGCTGAATCTTCACTGTATATGTGTATCCCGTATGGTATTTACGTGACTGATATATATATATATATATATATATATATATGTATATATATATATATATATATATACATATATATATATATATATATATATATATATATATATATATATATATATATATATATATATATATATAAATGAACATCCACTATAGGGAAACTGGTGAAAATTTTCGGTCGATCAAGAAATCATTCTTCCACAAAACTCTGATATTCGGTTATTTGGTAAAATTTGTGAATTGGATCGAGCCGATAACTTTTCAGCATCTCTTTGTATGTATTTCTTCTTTTTTCACTATTTAGATAATTCATAAAGTATTGGAGAGAAATCGCGTGAATTCGGATATGGTACCAGTTAAGTGAATAGGCACAGATAGAAAATACGACAACTATGTTTTTTTCACCTTTGATTTATTTACCTGTACACCGAAACGTTCCTAAGGGAATTAAAAACAATTAGAAGGATTTATTTTCGGCGGGGAAAACCTTAACAACTTACGCTAGGCAGATGAAGTTTTGCTGATGTCAGATTTAGAAAGTGAAATAACTATTAGATAAGGTAATCCGTGAATTCACGAAGAATAGATATATCTAATAGAAGACAGAATGCTTAGTTGTCAGCAAAAGATATAACTCAAAGAGTGAATAACATTGGTGACATAAAACTCAAGCAGGTGCAGGAATTTAACTTGGAATTATAAAAACCAGAGAGGGAATGCCTACCACATGAATGTACATATAAATAGCGAAAAAGTTGTATTTTTTTTAACCAGGGCATTAAGATAGTTCATTAGAAACAAAGAAAATCGTTTTTCTATTGTCTAATCGGATATAGAGCTGTGAATGCTAAGCATTCTCCCCACATTGAAAAAGAAAGACTTCAAGTGACAGATGTATGGTTCTAAAATCGAATAAGAATACCGTGAATAGACTATAAGTGAAACGATGATTCCTATTTTTAAAATAATATAAACAAAACCAAACTTTTACTAACAATAAAAAAAAAAAAAAGAAATAGCAGAAATCTTTGGGACACATAATGAGAAGAGAAAACTTAATGAGAATTAAACACTTGAATGGCACATTTAAGACGACAGAAGCAGAAGAGAGTGAGAAAACTTTGTGACAATTTTGAGAAATAGATGGCAGAACAAAACAAAGAAGATTTGTCCAGGATGAAAAATTACTTTACTTACTTAAAGATTGACAAAAGAAGGACTTTTTTTGAGGGCCATATAAACCACGTCCTGAAAAACAACCTAGCACTTAAAGATATTTTTGAACATATTTTCTGTCTTCTTTATATTTGTAATTTATTTAAATTTTTCAGTTCTAATTTAAATTTATTCATTTTATTATAGTTATACCGTACCTATGGACTATAATGCGTATGTCCCAATCCTTATAAATACAGTAGAATATACTATATGTAGTAATCATTAGCATTCACTCATATTGTAAATACTCATTGGGACTAGTTTTTAGAATTGTTTTATTCCCCTCCCCCCACAGACAATGAATTTTAAATATGGGGACTAGTTAGTATTTTCATAGAGACAATGACGTATGATGGTGGTTGTAGCAAGAAAGGTACGTAAGAATGTGTTGTTTTGATGTAAGGAATATTGTTCGTACGATTGAGTCAGTTTTGCGGCTAGCTAAGTTATAGTTAAGACAGAAGAAGACCGTCCTTTCCCCCAAACCCCTTTTCGGTCATGTGCTACATTTCTGTATTAAACAGAATAAATATCATTAGCATTCACTTGAGATACTTACCTGCCCCAGGGCTCCGTCCCTGGGCTGGTGGTATCACGGCTACGACTAGCTTGGACCGGCTCCGAACCGCTTGGACAAGCTATGACTAGCTAAGACCAGCTATGACTAGCTTAGATAAGCTATGGCCAGCTTAGATAAACTATGGCCAGCTATGACTAGTTTAGACCAGCTCTGATTAGCTTGGAGAAGCTATGATCAGCTAAGACCTGCGGCCCGAGTGAAAACACTCGGGTCCCCACATTAAAAAGTGACCTTGTGCCACAACCTGACTCAGTGGGGGGGCGTCAAGTAAATATCCATTAGCATTCACTTCCGATTCAGCTTCATTCACTTCTAGCTCACCACTAGCAGTTGATTACTTACTACACGTCGCTGGCGAATCTTGTATGTTGTTACTGTTATAAATATTATCGTTCCATTTCCAACCTTCGTTTTGGTTATTTTTATTCAGTAACCTTTTCCTAGTTTACAACATTTTGGCGACGTAGATGAGATTCGAACTCAACGCGGGAAGACCACAATAGATCCCAAAATGTTGTAACCTAGGAAAAGGTTACTGAATAAAAATATCCGAAAGGAAAGGAGGAAATGGAACGATAATATTTATAACAGAAACAACATAAAAGATTCTCCAGCGGCGTATAGTACGTAATCAACTGCTAGTGGTGAGCTAGAAATGAATCAAGGTGGATCACGTGAAATCCTAATGACGATATTCACTAACCGCCCCACGAGGTTGAATGTGGCAAAAGACCAAGTTTATTGTGGGGTATCCAAGCCTGTAGGCTCGGCCAAAAATTACCCATAGACCCCATAAAAAACGGTGTCAGGTAGCTTTCTTCCCAGACGAGATTCTTCCCTTCGTTTGGGGATCCTCTCTGCCCAGAGGCAGAGAGTTTGACCAGCACACTTGGAAGGGAATCCCAATGATTAACACACAGTGTATATTCTACTGTATTTATAAGGATTGGGGCATACCCATTATAGTCCATAGGTACGGTATAACAATTATATAATTTTGACGGCATGTTTATTCAGATGATAGGCGATAATGGCTTTCCGCATATTATCTGTGAATTACCATGAATATTTGAAAAAACAGTCATTTGGTTTCCCCTTGCCTCGTCCACGATTTTTGAACTCAGAGTTTTCTTCTCTTAAACAGGTTGCCATCCAAGGCTTGAGAACGTAAACTTTTCTGCCATGTATCCCATAGCTGCAATGTGAAGTAAATATAGCAATCTAGAACACATCTTGAACTCGATTTGCCGGATACACTTTCCGTTCTGATAATCGTTACGCTCTTCCTATATATTCTCATGATTAACTTCACTTTTATCCCATGAATTTATTTTTTTTTTTTCCAAAAGAATTTTAACATCATTTCTAAAAATAATCTCAGTCAAAGTAAGTCGGTAATGATAATATCACATAAGGTGTTACAGGGATTGAAAGAAAATGATAGAACTTTAGTTAGAAGAAACGGCAATTAAAGAACAGGATTCAGGAAGACAGAAAATTACAATTGACGTTACATTTAAAAGGCTGAAGCAAGAACCAGAAGAAAATAATACAGGCGAGAAAAAATTATCAGAATAAGACTCACGGTTGACTCATGAAGTATTTCAAAAGTAAAATGATAACATCTAGTTGCCAATCTATTAATGCGCTTAAAGTCATGTGGTTGTGGTACAAGGAGGAAGGCTCATTAGAACAATTGCCATGAAAGTATTTACGGAGGGAAGTTACATCATGTTAGGAAAGTGACATGATGCCAAGATGCTAGGTCAAGACTAATAACCTTACAATCTCTTTAGACTCTGTCGATAAGATCCAGATATCTAGCAGGAGAAAAAAGATATGGCAGATATATTTAATGAACATAGGAATGATAGATTTATAAATGTTTAAAATTGATTCCAACGAGAATTATTTTTATTTTTCTTATAAGCTTTCCTTCCTTCAAGTTTATTCTGTAAAAAAGACTTACATTAGATTCGTACTTATTATTATCATAACTATGTCATTAGTTTCATACTTATTATTATCATAACTATGTAACAGACTACCTATAAAATAACCATTACATATCTACATATTTATTACACATTCTGACATCTGTTTATACGTTCTATTTATGTTGGCTAAATGATCAAGTTTACATTGATTTAAAATTCATCTTCCTGAATTATCAAAGGCACTGAACGATCAAAACATTGCCAGCTTCAAAGACAAATGATAAATTCTGTATTGTAATAAATGAACTCTCTATAGACAATCATTATGAAATGAAATATTCCACATTGCAGAATAACATATATTCTAATATCTAATGTTTTCATTGATATCAAAACACGCAATCATGTGATCTCTTCTGTAAACTGGGAATTCCTAAAAATTAATCGAAATAACAATTTGAATAGGTCAATAGTTTCTATCGCTTCTATGATACAAAAGGATCAGCTTTCAGAAATGCTAATGAGAATATTCTTCTTTTCTTATAATCATCACCATCGTTATCATCATCATTAATATTATGACAGAGTTCAATTATTATTCACACAAGTAGTTGCTGGTAGAGTACATTGAGTATTAGGTTGGTGCAAAAAATAATGACGTTTTTTGACGTATTTTTAACGTCAAAAACGTCATTATTTTTGCACCAACCTAATATTAAGAGATAGCAAGTTTCCTTAATATTTCTGTACTCTTCTCAATATTCTCACTGTTTTCAATAATATCGAAGTTTGGATTATTCAAACGCTTCTCATAAAATCCAGTTTCTCCATCCTTTTTAGTTCCAGTGTTCCGATAATGACTAGTACGTCTGCAACTTTAATGTTTCACAATTTCCTCAAATAAGACAATAGTCCTAATTTGGCTTTATATTTGTCTTAAAAGTTTAAACATAAGCAGGGATTCTATTAGGTTGGTGCAAAAATAAAGTCGATTTTTGACGTATCTTATAACGTCAAAATCCGACATAATTTTTGCACCAACCTAATATTATGCGTAGTGGCGTTAGCATAGCTACTTTATAATTGTCGAAACAAAGAAACAAAATGACTTTGCGATAACAAATATACGAAGCCCAGTTAACCCAGTTTGATAAGGGTATACCAAATATATCACAGTCAAATATGAGCAACGTGATTATATGGTTTGATAAAAGCAGGTGCGGCTCAGTTACAAATGCCTTCCTGTCGGATAAATTCCCTCCGTCAGACAGGCTAAATAGGAACCTCGCGTCCTTCAAACTTAAAAATATTACAACCTTCTCGACAGACAGCTATGATGCTTGCTTACTAATTTAGTTCATGTACGTAGATGCAGCAACCATTAGGGGACATAGTCAGCTAAGTAAAGTCAAGCACCTGACAAGCAAATTTGTGTTACAGAAAGGGATATTTTCTATAGCCCATCTTAATTCACCAAGATAATGTATGTACATGTTATCACTTCAAATAAATTAGAAGCAGAAGTCATGAGAGTCATTCCTGGAATAATATTAGGGCATTATTATTATTATTATTATTATTATTATTATTATTATTATTATTATTATTATGTTATGTTTCCTGCTTTGTACCCTGTAGAGCTTACTTTAAGCTATGTTTCGTAGGCCCTATAGGAGAATTGTCATTTAATTGATTGCATTTTTCTTAATATATGGAATGTTCCTAGTAGGGCGATCTTCAGGGTAACTTGTATGTTGATGTTACCTGTGATACTGTTAGTAAAATTGCCCATTCCTTTTCTCACGATTCCTATTGGTACAGCTCTTGTTACTATTGGTACAGTCTTAGTATTCATTCCCAAATTCTGTTAATCTGGATCTCCAGGTCCTTCTATTTCGATGATTTCTCGATAATTTTCATGGAAGCTGCAATTATTATCGCCGAACACAAACTTTTTCAATTCCCGGCTTTCTATTTTCTGATGGTTTGTTTTACAAGATATCCAAAAAAGTCTTTACTGTTTTTGATTTATTAGAAAAAAAAGGGTATAGAGCAATTATAACATAATATTAGTCCCCAAAGTAATCCCCATTGGGATCCAGAATCTTTTACCAACGCAATGCTATGTTGAGAAAGCAACGAAAAACAGACTGTCACTTATTGTTGCTTGATAGATTCTGATAATGTATACGAGACCCACTCGCTAAATTTTTACGCCTTCCTTATGAGGAGCAGTTCAAGGTTGAAACCTAGAAGTATTTTGTAAACCCACTACATGTTTGGCTGTTGTCCTCCTCTATGTCCACCTTCAAGGTTTTATCCTCTAGGACCTGTTGCCGGCCACTGCCAGGTTCATAACAAAGGCACCGATCTCCTGACCTGAATTTCCGAAACCAATTCCTGGCAGAATTATCACAGCATTATCTCTAAAGACTTGACATATTCAGCGTTTTGATTCGGCTGCGGACAAGCCTGCCTTAAAGTCATAAAGCAGACAGCCCCAAACGACCTGCCATGTTTCCTCGTTGCAGATCAAGCTATAACTGATGTCTGTGCGCAATGTACCTGCTTTGGTCAAGTGCAAATTAGAATTATCAGATGAAATATGATTATTATTATTAATGCTTGAATCCGTACAAATTGCTTCATCTCATCGTTATTTGATCTTAACAACCTTAACACAATACTGCATTAAGAATCATAAACATTAATGAAGGTAATCATATCAAGAAGTAAGAGGATACTAACAACAGGATTTAAAACTAATATTTTTTTTCCATTTCATTGAAAGAAATGTTAAATAATTGTTTCTTTCTTACATTTTCTCGCTGATTTGTCTTCTACATCTTTCCAAGCGATAGTCCATTATTTATGAAATATTGATAAGAGACATTATTTACATTATTCGGACTATTGTTCTCATCTTTGTCGCCATATTTGTTACAACGTTTCGGCCGTTATACGCTCCGGCCTTCTTCAGGTGGCTGGAATGTCGAACTTAATCCTTTAGTTCAAGGACACATGGCACAGTGGATAAAGGCGTTGGTTAGATCCAGTGACAGGACGCAAAGAGTGTGAGTTCAATACACGGTTAAGGCAGTGGAAAACTTTCAGAGGGAAATTAACAGGAGATAACTGACATCCATTAAACATGGCACGTGAAACTAGAACAGTCTACCCCAGTGAGCGAAATAGAGGGTTCACTTCGACATTCCAACCACCTGAAGAAGGCCGGAGCGTACAACGGCCGAAACGCTGTAATAATCCGGCGACAAAGATGAGGACAATAGCCCGGATAATGTAAATAATGTACATAATACCTTATCTCAGAAATATAGACAGATATTGATAACAAACATTAAAAATGTCCCTTCTTTTGTCCATCATTCCTTTGTTTCATTTTGTTTAATTCAGTAGTGCCAGTAACATGTCTCTTCCGTCATTTCCGGTTATCAAAACGGACTAGTTCATTATTCATGAGGTACTAGCAGGCCAGAAGGGTCATGCTAGCTAAGGGATGTATATTCCGTTTTTTCTTAGAATACCAAAGATTCTTTTCCATATCTTTGTATAATAATAAAAGTCTAATGAATTCAAACACACGCATATACACACAAACACACACGCATATACACACAAACACACACGCGTACACACAGACACATGCGTGTGTATGTGTGTGCATGTATATATTGCAAGTTATATGTGTCGACGACATCTATTTAACTCTATGTCCATAATTTTAGTTTTATTTTCCTGTATGTTTATACGGATTTAAATATGTTTGTATGTATATGTGTGTGTGTGATTGCTCTCATTTTTTTAAAAAACTTCCTTGCGTATTCATTTTAAGTTGTTTTCTTGTGATATCTCATACCTTTACAATAATTTTACACATAGACGAAGCTAAATGTATATATGTATTTGCGTGTACATATATGCAATTTTTGTAAACATGGAAGCAGGAACTATATGCTGACGCACTTTTTTGTTAACTTGCCATTTTATTTCTTTTTTCTCTGGTGTATGAACACACCGGATGTAAATACGCTCAATTTCACATACTTTCACGCCATCATTCACACGTGTTCTTACCTTGTTGAACATAAGAAAGAAGGGCGTGTATGCAGTCTTCTTTATTTTCTTTTTCTTTTTAAATGAACGTTCGCACAAGCATATTATAAGGTACTTTGCTCTCATTATACGACGGACACATATTTTTATGAGGTATAACCCTTAGATCCCAATTTTGGCAAGGGCCCACGAGACAGCTGCAAAGAGTAAGTAGTAGATGCTGGTCAAATATTTACTAACACCTATTAGAGCAATTCCATACCTTTTGATTTATTAAACCTCAGAGCGAAAGTGAGGGCATTAGTTTCGACTATAAAGTAATTATTAAAAAATGAAAATTCTATAAATAAATTGATCTCATGAAAGAATATATATTCCGTCTTAAATTTATAAAAACACCAAGTACTGGAATTTAAAAGTGAGTATACATTTTTATAAAGTTCCTTTTATTTTCTATATAAATGAAATGGACAAAGTCTGACAATTATTTAAAGACATTTTATATTTATACTTTTTTTTTTTTTATAGATACAAATATTTAAGTAAATGCTCTGTTTTTATAATAAACAGTATTAATAACATTACCGGCCTCAATGCCCGAGAAATTTTCATAGAAAATATTCGTTCTCTGACAGGAATCGAAGCTGTATCCTATACAGAACCGTCATTTAGCCTGACGTGCTCTTAACAGATCGAGTCACAGAGGATCGTTCGATTAGCAAGGTCGAACTTACTGACTTTAAACATCAATCTTCCATGAATCTCTCACGTACATTCATATATGCTCAACGCGTATCCAAATGTAAACAAATGACGTCCCACATTATGAAATAGACAAAGTCCGACAATTATTTTAAGTTAATTATTTTCTGTTTATACGTTATTATTTAAGATACAAATATTTAAGTAAATGCTCTGTTTATAATAAACAGTGTTAACCGGCCTGATTTCCCTGATAAATCTTATAGAAAATATGTGCACTTTGTAAAAACAGTTATTTAACCTTGCTAACCAGACTCTTCCTTCGTAGCTAAATGGTATAGCGCGTCAGGCTATATGACGGTTCCGTGTATGATATAGGTTCTATTCCTGTCGGAAGACATAATTTCTGAGATTTCTTGGACATTCAGACCGGCAAATGTTGTTAATACTGTTCATTGTAAACAGAGAAGTATTTGTTTGCATAAAAATAACGTATAAACAGAAAGAATATATATATATATATATATATATATATATATAAAAAGATAAAAAAATAAAAAAACAAATGAAAACTACAGACAAAAGTTCATTTTCTCCATCAAGACATTCATTTCTGTAGTTTAGTGCTAGCAGCAAGCAGAAATATTTCTCCTCCCGATGATGGCCATTTCGGCCGAAACTAGTCGAGGAATCTAAATGGAATAATAATAAAAAAAGCGAAAGAATATTAATCTACAACCCAGTGTGTCTGAGGATTTTAATTTTTTAATTTTTATTGTTCAATATATATATATATATATATATATATATATATATATATATATATATATATATATATATATATATATATATATATATATATAAAAATAAAACGCAAAAAAAGGTCGATGTTTAGTCATTCTAAAAACAGTAAAAAAAAAAGTCAATATTTTCATTATCAAAATATTGACTACATCTTTTGCCTTCTAAACAAGTATGACCCTATCTGTCTCCGAGTTTGCTAATTTAGAGAACACATATTGAAGGATTTTCTCCAAAGACTCTACGGTAATCTGTTTCAGATCCTCAGGTGTGTATTATGGGTGTTGCACGTCACTTGCCATCATTAATAATAAAAATCTAGAAACAAGGAGTGCTATAAGAAATGAGTTGCAGAATAGTTATTTTTTCATAATGGTAACTCTCAATGTTTTACCGTTACTTTTCCACTTTTTTATTGGTAGCTTTATGAGAAAGCTGTGTAATGTAAAGTAATGTTTTGCTATTTAAGTCCTGTTAAAGTTCTATTAATAATAACGAGAAAGTATAGCCCAGTCAGTACAACTACCATATATCATAATTTTCAGTTAAACTATTAGCAACCATTTTCGGCGTTGGTTATACAAAAAGAAAAGAAAAATCTTGTCAACTTTTTCAATGATTAAATCCCATTCTGTAGATTAGAATATGAAGATTATTTCTGTTCACTAACATCTGGCTTTTTTGTGACATTTTCACAAATACAGTTAGTTCGTACTGGTTTTACATGAGAGATATTACCCAACTACTTATCATATTTTTCTACAATTTTTAAACAATTTTGTTAGATTTTCAATAGTTTTGTTAACGATTCAACGACTAGCATTTTCAGAAATTTTCTTTTCAGCTCCTTTCTGTACTTCTTTATAAGAGCCAGAATTTCTTATAATAATCATTCGGAATGATCATTGGATTCTACTTAAGAGCACTTTTGAAGCCCTCAATATTTACATGAAAAGAGAAATATATTAAAATACTTTGAAGATCCCACAGTATCCTAACTATTCCATATCCAATGCAAAATAAAAGTCTCATAAAATAAACAGAAATAAATATCGATCCCTCCTGTCAAACGCAAGAAATGAAAAAATATAATGTTCTACCCACAAACTCTATCACAATTACAAGTGAAAAGAATTTATCTAAAATCAATATAAATTTTGTTACAACTACGTCTAAAATACTAAAAGATTTAATCAATAAAAGCAAAACAATAAGCTAAAACTGGAAGGAGGAATTTATTCTATCACCTGTAATGATTGCCAGAAATAATAATTTGTAGAAACCTCAAGAAGTTTAAATAAAGATAAACTTACAAAAGGTTTTTTTTTTCAAAATAACATATTAAACGCATTAGTTACTCACGGTAAGAAGACAGACCACATTTTCTTTTAATATAAAAATGCAATTCTAATTAAAAAAGAAGACACTTCACTAAGACGAAAATGTCTAGAAATTACATTAATCGCTAGTTTATCTACACTAATTTTTCGTCAATGTTCTTACAATTTTTCACCATTCTTGGCAGATCTTCTGTTAACACAATGTGGGATATTTAATAACAAATTTAATGGAAACAAAATAAAAATAAAAATAAATGAAATTGGCTAGATTATATAACTAAAACACATAAAAAATAATTTTAAATTCCCAGCGACTCACGTTCGTGCGCATGTGTATTTGCATCAACGTAAACAAGTCCGGTGAAGTCCTAAATAACAAAATGCGGTAAACAAAACCCTTTTCCAATTTGTTATATTATTTATATATATATATATATATATATATATATATATATGATTGTGTGATTGAAAATTAACTCCCTATTTTATGCATGATGGACTGTGTATTGTAAAAATTATAGTTAGACAGGATAGTCCATGATACATAAAATAGGGAGTTATTTTCAATCAGCCAGTATATTAGTAGCAATACGGGCATTGTACGATACAAATTTTTGGAATATTTTATCTTAAAAATAAAATAGTTACCTTGAAGCCAGAATTGGTCATGTAAAGGTTTAGACCACGTAACTACTCAAAAGTATATATATCATTATTTGTGCTTTTGCTGAAAACTTTTCCTTATAAGTATTTGAGAATCTACAATCTTTATTTTTTATATTTCCAGTTTTCCTATTCTTTCTCAGAACCACTTTTGCCTTTAGAACGACAGTGACATAAACGATAATATTTCCATATAAAAAATGAAAAAAAAATCTCTTCCTTCAAACAAAGGAAAATATCTTACAAACTCAGGAACCGTTTGAATATCATAATGAGATGCTTTTACCTGATGCAGTTTAAAAAATGAATGCATGCTAGGAAGTAATACGTACGTTTCTTGCTGTTTATATAAAAAAATCTATTGCAAATCAATTAGCAGAAATCTTTGATTACAGCATTTAATCCACTTAAATTTTTGCAGGTAGTGTAATGGCTATCCGTGCGAAAGAAGGCGACCCAAGTTCGAATTCCAACCAAGTTCAGTGCTTTATTTCTTTTTTTATTAATGATTTTGGAAAAAAAGTATGAATCTCCGTCTCATCTCCGTAGCTATGGATTAAAAAGTAATTTATACTAAGGTGTCTAAACTTGGGGAGTCGCCGGCATTGTAGAAGGACTGATCTGAATTTAAAACAGTGGAGAAAGAAAAGAATCTTGAAACTACTCCTTATTATATCGCAAAAATCCATTGCAATTTACAGATAATAAAGACAAGGAATCTATGGTGGGCTATGCTCACAAAATACTTAAGGGAAATGGCACTCCCCAAAATTTCATATTTGAGAACATTGTTATGTAGATTATATATATATATATATATATATATATATATATATATATATATATATATATATGAGTAAAATGTCAGGCAGCTGGTCAAAAATTTATAACACAGAGAATCAAATTAACTGAAGAATTTTAATATTTTTGAACTTGGCAAGATTGACATTCTGCGGCTACTCTTTGTGCATGCAAGGTAGATATCTGTTTGGTCTGCTCAAGTACTTACTCCCACTATTTTCCGTCATTTAGTGTGGCATACCTCCGATGAGATATAATTCCAATACACTTGACAAGAGAACTGTTAAAAAAAGGTTAAATCATTCTTTTTAAGGATATTAGCTTAAAGAATAAATGTATGTTTATGCGAGTGTGTGTATTCATGTGCAAACGTGTGCGCTGTGTGAGTTGTGTGTGTGTGTGTGTGCAGGGTGCCGCTTGACGTTAGGGAACATAAATATAAAACGACTGAACATAATGTTACACAGCATGTGCCAAATTTTGTCATTCTCATTCTGATTTCAGACATCAAGAACAGGAACATAGCAACTTCCATTCTGATACATAAAAAGAAAAGTCACAATTTGTTCCTAGTAGTAGCCGCCAATAACATCTATTCAGATATAACGAGCTTCTTGAACGTTCTTAGTTGAAAAGGTGTTTCAGCTACTTTGTGACGTAGTAACATACATAGTAGAGAACCGTTTGTGTTTGAACTTTAGATAGTAATTCATCCTGTGATAAGGTTCAGAGGAGTGAAAGCAGTGGGTGCAAGCAAGCGTCATTCCACAGAAACGTGTCTGTGATTATTGTTCAATTAAAGCCGTTAGAAAGGGGTTTTGTAATGGACCTTCGAGAAGCTGGATCTTCATAGTGGACGAGATACATTAGTTCTTTGATGATGGCAAAACAGATTTAAAAAAAAATTATTACGCATTCAGACCAGATCACAGAAGATCAGGTATTACAGACGGTCGCCAAAATTGACGCATTGAAATGAAACAGTAGCAGACCGTGTGGCGTCCACAGCACAGAACGTAAGAAATGGTTTGAGGAGTGTAAATATAAATCACTAGGAATCACTTACATGTCTCTAGTCTAACTTACACCAACGTCGTAACATGCGTCGTGTACCTGAGGATTAAATAATGTTATTTTATATTAAAAAATAAGAACAGGTTTCTTCTTCATGCAAGGGATGGCCGTTTGCGCGGTGTAAATGAGAAATGATGTTTCTAGCGGAATTTTGTTCACGACAGATTAAGACAAGCTCTGACATCATGGTGTGTATACAATAAGTGACAACATAGTTGCGTTTAGTATTTGTAGTATGAGCATTAAACACAATGGATATCTAAAGCCTTGTTCAATCCGTTCTGTTGCTATTCCAGAAACAGTGGCAGTGTTATGTTCCAGCAGGATAATATCAGTGCCACTCAACATATTCTGAAAAATATTAGTCAACTTCCCTATCAGCTACTGTTGTTTGTGCTATATATCCTCATCTGTAGAAGCTATTGCTAATCCGTCAAATACGTCTTGATGACTGCCATGTCTTAACAGTGAAGCTCTCTATTTTCTTTTTATATTTTCTCATGCCTTTTTCAAGAGCATTTACTTCCTATTTGAGGCCAATCTGCAACTTTTTACTGTCATGTTTTTTCTTCTTTAAATGCATTATACCCACAGCACTTTTATCATTTAATCGCTCCCCTGAGAATTCAGATCTGGAACTTTCGTTTTTTTTTTCTTTTTTAAATTTTCTCGGGCAAGGTTCTTTCCACGTATAAGAGAGGTTAAAATGTATGGTCCGACCAAAAAGTAACACCTAAACTGGTTTGATATCTGAAAAAGAGTTTGAGAAATGTTTTTGGTAGGGTTGCTTTAACACGTTGAGATATTTGTAACACCACGTCATATATATATATATATATATGTATATATATATATATATATATGTGTCTGTGTGTATGTGTGTAAATATTCTCAGATTGTGTATATCTGTAGAAGAGAAAATGAATGAAAAGACAAGACGAAAACTATACTTATATATTAGGTTGGTGCAAAAATAATGACGTAATAATGTCGTTTTTTGACGTTAAAAAATACGTCAAAAAACGACATTATTACGTCATTATTTTTGCACCAACCTAATAGTATATAGTCTCTATGAGGAAACCCGTCGGCTAAACTAAGTATAGTTTTCTCTCGTCTTCTCATATATATATATATATATATATATATATATATATATATATGAATATATACTTTACAAATTTGGTCTCCTAATGTTTTAAGTTAAAAGATCTACATGTTATTTTCTCTTTTTATTTTTTCACACGTGTATTGGGCTTTTTTTAATACTGCTGTTTCCAGGTCCAATTCAAATTTAACCATTAATCTTTTAATATATATATATATATATATATATATATATATGGAGAGAGAGCGAGAGATGTAAATATGTGTTTGTGCTTGTTGAAATGCGTCTGTAGTTGCAATAGTGATATCAATAAAGTATTCATTATATGATAAAATAATTTATTATAATTTTAGTTTCGGAACCAAAATTATCACACTAAGTCTCTCAAAATACCATCAACACCTCTTTAAAATATCTGAAAAATATTCTTTTTTTTAAATAAATAAATATCTTATCATTCACATTTATAAATCTACCATTCGTCCTTGCATTGAATATTTCTGCCATATCTTACCTGGTGCTCCAGCTTCATATATCCAGATTCTTGACAATATCCAAAGAGACTGTAATGGAATCGGTCTTCATCTGGTGTTAGGTGAAGTGATTTTCCTCTGTCTTTTTTATAAATATTATCATAGCAATTGTTCTGATGATGTCTCCTCCCTGGTTCCTCAATCGCATAAAATGAAGTTTACTATCGGATTTACAACTTAGTCTCACAGATTTACTGTTGAAATAGATGGCTATAACTGTAAGTTCTAAGTTATTAGATTCTTTTCTTAGTTCACGTCTTTGGAACTCTTTCGATTTCTTGCTTTCGTGCCACCTACATTCTTAAAAACTTTAAACACAAAATCAATCGCTATCTTCTATCTTCCTGAATTCTTTTATTTTACTTTCTCTTCGCAAAAGTCTTCTCATACGCTTTTACTCCCAGCAACCTCTATTGTTTTAGTGACACTGTCGCCTTGTTTGGGGCGAAATGATTAAAATAAAACATTTTCTTTTCAATTGATCTGTTAAATACTGGACTGTTATTATTCTCTAATAATTATTTTTCATGATTGATTTCATTACAAATTTCATATTTAACAGCTATAGCAAGAAGCATTGTTACATGCATTTCCTAAAGAATTATTTATACAGTAAAACATAGATTTTTAATCTTATACCCATTGAAGAAAATGATGACTTCGCCACATCTTTGAAATCCATTAATAACACAAGAGACAATTATTCATGTCATCTTTGACATCGTCTATTTTTTCCCGAGTTTAATTATAAACTGATGGATGTTTTTCGATTTTTTCTTTGTATCAGCTCTTATCCTATATTAGCAATCTACCGCTTATTCTCCCTCGAGGACTTTTCGTTAGTCTCAGACAGTTTGCACTGTTCTTTGGCTCATCGCCCATCCATTTTTTTGCCATGTGATATTCTTACCGAAACAATATTTGGATATATCAAATCCAGCTGTTTTATTTGATTTTGCCTTAATTGTTTTCTGTTTTTCCATAATTATCTGAATTTGTTTTATTTTTACTTCCGCCTCTTGCTTTAGCTTCTGCTTTGAAATTTCCCGTCACTGTTCCTTTTCAAAGTTCAAGATAACGTTTGGTTAAAAGCCAATATACACTACCCGTATGCGCAATGCGTCGTATAAGCGTTTAAACGGTTTTCGTCTTTGTTCATAAAGTTGAATAATAATAATAATAATAATAATAATAATAATAATAATAATAATAATAAGTATTATTATTAGTTTATAGCAATAATGATGTGCCTCAAATGTAATAGCTACAGAGAGAGTAGAACAAGCGAGTCGAGTTCAAATTACGATAGAGGCTGTTCGGTTCATTTTCGGAAAAAAATATCGTTTTTTTAATCATTTCACCTTAAGCAAGATAATAAAGTCCCTAAGACGCAAGGGGTTACTGAGTATTAGGAAATATCAGAAAAATATATTATTAAGGAGAAAGGAAAATAAAATGACAAGAATTAAAAAGACAGAAGGTAACTATTAATAAAGCATTTAAATTTTTTGAAGATCAAGCAAGATGCCGGAAGAAAGTTCCATAAATTTGAAATGCGAAGGAAGAAACTGTTAGCATAGAACTTCCGGCTACGTCTAGACATTTCAACTGTAAAATGACAATGCTGATAATGTTCGTAGGAAGAATATGAAAGTGCCCACAACAAGTAACAGATTAGACTCGGATTTATTTGGTAGCAATTAATCCAAGAAACACTTTCGAATTTAACATCATTGCGAAAGCAAAGGAAAATTGGTACAATGTAATATGAAATCATAAACTAGTACACTGTAATATTAAGTCATAACAAATTGAAGATAATAAAGAAAAATGAATCAGTAGAAAGTTGTGATTTCCTATGTCCTGATATGATATTAAAAATAATAAGGAACATACTATCAGCTTCATAAATATAGCTTATACTATTTATTTACATAATTACTGTTTCCTCAACAGTAGTAACTGGTAGCTTAAACTGGAATTTTCTTCTCAATAATCCGGAATTATCTTTCGTATTATACATGTATTCAGTAATGCTGTTATCTTGATAGACACGACTCTCTTTTAGATTTTCAGGTTCCAGCCATTTTTATTAGGATCTATAAGATCAATCCATGTTTTCGTTACTTTTCTTTTATGCGCTATGTCTCCTTCAGAAAGTGGGCAATCATAGCTCTCGACAACTTTCTCTCTTTTGCAGTTTTTAGTAATGCTTTTCTGTTTGCAATCCCACCTAGTGCCTGTTTTGTGAAGCGTGTATACAAGTTCTGCATCTGTGAGGATATTGCCTAGCATTAATTACCATATATCAGGACTGATATTACATAAAAAAATTTTCTTTCTTTTGTAACGAAATTTTCCTGATTCTTAATATCTTGTTTAGCTTTTAGAAGTCATCTTTCACTATTCAAAAGCATCTTATGATGCCGGTGTTACATTTTCCGTCCTTTGTTAAAAAAGTACCTAAATAAATAAATTTTCTTACTTGATTAGTTCTGACATCTCCAATGTGTAAATCGTATTAGAACAATTTATCTTCACACTCCACAGTTCTTTCATTTCTTTTACAACATCTACATATTTTTATAACTTGGTACTTTCATTCAAATTTACTCTGTAGGCCTGTTAGAACAACGAAATCCACTAACTGCCAAATATTTTCCTTGTTCACAATAATCACATATGGTCCTTTGACCCGGTTTGTGTTACGTTTAAAAGCCATTGTCCCAGATAATTTAATTGTTTTGTTTAAATAGTCTTCACATGTAAGGATTCTGGATTGTGTGTATACTAATATGTTGTCTGGTCAAATCTTAGTCATTAGCACAGCTCCTAGGGGATCACCCTTCTCACTCGGACATGGCTAATTTTAACCCCTGCATTGCCTTATTATATTATAGATGGTCTCGCTTCATTTCTAACCTGCATTTACCGTTTTCATGAGTTTTGTATATTTTTTCTCTTTAAAAATTAGTTCTAATGACGCTTTACTTGGCTTCCATGAAGAGGCATTCAGTTACCCTCAGGGGACGTCCCCTTCGTAACTGTGCCTACAATTCTGTGAATCACAATTTCTCTCCTAAATTATCGGCACATTTGTTGTTATTCCCATTTGTGTGTATATCGGGTTGGGGGCCCCGATTTTTTTTCATTTTGCCTTCTCGTTATTATTATTATTATTATTATTAGTAGTAGTAGTAGTAGTAGTAGTAGTAGTAGTAGTAGTAGTAATAGTAGTAGTAGTAGTAGTAGTAGAACACTTAGAGAAGAACGCCATTTAAAAAAAGAAAAAGAAAAGACATTGTTTGAGAATGCTAAACAATATGTCTTCCTCAAGTTATGCTTAAACATTATATACATATATAAAAATCTAAAAAAAAATCTACAATAATTATAAGTCTTTGTACAAAAGTCACTTGTCTTGAGAAAGTGTTAGAGTGGAACACACCTATTCTATAGTTAATAGACTCTCCCACCTATAATAAGTAGGAGTAGTAAGAGTAACAAGTGAGTTGGTCAGTCAGTCGATGTCGGACGACCGTTAGTCGGATATTAAAGTATCACCGACCACAACTAGATTACTGCGTCATTACATATTATATCAAGTTCCTAACGTTTTGTACGTCGAACCTATTTTAGGACCGACTTAATACAAATACAAGCCTCCACTGTGAAACCAATGCATAACAGAAAGGCGGTTGTACTGGTAATTAACACATCAAAGTGAATGAAACGCTCTCAGTGTGAACGACATCCAATTGAAATGTCCGTAATATTATGGTGATCATAGTCATATTGAAATTTTCTTTTAATTGATTAGTTACTAAAAGGAATTAATTAAACATCTTAGTATAAATTCTGTGGGACTCTTCTATCATTCTGTCCCCATCCCTGTGTGAGAAGTTTGTAGTTTGCTTCTGTAAATATATTCGTGCGTTTTAAGGGGCGCGCAGTCGGTGGATTGTGGATATTTTTCAGAATGCGCATCTAAATATCTTAGTCTTTGATATTGTTGTTATTATTGTTGAATCTTGATACAATAATTTGTCACGTCTTCCAGTCGAAATCTAAGGTAGATGAACATTTTTTTTAGCAACTTAATGAAAGAATATTTCTAATTATGTGAATAGAACTCGTTAACACAATCTTTTTCATTTCAAATAAAAATGGATTTCTTAGAAGTTAATTAATGTACATTATTATGCTAGTGTGGTACATTGACGTCATCAGTGGAAATTATATTTTTGAGGGATGGTATCAACACAACTCATATCTCAAGAATGCTTTAGAAAATAATCGCAGAGGAAATAATATGTTTTCTGAAAGTTTGCAATCTTGGCTCAATTCTAATTTTCCCTAAGCGCTCTTCCAAATTTTTCGATCGCGCTCAAAGGATCCCCCCACCCCTTGCTACATGAATTATTTCAACAATCATGTGCTATAACTTATTCACCTCCCTCGCCATATCCTGGTATTTTTCATTCACGCCAGTTTCTATGAATCCATTCTTATAACTTATGGAATAGCAAAGACAATAATTTAACACTTGTTATTCTACCTATCTATAAAAATAAGATCGGATCTTGCTTCAGTGAAATGAACTCTCTGGACCGATAAAGCCCAATTCTGGTAGCTATTATTATTATTAAACACACAATTTTTACTGATTATTGGTAACGTTCTAGTTTGCATTCAAATAACTTCTTTATGACATACATTCCTTGATCTACGTTGTGTCAATTCAACGATTAAATAATAATAATAATAATAATAATAATAAAACACAAGGACCTTGAAATAGAAATCTCTAAAAAGTGGCATATGCGAACATCAACAATCCCTGTTGTAGTTGGAGCCCTAGGACTGGTTGAAAAAGATTGCAGTAGACTAATTGAAGGGATTCCTGGAAGTCCATGCCTCAAGGAGATACAAAAAATTGTTCTGACAAGTACAGCCCACACTTTACGAAGGGCTTTATCTATATAATTTTTTTTTTTTTTTTTGTCAGTGGAAAGTGTCATGATGCCATTTCTAACCTTAGGTCCCTGGGCGGGACCCGGAAAGAAATGTGTAAACGCCAGAAATCAAAGAAAAAAAAAAAATAATAATAAAATTCAGGAAGCTCATGCTTACTGATATAGCAGTACCATCTGAGAGAAACACCTCCATGAAAATTAGAACTACAAAGACCTAGAGATCGAGATTAACAAGATGTGGGGAATGAAGACTTAGACTGTACCAATAGCAATCGGAACTCGTGGCCTCATGAGAAAAGGAATGGACAATTTTACTAACAGTGTCCCAGGTGACATCAATATACAAGTTACCCAGAAAATCGCCCTACTAGGAATGATGGGAATGAAGACGGATACTGTACCAGTAATAATCGGAGCTTTGGGCTTTGTGAGAAATGAAATGAACAACTTTACTATCAGTGTCCCAGTAACATCAGCTTACAAGTTCTCAGAAAATCGCTCTACTAGTAACATGCCATATACTAAGAAAAATGTAATCAATTAAATGACAATTCTCGTATAGGGCCTAAGGACCATAATTTGAATCCGGCTGTACAAGATACAAAGTAGGAAACATAACATACACAAATAATAATAATAGAATGCTGACGAAAATCCTGGAGTGGAGTATGAGATTTGTTGTGACTTGATCTCCAATAAAAGCCACTAGTTACTACAGGTAGAAAAACAGAAGCTATGTATAAAATAATGTGAGTAAAATAAAAAGCTGGAAAGTAGTTAATGTTTCTGAGCTTAAGATAATTTAAATAAGTAACTTCTGTCTTGAACAGAAGTATTTGTATTACCATTAAAAGTAATTTTACTATGTTTCTGTTGGCACCTTTTTCTTTCTCCCAAAACCAACATACACATTTAACCTATTTGAAACATTCCATGGCTTATGTGTGGATTTTAGATGGCTTAGAGATCAATTTCAGATTTGTGACTAACCTAGATCGATCTCAAATGTAATTAAGATTGCTTTAAATAGACAAAAGCTAATTCCAAGTAGCAACCTATTCAGTCTGCAGGATAATTTCATTATTTTTAGTATATGAAAATCAATATGCAAATTAATATTTAAATTAAGATTGTTTATTAATATTAGCATTCCATATACTCTGACAGTATATGAAACTGCGTGATAATGTTTCTCTGATTTAATTCAAATGTACAAGGTAGTTTAATGTGTATGCTAGAATATAAAAAATATAAAATCCAGTTATATTTGAATCAATTTTCTCATATCATGTCAAAACGTAATGAAACCAAACTTCTTGGTAATCTTTTCAATTAATTTTCAGGCTGTCTAAACTAGGTTTTCTAATTTCATTAAGAAAGCTTTATTGGTGAAACTTATAGCCTTTCCCTCGGGCGAATATTGAAACATTGGCATAAAAACAACAGAAAATGGAGAGTGGAGTTATACAATAGATACTAGACCCAGAAATAAACACATTTATTTACATTTCATTTTCATATTATTATAGATTAAGCAGTCCAGATCACGAATATAAAATAAGTTATTCAACTTTATAAAAGTTTACAGGGGATCCCATTTCGAATGTAAATTCATTGTAAATTTAGTCCCTACGGAAGCTTAAACAAAATATGTTCATATACGGTTATATTTTTAAATGGAAAAAAAAAATTAATAATTCGTAATCCGGACTGCTTAATTGATAGTAATGTACGAAAAAAAAATCTTCTTTCCTTTTTAAACATTTTGATTAATTTTCATTAGAAACAAAAAAGAACAAAGTGACATGAACTATAATGTAATATTAGTCCTCCTATATGGCAGTGAATGCTGGACAATCTCTTCACAGATGAAAGAGAGACTTGGAGCAAGAAATGTGGCTCTTCAGGAGGATGGTGAGAATTTCATGGACTGAACAATTGAGTAACGACAAAATTTTAGAGAAACTGAAAACACTGAAAATATGTATATATATATATATATATATATATATATATATATATATATATATATATATATATACGCAAAAACATAAACCTTGACGACAAACGAAAGCGCTCGGTAAAACACCTTGCCTCTCCCTATGTATATATATATATATATATATATATATATATATATATATATATATATACATATATATATATATAATGTCTAAACTCCGTCGATGTGAAGTTATTATTGTACATATTTTTACAATTTAGATATATGCTACATAAAATTAATCTGTATGCGAACATCAAATATTAAACTATAAATATATACAAACATATATACATACTCACACACATATGTGTGTGTGGGGGAGTGTATGTGAATTATACTTTTACATTGACAGTTACACTGACTATATATATACATACGTTGCACTCTCTAACTTTCTCTCTTTATATGGATATATATGCGTATATGTGTGTATCTGTGTGTGTGCGCATCGGTGGGTATCTGCGTGCGTGCGTGCGTGCGTGCGTGTGTCCGCGTGTGTGTGTAGGTATATTCAAGCAGACAAATTCAAAAAGTAAAGTGAATCTATATTACTGTGTACCATGTGATGTACAATATTTTTTTTCATTAAGATTTCCCTTACCGATAAATAAAGCCGTACGCTTTAATGCGATCTTTCATCATAAAATCCTTTGTTCTCCCGTCCCAACTGATTCTATGAGAGATTCTATCATTTTTCTTTTTTCACTGTCATAAAACCCTCTAACGTTGACACAAATAATGTTTATTTTTGAGATGGTCATAAACAGACATAATAATGATGTTCGGCCATTAATCAAACTACTCAATCGATTTCGGTAGGAGCCAATGATCGATATACTAAGAGCAGGTAACGAGTGGTTCTCAGTAGACATTTCAAATGTTATATTTATTAATTTTATTAGTTAATCATTATAGAAAAATTCATTCTCTTAAAATGACTATCGGTTATATATATATATATATATATATATATATATATATATATATATATATATATATATATATATATACTGTTCCTATGAACACTAATGGACACTATGAACACTAAAGTCCCAATGCTCATAAATACGTTGGACACTATTGTAAGGAGGCAATATGTTGTCTAAATAGTCTACCATCAGCAGTGGTTTACCTACTTCACGCCGTTGGTGAGTATTGTATTTTGTTGATCTTATAAAGGTTACCATTTCATTTTCAACCTTCGTTTTGGTTATTCTTCATTTAGTAACCCTTGCCAGCTTACAACAATATACAGTGTAACTCGGATATAAGAGAGTTGTCGGGACCGGAGAAGAAGTCTCTTATATCCGGGTTTGGTCTATTTTGTTTAGGTAAGTATGGCTCTAATTTGGGACCAGAGAAAATCTCTCTTATATCCGGGTTACACTGTATATATATATATATATATATATATATATATATATATATATAACGTTGGTGAAAAGAAGCACCCTGTTGAAAATTACCTATAACATTTTTTAGTATCCCCACATTTGCATGGAACAAAATATATTGTAACTTCTAAAATGGTAAGATTCCATTGCTAATTTCTGTTTTTATTACAGTTGTAGCCCAGAATAGCACAATGCCTGACACTGCTCAACTAGCATTTCATGACGAAGTGTGGCAATCCGCGGGACAAGGGCAGAGAAGGCAGCGCAGTCTTCGTTGACATCGTGCTTCAGTAGATGCCAAAACCATCAGAAATTTTCATTCAGAACTGATGAGTATGGAATCTGTGGAAGATACCCACAGAAGCCGACGTCCTTCAACATCCTGATCGGATGAAAATGGGAAAACCGTAGAATGGTTACACTGTACTGTACTTCTGCCAATATAGTGTTCAAAATGAAACGTTTTATGAAAATCAACCAAAAATTAATAGTTATTAACAATTTCAAATAGGAAGTTTATTACCATTCTCTCTCTCTCTCTCTCTCTCTCTATATATATATATATATATATATATATATATATATATATATATAAACAGACCACTTTAAGGTCCCATGTAATAAATTATTTCACCACAGCCCTTTTAAAGGACTGCAGATCATCAGACTTTACTTCCAAAGGTTGAAACGAAAAATGAAAAGAAATTTACACATTTTTGACGGGCCGTATTAAGCATATGTAAATTAACAAAGTGAGAGGGAGAGAGAAGACATGAGTGAGTTAGATACAATTTAATATTTCTATTCTTTCATATTAAAATTACTTGAGGAGATCCAGACATTAACACATTTAAACAGTTAACGGAAGTTATATATTGATATAGAAGGGGTAGAGGATCAAAAAAGACATAAAAAGAAAAAGAGAGAAGAAGTCATGAGAGAAGGTGTCACTAATTTTCTTTGGAAAGAACAGGCTCGAAAAAGACGCTGTTATTTTGTTTTACTTTGAAAGTATTATTTTGGGGGTTTATAAAGATTATAATGTTTGATGTAAATTTGAAAGTCTAAACTGTCTACAAAGAATTTAATTTGATGTTTGTTAGTGATTTAAATTTTTCTAAAAATTTTGGGGTTTTTCTATGAAATAGTCGATTAGAAAAAATATTCATACAAAGTATATTAAATGAATAAAATTTTATTTTAAAATATAAGTTTACTTCTAGTAATCTTTTTTATTTTTTAAAATATTTTATTATTGATTATTAAGTTGACATCTCTGTCCGTTTGAATTTTGTTCATGAATTTAACTCGTGACTATTTTTAGGTGGGTAATCTCTTTTACTTAAAGTTCAGTTAAGTTAATATGGGGTAATATTTGAAGGTAATATTAAAGATCTTGCTTTGTCATATACTGTATGCACACCCATGTAAATCTCACATATACATATGTTCCTTTACATGTGCAATCACTCATACAGGTACCCATGTATCGATATACACAGGTAATTACATGTATTAACACCTACATAAATATCAAAAAAATTTTCCAATTTAAATATATTATCATCAATAATGATTATTAGAGGGTATTATATACATATATATATATATATATATATATATATATATATATATATATATATTTATATATGGATTTTCTTGATGTTATTTTTACAGTTTAATATAGGAAAATTATATCTACGTAAATATTTCTTTCTGGAACGAAATTCTAGTGTTTGGCATTGTGTCTTATTATAGATCTCGCAAGCGGAGAGCTAACTGGATTCTTGCATATAACAATTTAAGAAAAGATATTTAAAAAAATCAAAATTGCATTTTTATTACATAAATATTTATTATTTTAATCATTAAATTATTTTGAAAATAGCGCGAGTATTCTGTATGTTAAATAATAAAACTTTTAATCCCCCCACAAAAAAAAAAATGAATGTTTATTGTACCAAGCTATTATTAGTAAAACAAACCCTTACCTGTTTTCAGTTCTCCCAAAAATTTGGTTTTTGATCGGTCAATGTATAACGATTTTAGAGGGTGTGAGGGACGGACGAACTAACGAAAGTCACATAATTTTAGAGATAGATAGATAGATAGATAGATAGATAATGAAATTTGGGGTGTTTTCAGTCAGTCGCTTGATATGAATAATGAAACAAGAGCAAATAACCAAATCTTTAAAAATATCTTTGTTCTCATTTGAGCAAGAACAAGAATATTTTGACAAAGTTTAGCATATGTACTAGTACAAAACAATGTGCCAAAAGGGCAGTTTTCCCCTCACACCGCTATTTCTCTATATTCCATCAGCAATTTGTACTGTTTTACAAAGTTATTTTAAAAATTTTAATAAAACCGAAACATATGAAACTGAATTTAGGAACTTCCACATGATGTAATGTTTAGCAAGCTTGTCGACTGAGTAGTGAGTTCGATCCTCACTAGATGCTCGAAACTTTCGGTCATGTGCCATATCTAAACTATGATTAGAAATTAATTACGACTGAGAAGTGAGTTCGATCCTCATTGGATGTTCTATACTGTCGGCCTTGCTGCGCTTAGAAAATCACCATATAAAACTAGATTTATGCATTCTCTTTTTTTCTCAAATGTATATGGTGGGAATATACAATAATAGTGGTGTTAAAAGAAAAAAACACTGTTTTTGAGAGTACGTTTGTTAAACTTTGTTATATTTTATCATAATATAATTTTCATCTGCTCTCGTCGTGAGGCAACACTCAAGCTTCAAAGTAACACATACATTGCACAGTGATAGCTTTGGTCAGAATTTCATACTGCCTACAGTATTTTCTGAGAAACCAGTCAATCGAGCAAAGAAGCTTATCTTGATATATTAGTTTCTAATGCTATTGAGATAATCGTGGATTTGCACCATTATTATAGCCCCTATTGGCAAAACGGTAACTAAGGCGATCATTCTAGAATATTTCTTAAACCTTAATTGCAAAATAAGTGTAATGAGTTCCATATTTATTGGATGTAATTATTTCCCCACATTACAAATGAAGCTATATCATCCAGATGAGCAATTATTTCTTAGCTGCACATACTAACGAAAGAAGTTGTACGTACATACTTGATCTAATCCATGGTTATTCAATCAGAGTTGAAATACGGTAAAAAAAAAAAAAAAAAATTGAAAGAACATTTATATGGACAATTATATGGCCAAATAGAAAACTGTTTATTCATAAAGAGGTTTTGTTTTGGTACAAGTATCTCTGTGACACAATAGCTGTATTGATATACTAGCAGCATGGCCCGGCGTTGCCCGTGTTTGATTCAAAAATCGTACGACTCATACAGCAATCGCTATCACTTGACTTAAAATATTTTTGCCCTTCCTTCCCTTTAAAGGAGTTCCCTTTGCCGTGCTGATGTTGCTACATGCCTTACTTCTTGCCTATCTCACACTGCGAATTTTTTCTAAGCTCTATACTAAACATTAAATCTGTTACGAAAAAAGAACTAAACAAAATGAACACAAAACGATCAGCTTTAAAAAAAGCACTCGTAACCTGAAAAACCGAATGAAAAAAGAATGTTAACAACAAATACTTTTTCACACCAAACCCACTTCTGCAGAATCACAATCAACGTTGAGTTTAAGCAAGCGAATGAGCCAATTAGAGTAAAGTGCTACGCAGATTTAAATTTTTCCCACTTGTGACGAATACAGCTATCGATTTTTTGCATGCTAGCATGCTAGTTAACATTCGTGTCAGTTAACTGTTGGCTCTCACGCTGGCCAATAGAATCTTCCTGCCTATTCGTGGCAGCCAGCTATAGGCTCTCACTCTGACCAGTACAAAATGGCCGCAAACTACATGAAAACTGCCGTAGAAGCATGAAAAAATCGATTATTTCTACTATCGATGGGACTTGGAAATTCAAAGTCGGTCTTGGCGTTTCCGCTAACTTGGAGCATGTGCATGTAAATTTTGGTGCAAATCCGTCGAAAATTGCGGCCGTGCATTCGCTACACACACACACACACACACACACACACACACACACACACACACACACACACACACACACATCCTGTGTTTTATAGATAGAGGTATTTCCTTTTGTTCATCTAGTTTATATCTAGCCTCTAAAACTATTTATCCTCTTGTTCGTTATATACCTGTATATATTACCCAATGTATTTCTCTTCGATATCTTTATATTTATTTTATTGATGTGCGCACTATTGCTCTTTTTATGTTTTTTTAAATCGGTATCACCCCATCAAGGCATTAAAGCCACTAAAACACAATATTTTACAGGGGGTGGGAGAATTAGAAACTGATAATAAGTGGAAAGAGAAAAGCGCAATCAGGACAGTAGATAGCGATTGACGTTGCATTTAAATTTTTGCAGATTAAAGTTGACTGGAAAGCATGAAGCCGGAAGGAAGTTCCACAAGCGAGAAGTGTGGGAAAAGAAATTGTTAGTGATTCAATATAGTCTTTCCACTTCATGTCAACTAGAAACTTTTTATTTTTGATGTTGTTATCACAAAGTTTTGACATTTGTGGCCACCGATATGTATCATGTTTTCTTACAGTGATGTTCACCCTGTACAGGATAGATACACGAGATGCTTTTCAATCCGGGTAACTTTTAGCGGATTTTGAAATGAGTTCTTTTTAATGTATTTTTTCTATTTTATTTTATTGTTAAAGCAATTTTAAACCTCGCACTTGTCCTCATTTTGTACAGCACAGTTGTTGCTGGCCTCCTTCCCATTGTGTTCCGTTAATCACAACACAGTCCAAATTCACAAACCTAAAAGTTAATCCACTAAGTTGTTGTCTCGTTCTCTTTCTCTGTGGCACTAATTCTTGATTCTTTCTCTCTCATGATTTATTATCTGTTATTCTTTCGTGTTCTCCATTAGGCATTACTCACTCCTACACAACTAGATTATTATTTTTCCTCCTCCCCACGAGGCATTCTTTCTTCTATCCAACTCTCACATTATCTTTCTCTCGCTCCTACTCATTCCTTTTTTTAATTTTTTGTGTATAGTTTAAATATTTTTCTTTGATAACTTTTTTTTAAATATTTTTCAACTCTTCTTCTTCTTCTTCAAAACTTGTTCGATTCCTTTCTTATTTAGTCCTAATTCTAATTTATTTTCTTTACTTCATTTTTTTTATATCTTTCTCTTTTCCTTGGTTCTTCGTTTATTTTTCTAGTCTCTATATTATATACCTGTCCCGCGTATTCCTGTGCCGCATTGTTGTTATCAGTCACAAACGAACCAGGAATCGACGTGAACAGACTCCTTCCTGATCGTTTTAAGAAACCAAGCTATGATATTACTAATTTTTCATTTCTTTCTCCAATACTTCCTTTCATATTTCTATTTCTTTATATATTATCATTTTCTTCTCTTTATTTCTTAGACTTTTCTTATAGATTTACTTTCTTAGACGTTTTCATTCTTAGTCTTTTCTTATAGATTTTCTTCTTTAGACGTTTTCTTTCTTAGACATTTCTTATACATTTTCTTCCTTAGACGTTCTCTCTCTTAGACTTTTCTTATACATTTTCTTCCTTAGACGTTCTCTCTCTTAGACTTTTCTTATAGATTTTCTTCCTTAGACGTTTTCTCTCTTAGACGTTTCTTATAGATTTTCTTCCTTAGACGTTTTCATTCTTAGTCTTTTCTTATACATTTTCTTCCTTAGACGTTTTCTTTCTTATACTTTTCTTATACATTTTCTTCCTTAGACGTTTTATTTCTTAGAATTTTCTTATACATTTTCTTCCTTAGACGTTTTCTTTCTTTTACTTTTCTTATACATTTTCTTCCTTAGACGTTTTATTTCTTAGAATTTTCTTATACATTTTCTTCCTTAGACGTTTTCTTTCTTTTACTTTTCTTATACATTTTCTTCCTTAGACGTTTTCTTTCTTTTACTTTTCTTATACATTTTCTTCCTTAGACGTTTTCTTTCTTAGACTTTTCTTATACATTTTCTTCCTTAGACGTTTTCTTTCTTAGACTTTTCTTATACATTTTCTTCCTTAGACGTTCTCTTTCTTAGACTTTTCTTATACATTTTCTTCCTTAGACTTTTTTTTCTTAGACATTTCTTATACATTTTCTTCCTTACACGTTTTCTTTCTCAGACTTTTCTTATACATTTTCTTCCTATGTTATCATACGTTTTCATTCTTGGACTTTTCTTCCTTAGACGTTTTCTTTCTTAGACTTTTCTTATACATTTTCTTCCTTAGACGTTTTTTTCTTAGACTTTTCTTATACATTTTCTTCCTTAGACGTTTTCTTTCTTTTACTTTTCTTATACATTTTCTTCCTTAGACGTCTTATTTCTTAGAATTTTCTTATACATTTTCTTCCTTAGACGTTTTATTTCTTAGAATTTTCTTATACATTTTCTTCCTTAGACGTTTTCTTTCTTTTACTTTTCTTATACATTTTCTTCCTTAGACGTTTTCTTTCTTTTACTTTTCTTATACATTTTCTTCCTTAGACGTTTTCTTTCTTAGACTTTTCTTATACATTTTCTTCCTTAGACGTTTTCTTTCTTAGACTTTTCTTATACATTTTCTTCCTTAGACGTTCTCTTTCTTAGACTTTTCTTATACATTTTCTTCCTTAGACTTTTTTTTCTTAGACATTTCTTATACATTTTCTTCCTTACACGTTTTCTTTCTCAGACTTTTCTTATACATTTTCTTCCTTAGACGTTTTCTTTCTTAGACTTTTCTTATACATTTTCTTCCTTAGACGTTTTCTTTCTTAGACTTTTCTTATACATTTTCTTCCTTAGACGTTTTCTTTCTTTTACTTTTCTTATACATTTTCTTCCTTAGACGTTTTCTTTCTTAGACTTTTCTTATACATTTTCTTCCTTAGACGTTTTCTTTCTTAGACTTTTCTTATACATTTTCTTCCTTAGACGTTTTCTTTCTTAGACTTTTCTTATACATTTTCTTCCTTAGACGTTTTCTTTCTTAGACTTTTCTTATACATTTTCTTCCTTAGACGTTTTCTTTCTTAGACTTTTCTTATACATTTTCTTCCTTAGACGTTTTCTTTCTTAGACTTTTCTTATACATTTTCTTCCTTAGACGTTCTCTTTCTTAGACTTTTCTTATACATTTTCTTCCTTAGACTTTTTTTTCTTAGACATTTCTTATACATTTTCTTCCTTACACGTTTTCTTTCTCAGACTTTTCTTATACATTTTCTTCCTATGTTATCATACGTTTTCATTCTTAGACTTTTCTTCCTTAGACGTTTTCTTTCTTAGACTTTTCTTATACATTTTCTTCCTTAGACGTTTTTTTCTTAGACTTTTCTTATACATTTTCTTCCTTAGACGTTTTCTTTCTTTTACTTTTCTTATACATTTTCTTCCTTAGACGTCTTATTTCTTAGAATTTTCTTATACATTTTCTTCCTTAGACGTTTTATTTCTTAGAATTTTCTTATACATTTTCTTCCTTAGACGTTTTCTTTCTTTTACTTTTCTTATACATTTTCTTCCTTAGACGTTTTCTTTCTTTTACTTTTCTTATACATTTTCTTCCTTAGACGTTTTCTTTCTTAGACTTTTCTTATACATTTTCTTCCTTAGACGTTCTCTTTCTTAGACTTTTCTTATACATTTTCTTCCTTAGACGTTTTCTTTCTTAGACTTTTCTTATACATTTTCTTCCTTAGACGTTTTCTTTCTTAGACTTTTCTTATACATTTTCTTCCTTAGACGTTTTCTTTCTTAGACTTTTCTTATACATTTTCTTCCTTAGACGTTCTCTTTCTTAGACTTTTCTTATACATTTTCTTCCTTAGACGTTTTCTTTCTTTTACTTTTCTTATACATTTTCTTCCTTAGACGTTTTCTTTCTTAGACTTTTCTTATACATTTTCTTCCTTAGACGTTTTCTTTCTTAGACTTTTCTTATACATTTTCTTCCTTAGACGTTCTCTTTCTTAGACTTTTCTTATACATTTTCTTCCTTAGACGTTTTCTTTCTTTTACTTTTCTTATACATTTTCTTCCTTAGACGTTTTCTTTCTTTTACTTTTCTTATACATTTTCTTCCTTAGACGTTTTATTTCTTAGAATTTTCTTATACATTTTCTTCCTTAGACGTTTTATTTCTTAGAATTTTCTTATACATTTTCTTCCTTAGACGTTTTATTTCTTAGAATTTTCTTATACATTTTCTTCCTTAGACGTTTTCTTTCTTAGAATTTTCTTATACATTTTCTTCCTTAGACGTTTTCTTTCTTTTACTTTTCTTATACATTTTCTTCCTTAGACGTTTTCTTTCTTATACTTTTCTTATACATTTTCTTCCTTAGACGTTTTCTTTCTTAGACTTTTCTTATACATTTTCTTCCTCAGACGTTTTCTTTCTTAGTCTTTTCTTATACATTTTCTTCCTATGTTATCTTTCTTAGACTTTTCATATACATTTTCTTCCTTAGATATTTTCATTCTTAGACTTTTCTTATAGATTTTCTTCCTTAGACGTTTTCATTCTTAGTCTTTTCTTATACATTTTCTTCCTTAGACGTTCTCTCTCTTAGACTTTTCTTATACATTTTCTTCCTTAGACGTTCTCTCTCTTAGACGTTTCTTATAGATTTGCTTCCTTAGACGTTTTCTCTCTTAGACGTTTCTTATAGATTTTCTTCTTTAGACGTTTTCATTCTTAGTCTTTTCTTATACATTTTCTTCCTTAGACGTTTTCTTTCTTATACTTTGCTTATACATTTTCTTCCTTAGACGTTTTATTTCTTAGACTTTTCTTATACATTTTCTTCCTTAGACGTTTTTATTCTTAGACTTTTCTTCCTTAGACGTTTTCTTTCTTAGACTTTTCTTATACATTTTCTTCCTTAGACGTTTTTTTCTTAGACTTTTCTTATACATTTTCTTCCTTAGACCTTTTGTTTCTTAGACTTTTCTTATACATTTTCTTCCTTAGACGTTTTGTTTCTTAGACTTTTCTTATACATTTTCTTCCTTAGACGTTTTGTTTCTTTTACTTTTCTTATACATTTTCTTCCTTAGACGTTTTCTTTCTTAGACTTTTCTTATACATTTTCTTCCTTAGACGTTTTCTTTCTTTTACTTTTCTTATACATTTCCTTCCTTAGAAGTTTTCTTTCTAAGACTTTTCTTATACATTTTCTTCCTTAGACGTTTTCTTTCTTAGACTTTTCTGATACATTTCTTCCTTAGACGTTTTCTTTCTTAGATTTTTCTTATACATTTTCTTCTTTAGACGTTCTCTTTCTTTGACTTTTCTTTATTTGATTTTTCTTACTTTTTCTTTCTTTCATCATTCATTTCCTTTTGTTTTACATTTTATCGCTTCCACTGTATGCTTTTTCTTTCTTCATCCCATTTTTGTTTATTTTCGTCCTTTTCCTTCCACTTCCTCTCCCTTTTAAACGTTTTTCTTGCATTTTTGTATTTATTTATACCCTTAACTCTCTTTTGTCTCTCTTCTTTTCTTAGTGTTTTCTTCGATATCTTCTTAATTTCTTTATATACTTCAATTTATTTATTTATTTATAATTGTATTTTTAATATAGATTTTCTAAGCTTTATCAAATTTGATACCTAAGTAAAAATGGTTGATTTCACTCTTATATAATGTCTTGCATATAATGATGTTATTTGAACACTTTTTACCTTTGAGCTATTTTAATATGTGTGTTATTCTTGGTTATATTTCAAGAATCATTTACCTTTGCCTACTGCAAAATATTTTCTCTCATCATAAATTACCGGTTATTTTTTTATTTCCACTTTAGTAGAGAGAGCTAGTATTCCACATGATCTAATTAAAATTCAGTAATTTACATTCTTGGAGGCAAATTATTATTTACAAGATTATTTTTTAAAATCAAAAAGTTCGAGAATCATTTGCATTTCATACTAGTTTACATATACAAATGTAGTCCTGAAGTTCACGCATGCTATTTTTCATCTTAAGAACTGGAGTAGATGGTGATGTCTGTGATACTGAGCAGGGAACTTTGGGTTCCTACTGACATTAGTTTAAATTTCTTTCCTGTTCGCTTTCTTCTTACTTTCTTCTTCCTTGCTTGTTTCTCTTTCTCTTTTTCTCTTTCTTATGAAGTTTTTCATTCCTTTCTTGCTGGATTTATTTCCCTTTTTTCTTGTACCTTTTCTTTCTTCTTGCTTGGTCTATCTCTTTCTTTCTATTAAATAATCATTTTATCTTAAGCTTTTAGTTAACTGATACTAACCTTCATATGTTATAGCCTTTTGTATGACTTGATTGCTTTTCTTTCTTTCCTTCTATTCTAATAATCATTCTGTCCAATGACAATCGGATATATATATATATATATATATATAATATTTTTTGTTTAAAAATATGATTCCTTCGCTACATAAGAGTTCTCATGTTTCAAAAACGAGAGTCGAAACCATCCAAATAATTATTAAAATTAAGTTGAATTTAGGTGTTTAGTCCCGTTTCATCTTCAAGCGAAATTTTAGGAATATCTCTTGGTTTACGTGGTGTTTTTAGGCAGGGTCCGTTGTAAAATTCGTTATTGTGTGAGTTTCTAGGCTTGTTTTCTTCGTTAAGTGGTCACAGAATTAATTCTTATCAATATTCATCATCTTCTGAGAGGTTTTGCTAAGGTTAGGTAGGGTGTCTATTTCACGGGCAATGTTGGCGGTCATTCTTTAGTTAGTTCCCAGTGGTGGGTATACAACGTTTTCTTTTCTATTTTCTGCATACCTAAGCACTTATATATATATATATATATATATATATATATATATATATATATATATATATATATATATATATATATATATTGGGTAATGATATGTAAATTTATATTTTATATATCAAGAACAGTTTTAGGGAAAGGATAAAGTGGAAAAATATTTCCATGTGATGCGTTTCGTCCTTTAGGACTTCATAGGACTAAATATATTTACGTTGGAGAGATGCTGGAAATTTTCAATTATTTTCATGTGTTTTCGATATATAATCTAGTCAATTTCATTTAGATTATTTGTTCTTTTTCTTTCCTTTACGTTTGTTATGAGATAACCCACACTACGATAACTGAAGATGGGGAAATGTTGTAAGAACTTTGGCGCAAATTTACTGTGAAAGATCTAGACGCTCTTTAAACATTTTCATCTTACGGAATTGTTTTTTACTTTGTTCAGAGTAGCATTTTATATCAAAATTGTGGTCAGTCTCATTACAGTGAACAACTAATACATTTAATGTGTTATTCTCTACAATGTCCCTTTTGTGTTCATATAACATTCCTTGATTCCCATATATTTTTGTGACAATTATTACAAACAATAAAGTAAATCCCTAAGTTTTAGCTCATTGTTTTGTTTTGTATTGACTAAGTAATTTATTATTTTAGATATAGTTGCAACAAATTTTATGTTGAGTTGCGATAAATGCTTTTCACTTGTAGTTGTGATAGAGTTAGTTCGTAGGACAATAAATTTTTTTGAGTCACTGGATTTGACAGGACACATTTTTCTATTTTTTTAAATTTAAAAACCTTTT
>OZ010616.1:30127336-30194836 GCA_963932145.1 Acanthosepion lycidas
ATTTTTTTTTTTTTTTTGTAAATTCATCTATTTACTTAAATTCCATGTGTGATACACGATTAGGCGATTATGTATCTTTCGATACATGACTGACGAGGCAGAGTTTTTCCCGCAATAGATTACCATTTCTTTCTGCGGTAGAGCAGTTGCAATCCAAGGCTATAGAACTCGGTCTGACTTGCTATTTACCCATAACTAGGGGAGAAGAAGAAGAGGATTCATACCTTTCCCAAGGGTATTAGCATGTAAGTGAATGTAATGGATTCAACTGCAATTCGAACTCGGCTCTTCGATTCCTCAATCCAAGCCGCTATCCATTATTCCCTTTTCTTATTGCCCCTTATGCCGACATGGCCTGGTATCTATGCTAAATGAAAGTATTTTTATAATTTCACCAGGTGTTATAAATCTCCAGCATGTCTGCAATGTAAGGGTGGTTAGTTGCTTTTACTTTTAGGGCAACTAGAGAGGATGGGTAGTTCGTAAATATTACAAGCTGCTGTTCTACCAAGCTTCTTATAAGATCAAAGGCCATCCTCAGAGCTTACAGTTCTACTGTAAAAACAGAAATATCATCAGACAATCTCATTTGCTTTTTTGTTACAACTATCCGTAGCAGCAATACCCAGTTTATTTGAAACTTCAGATCCATCTGTATAAATTACACTATAGCAATGGTATTTTTTCTTTTACTTCTCCAAATTTATTTTATTATTCTCTTTTATGTAGGGATTGTAAATTTCGCACAGTATAGCAAAACAAATGTGAGTCATAGGTGGGAGTACATTGCTTTTAAAGACATTTATGTTGCTAAAAATAAGCTAGCTGGCCCAGTTATTATACTGAATATATTCTTTTTTTTATCGCTCAATTAAATTTGTGAAAACGTATAAACATAGCATAAAGAATTGGATTATGGATATCTTTTTTTAGATAGTATGTGTTTACTTTCTGTTTATAAAGAATTTAAATATGAGTTTCAGTCTTCCATCAATATAAAATTTTGTTTACATTAACGTTTCTTTCGCAAGCAGTATTTTCAACTTAGTTTCAGTTACTGATTTGAAAAAAGCTATTCTATACACTAAATGCATTATCCATTAAGAAAATATACGTTCAGCGGTTAATTCAATATAATATTTCCATTCAGGTCAGCGAAAACGTTAGCCCGAGAAGTGACAACAGAATCGCTCACTTGGAGGTTAGCATCAACCATATTGATGTAAGGAATCCAATATTCATTCTAAGCTTATGAGCAGTGATATTCATTTTAATATGAATATCTCTATTCAACTCTCTATATATGTTTAATTATCATAACCCACATATATTAGATTGGTGCAAAAAATAATGACGTAATAATGTCGTTTTTTGACGTCAAAAAATACGTCAAAAAACGACATTATTACGTCATTATTTTTGCACCAACCTAATAGTAAACTATACAACCTCTATATAAATAAAGATATCTTTCATGTCTGAACATAATTGTATTTAACGATAACTGAACTTATAACTATTGCAGGCAATGATCTGTGAAACTAGTCCGCTCCCTGATGCTGTAAAGTGGTGCTTCTTTTGTTAAGATTGTATTAGTTTAGTGCAGGACACCTAGTGAAAATTTTAATTTCCAACACCCACCAGAGGTCTGCGAGATTAATCAATTCTTTTTGCCCTTTTGTTAAGTGTAGATATTTACTGAAGACAAGGGCACAGAAATGGAGCTTTCACTAAAGGACATACTCAAAACAATAGAAATGGTCTGCGAGATAAACATTTGTTATCACCCTCCGGTAGGCGCTTCATAATATAAGTAGTTAGACATATAGCAATGAACAGGGATTTGACTTTTTACTTAGAAGTGATAATATATAGTAAATATATGATTATTTTATTCTTTATTGGGTTAGAGGTGTCCATCTTCTCGATATTTATCTGAAAATATAGTTATATCTTAACACTTCTGTATTTATGCAATACCCTTTTAGAAGTAATATACTTAAAAGTTATTTTATATAAATAGGTATATGTATTAATAGACACTCTTTTCAAATACTCAGTTATTAATACTGGATGCGGGTAAATACTTTATAATAAAACACAAACGTCTGTAGCATATACATTAAGCAGTCATTAAAATGTGACTGAAAAAGAATATGTTATATTCAAGACAGGAATTAAATTTCAAAATCGAATAAAATTACATTAATTCACAAGCGTTTCATTCTTTATGAAGAGTAAAACCCATGGATTAAAAGCTATATTTTGGTAACTATTTGGACTAACTTGTTAGTATACACTTAAAAAATTCAGAATATAATTCCTGTTGTAAAATGCATGTGTGCTCATTATTATAAGATAGGTGCTTGCAGAAGCTCATTCACAGGCAACATCCGGTTCTGCAATTTTTTAAATATTATCCCCTCGTCCACAGATTTATTTATAAAAATAGATTATAAGTTTAGGTTCCAAAAAGTTTTACTCTTTGGATTTATTAAATGTAATATTCCTACGATTATGTTTTAGATTGTTTTCATTTTAAAAAGTCTTTGATATTGTTTATATTATATATGTGAATTATTTTCTAATGACATTTTCCTTTTTGGTGCTATTGCACGCTCGATTATGAAATTTCTATTACACTTATCGACTGCTTCCGTCTTGCATTTTTCTTTTCTTCTTTTTGAAAATATAAAAAAACTACAATGTTAAAATATAAGTATCTGATTGAACGCACTTATATTCAACTACACATAAATCTTACTTACTATAAAACGCAGATTGTGTGTGTGCGTGTGTCTGTATGTTTATATAATGGATCGGATTTTCTACATTTTTCAACCGATTCCAACAAAACTTCACAGGACTACGTAAAATTACCTTGCGTTGGTTCTGACAGTGCCAAAAATTGGAAAAACACAATTGTTTTTGCATGAAATCAATTTGAAAATAAGATTAAGAGGCATTCATGAAAGGGGGACAACTCATATCGAGTTATACTTATTAATATCGAGTTATCGAGTTATACTTATTATAAAACCCAGGATGGTTGTTTGTTTGTGTGTGTGCGTTCGTTTATATATGGGATCGGATTTCCTACATTTTTCAACCGATTTCAACAAAACTTCACTTTTTTTTGGCAGGTAGTGTTTCTTATTGTCTTGCACACTTTTTTCTTTATTTTTAGATTCAGAATGCTTTAAAAATTCCATTTACAAGACAAATGTTTATAATAAAATTCTATTCAATCGGTAGACTCATAACGATTGAAAACAATGTTTTTGTTTGGGTTTGACCAATTCGTAAAAAAAACAAAAAAACACAAAAACAAAACAAAGCAAAAAAAATAAAGCTAATTAAGACATGCATGTCCGTCAACCTCAAACAATAATCTTTGCCAATTTTATTTTTCAGTCTTTATGATGGTCGATACTTGATCTATCTCTTACTGTTACATCTCCGGGCAACGCCGGACTCTACTGCTAGTCATAAATGAAACTAAAAATTTACCTTTAAATACCATTCTTAAACTTTGAAAATATTTCTTAAAGGTCCTACGTGTTATCTGACAAACGATATATTAATATTTTAAATAAAATTACCATAAAAATTAAAATAATAATCATCTAACATTGTTTTCAGCAGAAAAATACTTTACTTTGTTTTTAATTTTATAATTTTCATTTACTGTTATTTATTTATTTGTTTTATTTATTTATTTATTTATTTATATATTTATTTATTTTTACTTGTAAACACTTCTATATACTATTGCTCTGAAAACATATTTATCATCAATGGACAACGCATTTGAATATTTTCCTTAGGTAGCTATAGAAAACTCATAGTCATTTTCAAATCTTAAAATCAAACATTTAGTTATCCATATTCACATTTAAGATATATATTTTAATTTTTATTAATTCACACTGTTTTCTTTCATTTTTCTACGATTAGTATTTTTATTTATTGATTATATTTCCTTGTCTGTTTGCATACATCTTCTATTTTATACTTCCATTATATTCTTGATTGTTTTTCTTCCTGTTGTATAAGAGTAAGTGCGGTTGTCATCACTGTGGTTTGAAACTAGATCACCATTGAGTAACACGGACAATTCCTTTATTAAGTAGATCAGGTGATCAAAAAGGAAGTGAATAAATAGCCTGAAGAGTCACTGTGCACTATTTCTCCTCTGTCAACTATACGCATTATTGTTCACTCTTGTTATTGCTATTACGTTCATTCTCTCTACTCTACTACTATAGGGATTACGATTCTCTTCTGAACATTATACTATTTGGCGATTACTACTTGAACAAGTATTACTAGTGCGGATATTATTGGAAGGCATTACTACTAGTACCAACGTCTACGAAGTCTCGAATATAACAAGCATTTTTAGAAGTGATAACAAGCTTTCGCTTGGCATACCAAAAGTGACAAGCAAAGCCGTCCAACATCAAAACATTTCTATTTGTTTTCTTCCTTTTCTTAAAGCTTTTACCACCTTTCATTCATTTTTTAATTACTCTTACATTTTTAACAATAACGTTTTGGATTAATTTTACAAATACTGTAAGAAACCACCATCACCCTTGTTCATTAGTGCAAAGTTCCAAAGGTGTGTGCCATGAATCCTTATGGCGCCGTGGAAAACATGATATTTTTTAATAGTCATATACGTTCTATTGTGATATGGGGTCTGGCAAGACACAACAATTAATAAGATAGAGTCAGTCGGGACAGGAGTATTCAACACTCAGCTAGACAAGTCACTGCAATAGCATTATCTCTTCTTCCTAGACAATTATCCAGGGCTTTTTATCATGAATGGACCATGAGAATAACTGGCTCTTACTACAACATGTCCAATCGCACATACGTACCTACAAGAATTAATATGTACAACAATTAATTCAAGATGACAAGAATTTTGGTCAACTCTATTCTAAAATGTCCATTTTGGTGAAACTCTTTGTTAACTTTCAATTTGTAAATATCTGATACATTGGAAATTTATGTTGTAAATGGATTCACCCACTTCAGAACAATTTAACTCCGTTCCTCTCCAAAAATCTCTTGAAAACATGCAAGTTAAATTCAGCCAAAGGATTTCAAACTTTACAATTATATGTATATACACACACTTACGTATATATATATATATATATATATATATATATATATATATATATATATATATATATATATATATATACACGTAGATATATATATATATATATATATATATATATATATATGTGTGTGTGTGTGTGTGTGTCTGTGTAGTTACGTGTATATATATATATATATATATATATATGTACTTCAGTGTATATCTATATACTTAGGTGTATATATATATATATATATATATACTTACATATATATCTATATACTTAGGTGTATATATATATATATACTTACGTATATATATATATACTTAGGTGTATATATACTTACGTATATATATATATATACTTACGTATATACACACACTTACGTATATATACACACTTACGTATATATACACACTTACGTATATATATATATACTTACGTATATATACACACTTACGTATATATACGCACTTACGTATATATATATATATATATATATATGTACACTTTGGTGTATATATATATATACTTACGTATATATACACTTACGTGTATTTATATAGACACTTACATATATATATACACTTACATATATATATATATATATACACACACACATATATATACACACACATATATATATACAATTATATATATAAACACTTATATATATATAAACACAGATATACACTTACATATATATATATACTTACGTATATATACACTTACGTATATATACACTTACTTATGTATATATATATACACTTACGTATACATATATACACTTACGTATATATACACTTACGTATATATACACTTACGTATGTATATATATATACTTACGTATATATATATATACACTTACGTATGTATATATATATATATATATACACTTACGTATGTATATCTATATAAACACTTACATACATATATATACATATATATATATATATATACAGCTACATATATACATACACACACATATGTATATATATGTTATATATATATATATATATATATATATATATATATATATATATATATATATATATATACACTTACGTTTAAGAGATGTTCATGTAACGTAATGGTTATCGGCGTGGAAAGTGAAATCGGCAGACAGAATTTGTTGCGCTCACTTTCATACAAGTACCTAGCTCTGCGTTTAATATTGACTCAAACTGGGCTTAGTAGAAGAACAACTCTCACTTCATATGGACTCCGGCAGGCTACCTTGCTCTAGACACATCAATTTCTACTAGTGTTGCTACAGATATCGTGTCCTGATGACTCTAATAGGTCTTGTGTATAATTTCTTAACAGAATCATAACCGTTACATTTTTAATTGAAAAAAAGACTTAACTAAACCAATCACCCGAACATAATGCACCATCCAATACTTTTGACAAAGGGGATGTTAAAATAACATTTCTTATAGACTAAGGGTGCTGTACTTAAAAAAAATTGGTAGCAAATACACTATTGAATTGTTTTCAAAGAATGATTGTTAAACATTACTATGACAATCGCGCTCATTACATAACATTTTTCAAAGCACTGTCACTAATAACAGTAGAAATCTTTGATTAGTGTATAACAGGGATTCATCAATTAAAGACTGGACTCACTATAAAGTAGTAATCATCGGCTAAAAACACTCGTTAATCATTACCAACGGCGAGTCACCTAAAGAATACCTATTATAATATTCTAGAATATTTTTCAGATGTTATGGATTTAGGATATCAAGTAGTTCAGACCTTGCCTTCCCCTATTTCCTTTTTCTTCAATATGTCTTGTGAACGTCAAATTGTTCAAGCCACCCTTTCGTATAATTTTATTCTGGGGGATATTTTTTTTGTTCCTATTTTCCTTAAGACCGGTTCATTTCTTACGCGTTCCATCCATGGTATGATTATCATTCTTTTGTATAACCCCATTTCTACCTCTAGTTTTCTTTTCATCCCCGAGGTGATTGTCCAGCAGCCATTGACATACAAGAGGATTGATATTACATAATAATTCAGCACTCATTTCTTGTTTCTAACGTACAAAGAAGCGGGAAAAAACAAATTGTAGTCATTAAATATTCAAAACAGTAGTATCTAGTAGATTTATTTAACTAGAGTTTAAATAAGATTATGTCTCTTCAATAGTGCCACGCTAATGTACCAGTTGAGATTTCACACCAATAGAAACCGTTACCTCCTGCTACTGATCAAACGCTTCATAATCATTACAACACTTTTATAATTATTCTAATAAATTATTTGTACGCAATAGATTTTCACATTCTTTGTATATAGTGACTAGAAAATGTGCTCAAATTTTTCAATATTCTCTTCAATATACTACCTATACAAAGGCTCGTGGACTTACGGCAGAATTTCGTTCCTATGATGCGATGTAAGCCATTTTCCTGGTAAATTAGAACGCCCCCCTCAGTTTTAGGTAAATATGCACTTACATCAATCACCTATACTAATACAATGGTAAAGGATATAACACATGTCCACGGATATGTTAACATAATTAAGACTAAAATATACTTAGATGACATAGATATAATAGACTAGCAGCATGGCCCGGCGTTGCCCGTGTTTGATTCAAAAATCGTACGACTCATACAGCAATCGCTATCACTTGACTTAAAATATTTTTGCCCTTCCTTGCCTTTAAAGGAGTGCCCTTTTTCGTGCTGATGTTGCTACATGCCTTACTTCTTGCCTATCTCACACTGCAAATTTTTTCTAAGCTCTATACTAAACATTAAATCTGTTACGAAAAAAGAACAAAACAAAATGAACACAAAACGATCAGCTTTAAAAAAGCACTCGTAACCTTAAAAACCGAATGAAAAAAGAATGTTAACAACAAATACTTTTTCACACCAAACCCAGTTCTGCGGAATCAGAATCAACGTTGAGTTTAAGCAAGCGAATGAGCCAATTGGAGTAAAGTGCCATGCAAATTTAAATTTTTCCCACTTGTGACGAATGCAGCTATCCATTTTTTTGTATGCTAGCATGCTAGTTAACATTCGTGTCAGTCAGCTGTTGGCTCTCACTCTGACCAATAGAATCTTCCTGCCTATTCGTGGCAGCCAGCTATAGGCTCTCACTTTGGCCTCATACTTACGTATATATATATACTTTCGTATATATACACACTTACGTATATATATAAAAAATACTTTTTCACACCAACCCAGTTCTGCGGAATCAGAATCAAAGTTGAGTTTAAGCAAGCGAATGAGCCAATTGGAGTAAACAAAAACAATATGTTTGATGTTGTTATTACCATTATTGCATATTAATTGAGATACAATCTTTTTCTAAGCCTTTCACCAAAGACGAAAGTTTTTGCTTACCAAATTACCGATTATATTGTTGTTGCTATTTTGACGTTGCTATTTGATACAATACTTTACAAAGTCTTTCACTTGAGACCTTCGGTAAGAGAACGCTTTTCTTCGTTACATATTGAGTATTTTGGATTGAATGTGTTTTCTAAATATGTGATCAGTACTCATTTTTATCAGATAAAGAGTTTCTAGAGATTTAACTTTGTTAATAATCATTCTTAATGCTTCTACTACAACAGGAATTTAAATGCTCCATTTTGTAATTTCTATGTACTAATATCTGCAGAATGTACCAAATTTACTTTTATTAGATGGCATAGCCATGTCTATAGAATTGAATTTATCTTTCTTGAAGTCATTTATGACAATATCCAATCTATTAGGTTGTACATCGCGGTCTCTATGCCTTAGATCATTGTAGAAGTTTAGGACCAATTTTCATTGTTAAAATAAAAGGACTTCATTTAACAATGGTGTTGGTACAGATATCTGGTGAGTTCTAGATCGATACCTTCGATCGATCAGTTGAAAGTCAGAATTTGTTGAATGTTGACGTTTTGTTCACAAATTAGTGGCTTAAAGATGGAGGATGAAAAATTGAAATTTCGCCATTTTATGCTCTATGAATTTCAGAAAGGAGTAAGCATCTATGTTGCTACAACAATATTCAGAAATTTTAATTTTATTTGGATCGTGGTCCATCTATTTGGATAGTCAAAAAATAATTTTGCAGATCTTATTAGAGTTATTTTAACCTAAAAGTGTAACCACCCTGAACAATCTTCTGACGTCGATAAAGACGCTCTGCTTGATTTCATGAAGAATGAAATTTGATTGAAAGGATTGCTAAGAGTTTGAAAATTGGTATATCAACTGTCTTTTGTCATTTGAAGAAAAATGTCTTTCATCAAATCGAAGAGATTTAATTTTCCACCACGATAATGCAATATTGCATGTTTAAAAACTGATCTTGCAGAAACTTAAAGACTTTAAATGGGAGACATTCCAGCAGCCACCGTATTCTCATGACTTTGTTTCTTTTGTATTTTAATTCGTTTCGGTCACTACAGAACAAATGACGGAAAATTTGACTCGAAAAACGAAATTCACTATCTAGTATATTTTCTTCATCATTGAGATAACCCGATACGGTTTTCAGATTTGGCTATGTGATCCATGTGAGTCGCAGAGTTCAAAAGGATTTTAAGTTTTCTCCTCTCCGACAGATATTGGTAGGTGTATATAAAATTGATCTGAATGATAAAATAAGTTAACTTCCACTGCTTCCCGTTCCCTATATAATTATGCTTAGTCTTATATTCTTTCTAATATCCTATAGTCACTGTATTAAATTTTCTATGTTCTTATGTATTATCTATTTTATTTATATAGTTGGTAATTATGTCGTTGTTTTGGGTCACCTAGAATGAATGAACTCTCTTCCGGTTTCCTTTACATAGTCATATTCAATATTCCTTCGTTCTGTCTTCGAAAATGTTCGTATGATTATTTCTCACCCCATTTTTTATTTCTCGTTGCAGTGTCTCATGTGCTTTTCTTAATTCTTCAGTTCGTTTCAATGCAGTTTTGGTTGTTTGCGAATAGTCTTTCGTTCTGTTTTGTGTATTGTTCGCGTCAATGATGGAGTCGACGCAGTCCTCGATGCTGACTATTTGTCTTCCTTATTCTTTTCTTTTAGCATAAAAATTGTTGACGTCGTCTCTCAATTGTTACCTATTTTATTGCTCTTTTTGATTTAGCTATTTGGGTTCTTCCTTTGTCCGCTCCAAAAATAATCCAGCATACCTCAATAGAAACTGCCCAGATATTTATTCTTTTAAGTATCTAATGCAAAGTTTAGTCTAGACTTTCTTGTCCGTCTTGTGTATTATTGTTAATGTTTACATTTCTGTGCATTGACTGAAGACTCGGATCATTTGTATGAGATTTCCTAGTATCATTACTATTCTTCGTAAAATATTTAAAGGTCATCTGGACGTTGTGAATTTGTGACTTTATTTGCTTTCTTTAATAAACAGTTCAAATAACCATCATATGAGGCATTAGAGGGAAATACGTTTTCATGAATTATTTTTTGCAATGGCAAAAAGCACAAGAGATTACGAAAAGAAAACCCAGCATGACTTCTCAGTTAAGCGGACATTGCGGGTTGTGCTGCCTTGGGGAGTTCAAAAGTTAACATTTTGAGTCTACCAATCTTTAGTCCTAATTCCCTTACCGATACCATAAATAACCCCCTAGGAGGGATTTCCCACTGGTTGAGAACCCCTGTTTAAGAATTTATAATGAGGACAATGACAAATTAGTAAGTGAACGTAACTGCAAGAGGACAGTAACTATCAAAGACCAAAAATAAGAAGTATCTTTCAAGAATTCTCACAGTTTTGAAAAAATATTATTGAAAATCTTCATTCTTTTCCTTCTCAGTACTAATGAGGAAAAGAATGTTCAATAATATATGCATATTATTTGAAATGTACCTTTTTAGTAGGACAATCTTGGAAAGTGGGGGATGATATCCTGATTTATGGGGGAAATGGCACACGGGCAAAATAAGCTGAGAATCACTGGACTAAAAGTTTTAAAAAATTCCAAGGTTGTGTTATGTCATAAGACTTTTTGTAGTCTATCCTGATAGAACAAAGTTCTTTTTTTTTTGCTGTTTTATCTTAGTTTATTATTAATTGGTTTTTCTTTCCTTTTTTATTTTTTGCTTCATAGTATGAAACTTGTTCTTTAAGTTCCCTCTTGACATCTTTTCTGTTTCTTCAGAAATAGTCCTCGGCTTTTAGTATTATTTTTGTAAACATTGCCTTTTACAACAATAGCAACTACAAGCTTTCATTGGAAATTAAATGATAGTAATTCAACTCTACATACAAGCATTATTATTATTGTTATTCTTAAGTGACACAAGCTGAATTTACCGGCTTTCACTAGAGATCAAAGTAAGAGCATGTCCATAAAACATACTGGCCCCCTCTTACTCATTCCGAGTTCAACAACGCCGTGTTTTAGGTGGCTTCTATTTCTTATTGCAAGTGTCTTCGAAACCCATATAAAACGGCCGAGTAAGAATTATTAGACTGACCCAAACAGGCAAAATGCTGCCTTCAGGCACTTTAGTTTCCCAAGGTTTCTCTCAAAGCCGAGATGTATCCTTCCAGCTCTTAAATTTCTTTCAATCTCACTTTGTATTCCGAGAGAACAGCGACATCCGTTTTCTTTGAAATATTTCGTTTTTATTATATTTAGATCTGATCTTCTCACTTGAAGTCAGTTAATCCCTTTGAATTCCCAAAGAATTATATATAATTTATTTGTGTATTTATATACTTTTTCTATTTTGGCTTATATTTTCACTTCTGCATACATCATTGATTTGTAAGCTCATATTACTGTGCTTTGCACAATTCCCGGTGGATTACCTTTCCTATCCAAGCATGTAAACTATATTCCATCTGATCAGTTTGCTTCATTCTACTAATATATATTTGACAACATTCACCTCCTCTCTTTTTCTAACTCTTTCTGCGTGTGTGTATGTACATACTCGGCGCTTACAATTCTGTTGTGTCCTGTTTATCTTAGTCTTAAAATAGTTTGTCTTACAGAATTGTTCTAGGCCGCCATTTGCAAGAATTCATTTTGTTTCCTCAAATGTCAAGTATGTAACAATGTCTGCGATTTCGTATTCAATTCTTGTTGTTTGTTTCTTGAAATGTTTGTGCAGTTGATTTACGTCTCATTTTGTGATTCTTGATTTCCCTTCCCAACTCTTCCGCATCTTTTTGACTGCCCTAATCATGAATTTTCTAAACTACTCGAATCTATTGATAAAATGAGGATTCCTTCCTTCGTTTTAACCAGTCTTCTTCTTCCCTCATTCCTTTCAACATATATCGTAATAATATTATATTTGAAAGTGCAAGTGATTATGCATTTTTATCCATGTCATTGCTCCACGTTTCTCAGCTTCCCTCCTGTTTAGGAAGGGTTGTAATTGTTTTTCCACTGGATATTGCTCAAGTATTTATATCTTTAATCATAGAGGATATCTACTTATTATTATCAAAGGTTTATCAAAGCCATCTTTTTCTTAGGAAATGTTATATAAGAATAAGGTGTCGCTGCCGACACTTGAGTTTGAACATAGATCGCTAGTGAGCAAACAAAGGTGATGTCATTATTGAATTAAGTAGACCATGCGACCATAGAGGAAACACATATATGGAGGAAGTAGCTGGCGACTGATTACCATTCATTGTCTATCCTATATTACTATTCGGATCGCTATTTCTCCTCTGTCACTATACGGGACGCTATTCTCTACTCTATTCACTAAACTATTTCTCTTTTCGGATCAGTACTCGGGTTACTATTTGAACGAGTATTATCGAACAAGTATTATAAGTGCAAGTGATATCTGAAGGCGTCTGACACCAGTATTGCTCAATGGCATACTGCGATTACAAATTCTCTACTACAACGATCATTACGAAAGTGGCAATTGGTGTTTGTTGACATTACAAAGGAAGTTAATAAATAAGTTTCCTCTTCATATTTATTAATATCATTGATAATATTTTCAGTTTCCCTGATGGATATAATCCTTTAACAAATCGTTTACCTGAAACGTGAGACAAATATGTTCAAATTACCAAAAATAATTTTTAAACGTTATTAGCCGAGTTAGGTATTTTTCCAGGAACAGCTGTGTTTATAATTTTAAAAACAATCAGTATATATGATAAAAATATAGTTTTAAGGTATGCTATATTTTCAGGCTAAATTGCTTAACACCAGAAATAGAGCGTATGTAAATATAAAATATAGAAATAGACCCTGAGGTCAACACCCAGGGATGAAAGTCTGTTTCATGCCATGAAGATTGTGTTCAAACATGAAACAGATTGTCGCAGATAGTTGCTAACCTCAGTGGTGCCCACTAAATCTAACTGATAATAAGAAATAATGTCGGAGTATTAAAAAAAAAATTGAATATTTTTGTTGATGTTTCGTATACGAAAGTAAATCTAAGACATACCAATTTTAGATATATGGGAACTGGATGGAAATTTTGACACCGAAATCCGAAAGTGTATTAGAAGAGCAAAATATGTTTTATAAGAAAACTAAAAATGCTAAAGAACACTAAAATTTCGTTAGAGACAGAAAAGAGAGTTGAAATGCTGTGTAATATCAATCTTTCTATATAGCAGTGAATACAGAACAATTTTGTCAATGATGAAGAAAATACTGTAGGCAGCAGAAATGAGGTCCTCCAGGAGGATGCTGAAAATGTCATGGACGGAGTATGAAAGCAACAAACAAATGTTCTGGAAATGGGAAAAAAAAACAGTTATACATAAAATCCCAAAAAGACTGTTGAAAATTCTAGGACACATATTGAGAAAAGTCGACATGGAAAATCTGACATTCACAGAATATATTGAAGTCAAGAGAGGCAGTTGAAAACATTGTGTATAAGTGGAAAAATTTCGTTATTATGTTACATTACAGTACAATTAATTACGTAAAGGAATGATTAATTTTGAAGCGTTGAATTAATATGTTCAGTCTAAGCTTGTGTAAGGGTGACAGGCACCCATGGATCTATGATACGCTCCCACTCTATTACATTTCGGTTTTCATATAAATTTGATTGTAGCCTAATTATGTTCAATAATGGATCATATGTAATATAGATGAACAATTCAACTGGAAACAATTGAAAATAAATACAGTGTATCTAAATACATATTAACGACATGTGATAATAGATCATTCTATCTTAAATCAAAAATATTTGGCTGCAATTTTTAACGTGAACTTATTAAATAGTTGAATTTTCTTATTAAAAGGTTGAAGAATTTTAACACATTCAACGTCATGAATAAAGATTATGAATTTTATATCGTGTTTTTTCTAGATTTAGCATGAGCCAAAAGAATTCACGGATTTGGACGAACAAAAAAAGGTCCCAGAATGATGTTAAAATCCGCGAAAATTTTTCATCTTTTAATACTCAGTTGTGAATACATTAATTTGTAACGTATATAAATATAATTAGAAAAAAAACAAAACAAATGTTGATAAGATAGCAAAGTCACAAAGAACTTCCCGGAGTCTACAATCAGGGTTTTCCTCCGCTCGGGCCTTTAGTGGGTAGGACGCAACGGCTCTGTATTCGGTAATATAATCAACAAATACACTTCTTCAACGAAATTTTCTACCACCATATTTTAAAAATTATGCAAAATGTTTTATATTCATAAAATATACTTGCTAAATGTTTGTAATGTTTTATGTTATCTTCATTATCACGAAAAGATCACCCCGAAAATAAAAGTTATCTTGAATGTTAAGCTTTCTCAGTTTTCTTTTTTGATTACGAAAGCATCATCTTCAAATTTAAACGAGGCGTGGAAAATATATTGAGCTAAATTACAAGCACAAATTCATTTGTAAATAATCCTGTATGATTTTAGAATCGAAAGCCAAAAGTAATGACATTTCTCATCACTTACCTGCTAATATCTGCTTTTGAAGATGCCAACAACCAGCCATTCGGCAGCGGAAGTTAATGACAGTCATTGTGTCACGCATGCGTAAACAGCTGTTTATGGCATTTAACTGGCTTCCTTGTAGGACCTGACATCGATGGTACATAATTTAAAGCAGTCCAGTAACGTTAGGCCTTCTCTTTTTTAGAATGTTTGTCTGGATATTAAAGTCGATTCTACCCAATTATTTTTCAGTTTATTCTTTTCTATTTTTTCCTGTTTAATTTTTTGTGTTTACCATCTCTATCACTTGATTTATTTCTATTTTTCTTTTCTTTCCCTCTTGCTCATTTTCATTACCTCTTTTATATTTCCTTTCTTTTTTTTCTTTCTTTTTTATTACTTTTCTTAATCAAATTACGTATTTTCTTACTTTTCTCTTTTCGTCAATTAATATCTCCATTTGAATTATTTCCATCTACTTCACACAGTACATTTTAGTTCTGAAATTCTATAAACATTTAGAGATCTTATGCATGATGAACAAACTGTACTGACACTTTACTTTTTTGACCTACAATTATTTGATCTTCAAAAACATGATCAAATCAGAAGGAATAGAATGCGGTGAAGATAAAATCGTCAAAAATAATAGGATCTATATTGCAATAAGAACGATCAGATCAGATCAGATCTACCTGTATCAATGGCCATAGTATCTGGTGTTTCAAGTGGTCAATCCAAGTCGCGGCATGTAGCAAAAAGGGGAGGAATATATAAAGAGGCGTTGCTGAGTCAAGTTGACACTTCGAATTGCTCAATCAGCAGACTGATCCGATTGGATAAGGTTAATGCCCCGGATTCTATTATTTGTTGATTCTCTAAGGGTCCCACTTCACTTATTGTGCTTTCCTATTGTTTCTCTTTCCATCACTATTTCAAACTGATCCTATCTGTCTGTTTTATTTTGTACAGATCAATCTATTTTATTTTGTTCAGAGCTATCTACCTATATTTCATTTTGTTAAGATGTATCTATATTTATCTATATATTATTTGAATATTTATATATCTACTTTATTTTTTTCAGATCTATATTTTATTATGGTAAGATCTATCTATCTCTGAATTTCATATCTATCTCAGTATGTTCATATCTATCTATCAATCTATCTCAGTTTGTTTGTATCAATCTATCTCAGTTTGTTTATATCAATTTATCTCAGTTTGTTTATATCCATCTATCTCAGTCTGTTCATATCTATCTATCTATCTATCTATCTATATATATATATATATCTATCTCAGTCTGTTCATATTTATCTATCTATATATCTATCTCAGTCTGTTCATATCTATCTATCTATCTATCTCAGTCTGTTCATATCTATCTATCTCAGTCTGTTCATATCTATCTATCTATCTATCTATCTATCTATCTCAGTCTGTTCATATCTATCTATCTATCTATTTATCTATCTCAGTCTGTTCATATCTATCTATCTATCTATCTCAGTCTGTTCATATCTATCTATCTATCTATCTATCTATCTCAGTCTGTTCATATCTATCTATCTATCTATCTATCTATCTATCTATCTATGTTCATATCTATCTCTTTCAGTTTTTTCACCAGTTTTTTTCTATCAGTTGTTTCATAGCTATCTAGTACTGTTTTTCATATCTATTTCAGTCTTTTCGTAGCTATCTATCATTTTTTCATATCTATGTATAAAGTTTTTTCTTATCTCTCTATCTCAGATGTTTTTATATCTGTCTATCTCGTTTTTCATATCTATCTATCTATCTATCTATCTATCTATCTATCTATATATATATATATATATATATATATATATATGCCTGTCTAACTTTATATCTTTCTGCACAATTCCCTCTCTATAATCCTATTTATAAAAAAGTATGAATAAAATCTCAGGAAGTTGATAAAGCCTCCATTCCAACGGAATGTGACTAGTGATAGATTGGTTCAACTTCACCACAATCAAGATATACGTCGATATTTATCTCCTCAAATACGCAAGTACTGAGTAGAAACGTAGAATATATTAATGTATACGAAACGATTTTTGTCATGCGTAAACAATTAAAAACATTTTTCTGCATAAGTATTAGGTTGGTGCAAAAATAATGTCGTTTTCTCACATATGTTACTATTTTGCACTAACCTAATATTAGATTCTTTTCAATAAAGTAATAGATATTTTTCTGTACAAGAATTACTTCTTTCCAATATAATTATCATAGTTTTTTTTTATTATTTAGTTTTGTATGTAATATAATTTTCCGTGTATAAGTATTATCGTTTTTTTCTATGTATTATAGTTTCGATATAAGTATTATAGGCGTTTTTCATGAGTATTATAATTTTTACTGTTAAGTCCTATAATTATTGAATACGACGCGTTGAAAAGTTCCCGATAAGACCAACTTCCGACAACCGGTCGTTCATCCAACTCATTAGAAATACTGACATTCCCGTAAATACTACGTTTCTTCTTTCATTGCCGTACCTCTATTTGAGTTTTCATGCTACTACACACATTCGTCCATGCTTTGAATACTGTTGTCATATATGGTTTGGTGCCCTTGCTATTCATTTCGAGTTACTCGACAAAATCCAAAGAAGAATCTGCAATATGATAGGTCCTGACTTGGCATTTCGTCTCCAATCACTCTCTCACAGACGTGATGTGTCTTCCCTCTGTCTTTTCTACAAATATTTCATGGTAACTGCACTGACGAGATTTTCCCCCTTGGTGCCCCGAATACACGAATTTATGGTTGGCACCTAGGTCCCACCCTTTCACTACTCCAACAGTTTATTTTCTCACTCTTCCTGAGAAGGGAACTCCCTTTCTTTTAATTACTTCCCTGATAACTGCAATCTTCAAAAATTTAAATGCAACGTCAATTGCCATCTTCTGATGTCTTGATTCACGTTCTTCTTTTTATCCCTTCCGCAATCCCCCTATACCCAGTCTTTTCTCTTTCACTCTCTGTAACCCCCTACATATTAGTTGTATTTCCGTCTTGCTTGGGTTGAAATGCTTAAAAAAATCTTTCTGCCATTTTTAGTACTAATTGAAGTTTATTCCCATATTCTCTCTTTCTCCAAGTACCATTAACTTCAGAATATATGTGTTCTCACCATATAATTTACGAAATGTTGGCAGTTTCCCTGGAATAATTCAAATTGTCATTAAAACTCTTTTCGCTCTCCTACAGAACTGAATCTTCAACTCGTTTTGAACACATCTGTTTCTTTTTGTGTTTTGTTTTGTTTTTTGTCTACTGTTCATGAACCTATAAATATAAAAGTACATGGGGACAACACGGCTTTTGTAACCAGCGATGAATATAGGGAGGTACGGTAGAGTAATGGATAGCCGCTCAGATTGAGGAATTGTAGAGCCGAGTTCGAATTCCAGTCGAATCCATTATTTGGGAAAGGTATTACCCAGCTATGAGTAAATATCTTAGGTATGTCGCTATCAAAGAACTTTCTCACGTTCTTTTTAAAGTGGGTGCTATTATAGAGAAAGATTCATAGGGTCTAGTTATTTAGTTTTCCGCTCTTAGAAGTCTCGAAACAAAATACTAAAGATAGGAAAATATTGTGAGATAGACGTTGTTCACGTTTCCATAAATATATCATCTTAGAATATACTTCAAAACAATGGAAACATTTAACTGCGAGCGACCATTAGCCATCAAAAAGCTTAAGTTTCAGTTAAAAGTGATGGAGTTCCATTTGAAACCTATTATGTTTCAACTGCCCCGAGAAGGAACCACAACATGATTAACAAAAGAGAAAAAATTGTTTGCGGCTTACTGAATAGAGAATGAAGAGATAAAGAATCACGAATCAATTAACTTTGAATTAAATTGTGCCTATTAGGGATTTTTTATTTGCTTGTCTACTCACTGCTTGATGAAACGTAAAATGATCACAAAATGTTTTCAGAATTAAAATAAATTCTACCTTGGGTCTCTGCCAGTTGGAGGAGAATAATTGACCAGTCACCCAAAATTATTACAATTTTACCATGTTCTTTTGAAACAAAAAATCATAAAAGATATAAAATAAAAATGAATAAATTAATTAATTTAAAAAGTAATCATCCGTTTTTTTCCATTTTGAATCATTACTTCTTTTATATTTCAAGAGTGTTGTTTAAATCTGAAATGACTATTTCTGTCTTTTCTTTGTCTGACCAGCAATTGTTTCCTTTTTTCTGTTTTTGGATATCTTTCTCGAATTCAATCAATAAACGAATGGGATTTATAGGTTTCTTCCTTTCCTACCAAGAAAAGATGCGATTTCAATTCTTAAAGAAATATTTCCTTTTATAAATTTGTGCATCGACTACATTTACAGCGTCTAATTTATTCTGATAATAACCAGGTCGTTGCAAACAATAGACAGAACTTAGAGATCTTGATCTGTTTTATTCATTAATTGAGCATCCCTTACATTACTAGTCTAAGCCAAATACAGTATCAACTTGGGTTTTGATTTAATTCTACAACAGACGACTCTTTCATAAAGACACCTCTTTTTATAAGCAAAAATGTATTATTGTCACGTCTGGATTTAAACGTATGAAACAATCCTTAGATAATTTCTTTTATCTTGTCCTAAAAGTTGGAAAAAGCTCGGAATAATGTGGTTTATTCTCTGCCGATTTCGCAAAAGTCTTGTTTCTTAAGAAAATATTTAACAACTACTACAGATTCTACAACACTTAACAGTATAATGGATTAAAAACTTTTAAAGATTAAATAAATATGGTGTAGCGTCAGGCGTGTAATGTAAATTTAAATTCAATAAAACGCATAATGATAAACTTATAATTTAATATTATTTATTATAACTATTTATACCTTTCTTCGCGTGCTCATTTCGCACGGTGACAACATTTTCATGCACCATTTTTATATTATCTTTGTTTATTTTTAATATCATCAACAATCAGTGAACTATTATAGTAAATGTTATAAAAGATGGAGGTAGTACAATTTTAAACGCTTGAACCTTTGCTTTGATCAATATGCGTTGTTGTTATTACATAGCCCCACCATCGACTGTCGAATCATCATTATTATCAACCAAAAGTCAAGCGTATAGAAAATAATGTTTGTAATAACTACTCAGTTTTAAAACACATTCTTCTTGCATCGGTTTAAACTGATGCTACCCTTTTTTCACACATTTAAACAATTTTATTTCAAGTTTATATTGTCATTATTTTATATGAAAACTTACACAATTTCCATCATATATAAATTAAATTTTCACTCTCCAAAATTATAGTTTACAACTATGGTATAGATCAGTCATGGCAAAAAGCGGCCCGCGGGTTAGATGCAGCCCGATTAGCTTTCTGAATTAAGAAAAATAACGTTTATTAAAATGGTGTTTTTTGTTCATTCTCATATATAACAACATGTATAAACATTGATTAAGTACAACGTTATCACCATTTAAAATCATTAGCGATTTTCACTAAGGAATATCATACATGTAAACTTGAGAAACAGGAAACGCCAATGATAATTATTCTTTTTCTAGAGAATAAATATACTTCTTTTTATAGATGTTTTGTACAGCCAAATTAATAAATTAGAAACAAATAAAACGCATTAGTGTATGTTAATCCCTGGCATCACGGATACTATTATACCAATATTTCAGAGTTTTTTTTTTTAATAATAGAAGGAAACTTTTCTCACATTAGAAAAAAAAATACAAAACAAAACGACTTTTCCCCATTTCTAAGGCAGATGCTTATACGCATGCTATTTTGTGGAGAAAATGGCTGGAGTATATTTAATGATAAATTAACTTGATTTTTTAGTAGTTCGGCCCACTGTTTTATTGTTTAAAAATGTTACCTATATGTGGTCTAGAGATATGGGAATAGAAAGTATCAATTCCCACTGAAACCAGGAAGATATGAATTAAATATACTGTGATAAATTTAATATAGATACCTCCAAAATTCGGTATACTTAAGGCTTAAATGTATTTTAATAAATAAAAAATCTTTTTTAAAGCTTTTTTAGCCTCATTTGAAAGCTAACGCGTTAAATTTTCGAATTTCAGAACGCAAAATACAGTGGTGTATCTCTAATAGAAATTAGAATGATTTTTAATCGATTTATTATTTTTTTCAGAAAAAAATGCAATCGAAACGGACATTTTTAATTTTTTTTCTGACAGATTGTAAACAAAACTTAATTCTCGGTTTTAAAAATCTTGCAATAATAAAATATTTATTTCTGAAACATTATTTGCTGAAAATTAGCACATTTAATGTTAGATTAATCTGTCATGAAACAAATATTACTTACTTATAGCAAACATTTTTCTGTACAAGCATTTTTGATTACAGGGTCTTGTTATTCTCACGTCTCCATCAATATACTGACGGCCGAAGATATTGACAAGTATAGTGGACTAGAATTGACATAAATTTACAGATTCTCAGTAAAAACGGCTTCTTTTTGTGTTTTAACTACCAGGTAATTTTAAAAATTAACAAAATATTTTAAGCAATAATCTAATGTTTTATTGAATTGTTTTAGGTACTTAACTTTACGATTGAATATGCTTTCTAAAAATATAATAGAATTTAGAATAATATGAAAAATTGTTAAATTAATAACATTTCATGAATTATTAAGTTACCTGTGAATTTTAAACCCTTTCTACCACCTTCAAAAATTTGGTTCATTTTATTTTCAGTCAGTGGTGTATACATTTTCATTTTTTGTTTCAAATCAGATTAATTTAATATAAATATGTTAATTTTCCTCATAAAATTTTTAAAAACAAGAATTAAGTTTTGTTACAAAAAATTCCAAAAATTTTCATCGCTTATTTACTCACAAAAAAAAAAATCATTCTAATCAATATATAATTTCTGTTTGAAATACACCAGAGTATTTTGCTTACTGAAAATAGTAAAAATATTTTTTAATCATTCAGCTTTCAATTAAAGTTTTTTCCATTTTTGTTTTTTTAAATTCATTTTTAAAACTTATGTATCGAGAAATAGTTGAGGTACATACCACAATTAAAAATAAAATGAGAAAAGAAAACTAATTACAAATGTAAATGAAATAAAGTATAAAAAATAATTAAATTAGACGTTAGGTTTAAAATAAAATGAAGGGTTACCTTTCAAACGTTTTTTTATAAAAATATAACTCACTAAAAACAATAAAGACACTTTTTAAAAGTTAAAAATCTAAACAAAAACATTATTTTTTTAACTAAGTAAAACTAAAAGGTTTATGAGCGTAAGAGAGACATCCCTTGAAAAACGTAACGTTTTAACGATCATGTTGTATAAACTTAGATTATGCTAAGATAAAAATGGATGTAGGAAAGCTAATGAAAAACGAATAGAAAACCAGGTGAAGGGAGAAAATATATTTATATAGAGAGAAGGAAAATGAAAGGCATAGAGATTCAGAAATGTTGGTTGAATATGAAGAGACAATGAGTGTCACATTGAAAACGAGCTAGTGATAGAAAAGGTGTAGAAATCGCGATACATTACATTTTGTTAAGGAGAGATCTAACAAAGTCAGATAAAAAGTGGATTGAAGATTTCTATCCACCATACTTAAATAAAAAGAACATTTAGACATACAAAAAATTATTTCTGATTATTGTGAAAATTTTTGGTAGAATTATTAAGCTTTTCAATTTTCACTTAGTAAATATAGTCTCCACTTAAAATTGAAAAGCTTAATAAACATTTTTTTCTACGAATAATGAATTTTTACAAAAATTGTTTGCATTTTTGTTTAATTACAAAGTTTCAAAAATATTTTAAAATTCTTCCAAATATCGTCAAAGTTAGGGTATTAAATTTTCTTCAGACTATAATGTCCTAAATATATATTATTTATAAAAACAATTAAAAGTTTATCTAATTAAAAAATTAGATAGTTTTATTTCAGTTTTTATTTTACGATTTGGAGCAGATTTAGGAAACTTGTTAAGAGCTTGAAAAAATTCATGATTTACATTCTCCAAAGACTCCTACTTTTAACTAATAAAAACATATCGTTTTTAAATTCTAGAACATTTTAGGAAATTAAGTGGGAAGGTAACAGATGTAAAAAATTATTTTTACCAAGATTTTATAAAAATAATAATTACAAAAATATTCAATTTGTTTGTGAATAAGTTCCTAAAGTGTCATTAAAATCCGACAATTATTTGATTTTTGCAAGAATTTCAAAATTAATGTGTTATTTTATCGGAAACGGCGGCGCGAAAATGTCCATTACTAGCTCTGTTATACAGTCAACACAAAAAAAAAACAAGATTTTTAACACAAATTTTGAACGAGTTAGAAAGTAGCAAAAAATTTGTTAAAAATAAATGAAATACTTTGGTCTTTCCTCTTAAATATTTTGACGATAAAAATTTGTTATTAAGTTTGGGGCATTTTTCGTCATGATATACCCCTTTTTCAGCGATTTAATGGAGGTACCTACTTTAATACATATTCTCCTAGTGTTGTTTTGAACATATGGATTTTTCCATATATGTTGTTTAAAGTTCGTATTCTCTTGGTTTCAGATAAAAACATTAAAGAAATTACCACATATTTCAGTGAGATTATCCCTTTCCAAAATAACAGATTATGATTATAATTTACATATAGGAAAGTAAAAATGTGTCAGTTTAAACAGACATAAAAAGTTTATGAACATAAGGTTCAACAGCAACATTTATATCTAGTAACCTCTTCTCCGACAATTATTAATGTTTAACTTTCAGACGAATTTTTAAAATTTGTTTTTAATATAATAACTGAGGCACCTTGAAGTATCCAATCGGTGGCTTATACCTCTACCAGACTAAGAATTGAAAGTTGAACTCGTTTAAACATCAGAAGGACATAAAAATAATCAAGAACGACGTATAAAAACGGCTATAGCTGGCTTTACGTTTCGAACGTGTTTATTCGTCCGTGTCTGAAAAAGACACTTTCGGTAGAAGGGGTTCAAATGATTTAGTCTTGGGATTAGGGAAATATTAAGAGATCTTTTATCCGGATTAAGTAGTGAGGCATTAATTATAGAAGTATCGCTATTTTCGCAATAGCATTGATTTTATTTTGTTATCTCTATACATAACTGTATTACACTTTTCTGTCTTGGATCAAGGTGCAGAGGCTGCTTTATCCCCCGATCTTTCTATCCAGAATCGGATCATTTGTAAATGTTTAGACCGATGAGACGGGCGCAATTCTAAAAATCTTGACGATCAGAGATTGGCAGCTGACCTCTCTTCCGATCTAGCACTAATCTCCTAGTGGAAAAAAACTGGCAATAGCTCTAAAACTAAACTGATTACATTCCATCACCCCACCGATCAGAACTCGAACTACCGCCAGTCACGATGAACTGATGTCCCCTCGAGGAGGCAACGTACCTTGAGAAGGTATTGAGCCTCACACACACGACCTCAAGTGGGATTACTATATAATATTCATTGCTAAAAATACAGGCAAAATCATCGGCTACCTGTACTGTTCTAGTACGTACATAATTCCGCATACTATTCTCTCTCAGATCAGGCCGAAAAGGGAGTACTGTTGTCACTTTGGGACAGGAGCTAAACAGACCTCACTCTCCAGTCTTGATAGAGTTAAAAAAAATATATGAGTCATTGTTAAAGAAGAATTATTTTCCATCCTCCAATCTCTCTCTGTCAGAGGTAAGGTGTGGCAAGTCTCTCACTCTTCCATCGCTACTACCACGGAAAGTTCTCAGATGAACTACATTCCTTGGTTCCGTGAGGTCTAACCTTCACAGCTAGGAACCGCTATGCCACTTACATAGTAGCAAACTACCCACATTCCCTCCGTATTACATCATCGAGAAGTAAGTTCCACTCAAACAGCTTCTTCTCACAAATCATTAACCTCTGAAATAGATTCCCAAGAGGATGTTTCCCCGATCACTACAATCTTAATCTCTTCAAGTCACGCGTTATTTTCCCCTCCTATCTATATAAAATACCCACGTACTTAATCCTCTACCTCGAGTGGTCCCCGGGCCTTATACAGGGGGAATCTTACTGTTAAAAAAAATTCCTCTTTCAAATCAAGAAAGCTGCATAATATTAAATGATATTCAGAAGGACATATATCTATGTTTTGGATACCACGCATAAGCATTTGATAAGCTATCAAAAGAATATTTATTTGAACTGCTAATAAAACTTGATTTATTTGGAAATTAATTAATTCAAAATACAGGGTGCATCAAACATATTTGTACAAATTTTAGCGGGTGAGTTCCACACAACAGAACAAGGACAAAAGTTCATATAAAGTATGCCTGCAAATCCTTCGTTTTTGAGTTATTAAGTTTAAAATGTACGGTAAATGTACAATCTAAGATACAATCCAAAAATATTTTTACTTTGGCAGCGGATTCCTGACACTAAAACAAGGTAAAATGTTCATTGGTATGGAAACAGAATCTGATACAGCCGTGCAGCCTCGCATCCATTACCATTAGCGCTGCCATATGGGAAAAAACATATTTGCCTGCTCACGATATGAATATTCTACCATTTTTAAACGGAATACTTGTTAGTTAACTCACTACTATACACGTTAAATGTTGAAAACAGACTAGCTACAAATGTACACAAATTAGAAACGTAACCTAGTCTTTATGTAAACATCGACCATAAACTTTCTTTAAATTTAAGTACTCAAAAACGATTTGTGGGTATATCCTTAAATTGACTTTTGTCATTGTTTTGGCGTGAGAAATCCCCAAATTTGTTAAAGTATTTTTGATACACTTTGTATATAATGGAAAAACATCTGCACGCGAATAGGAAATTAACTTACCAAGGCCACAAAATTAGAAAGAGGTTAGAAAAAGCATGCATCCTTAGAATCCTTAGAAAAAAGATGCATCCTATTACTGTATTTTATTATCCTTCATAGTGGGGCTATGATTCCTGCACTAGGAATTACTAGGAATCTTACCCAGATTTTATTAATGGTAAGCACTGTCTTAACAACATAAAATATACAGATGACAACGTGTTGGTAGCAGACACAGAAAGAAAACTTCAAGATAGTAAGTAAAAACAAGAAAAATGACTAACAATCATTTGTAAAAAGACAAGATGTTTGTTTGTTTGTTTGTTAGCAAATAGAATAGATCAAGATGACAGGTGCAAAATTAAAATGTCAAAATCAAACACTAGAAATTCAACTATCAAGGAAATGTTTTAAGAGAACGTCGGAAAATATGACACTGGAATAGCTATGATCGCCTACGTCCTGAATTGAGGCGATACATAAAAGATGAAGAACTGTTAAAAGTGAGGGAATAGGTTATGCAAAAAAGATTATGCTAAGATAAAAATGGATGTAGGAAAGCTAATGAAAAACGAATAGAAAACCAGGTGAAGGGAGAAAATATATTTATATAGAGAGAAGGAAAATGAAAGGCATAGAGATTCAGAAATGTTGGTTGAATATGAAGAGACAATGAGTGTCACATTGAAAACGAGCTAGTGATAGAAAAGGTGTAGAAATCGCGATACATTACATTTTGTTAAGGAGAGATCTAACAAAGTCAGATAAAAAGTGGATTGAAGATTTTGTACAGCTAATACTTTTTCCACATATTAAAATAATCTTCTTTATATAGCATTTAGATAAATACATATACCGTATATTTGCAAATACAAGGCAACCTATATATGAGATTATACCCCAAATCTAGGTAAATTTTCGGGATTTTATCTGATATCCATAGTATAAGCCGACCGACATGATGAAATTCTAAATAACGATGTTCATGATGAGATTTTTACATGGTGATGGTCATAATAATTTTGAAGGATTTTAATTATTTATGTGGCTGCCCTATATATATTTTTTATTCTGTAATGAGAAATAAAGAGTTTATGGTGTCTTTAATGTTTGTTGCTTAACATTGTAAAAATACTGCCTAATTTATGTTATTGAAAAATCAAGTTTACATGTTATACAAAATGTTATTTACTCCACACTGACAATGTTTTTTTACTTAGAAATATAGATTACATGTTATCCCAAATGTTATTATTTAACACTACTCTGAGAATTAATGATTAAAACGCACCCATAGCTCTAGAAATCAAGAACGAAAGATTTATTTACGTTACTTTTTACTTGCGCGTGTTGCTCATCAGAAATTTTGAAAATTCTTGTGTAATAGTCTCTCAACATGGAATTTGAATGTGAAATCAGTCTCTATACCTATAAATGTAGTACAACATTATACTGTGAATTGATTCAACAACAAATCTATACATCGGTCGTCACCATACCAAGGCAAAAGTTAGCCTAATGCAATCAATTGAGCAAGCATACTTGCCTACTTACAGGTGCCGATACACCACAAGATTTAAGGTTAGCTTTTGGTAATTGTTGCAGTAAACATTTTTTTCGTTGGGGGTAATTTTTAAGACTTGAAGGTCGCCTTATACGTGGAAACATACGATGTATGTAAGAAAGATTGGAAGGGAAAAAGGGGAGAATGAGGTATTTGCAAAAATTGACAATTTTGAAAAATAAGAAATAATCTTAGTTTTGAATATCCGTGGAATTTTTCAGGATTTATCTAGTATTATTTGTATATTTTCAACATACACAGTAAATTCTGCCATTGAAAAGAAGCATAACATGATTCGTTTAGTACTGAATTTAAATTTTTTCTTTCCTTTAAGAAGATAATAGTTTTATTCAAGTGTTTAAAAATGTAAAAAGCAAAATGGGACCCATATTATCGAAGGTGATTATCATCAATATCATTTCATACTAGTGTGTTTGGAATGGTAAGAATTAAAAAAATAAATATTCTTTACTTTATCAAATTACCATTCATCAAAATCTTTTATTGTCACTGGAATAGAAGTATTAATGTAAAAAAAACCTACGAGATGTTCCTGTGCATTTATTATAATTTAAAGTTATATATAAAAGTCAATCATAAAATGTGATGCAAGAAGCAATAATTAAAAGTCCTACAACACGGATATTCTATCACAAGTTTGGAAATTTGTATTATTTCTTTTTTTCCAAACAAATTATCGTTTTTATATTTAATTATTAGAACATTTTATATTTTGAAAACTTTCGTTGTGCATTGAATTTTGTTGGCTAGTAAGATGTATTAAAGAAAAGCGAGAATAAAAGTGTAAACATCAAAATTGCAAGCAGATAGAATGCATGCTTGTTAAAAAAAGGAAGAGCCTAACTTGCGAATTACAAATTGGAGATAACAAAATCTGAAGACACATTGGCATAACAAAAGATGCCTTTCAAAAGTGAAGCAAAGTATTAAAAAACAGAAAATCTTCATTAGAAACAAAGAAAAGAGTACTGAACTGTTATTTAATATCAGTCCACAATGCAACAGTCTTTATTAGTCTTAGCAAATACGAGTAACATTTTGTATCATTAAATTATTGAAAGCGAAAGTATATATATATATACTCACAAATTCGGACACAATCATGCATACAAAAAATACTGACTTTGTATGCAGAGTGTGATAGATATTTCTTCGGAAGACAATATTAAAAAAGAAACCGCTTCTTGCTTAAGAAAAATATTAATTATGTTCCGCACTTTTATTAAAAACTCCAAAAAAGAATATATTTTTAAATAGTACGTTTTTTTCAGAAAACACACATGTTGAATTAAAAAAAAAAAAAACTGTGTATATACATAAGTTCCAAAAATGTGTTTGTGCGAAACGTTCTCAGAAATCGAAATAAAACTATAGCTAACTGTTTAATTTTTTCAAAGATAGTCAGTTTCAATCAGATTATAAATAAAAGGCAAATGATCAGCGTGCTTTTGATTGGAATGCTTAAATTATGACCATTTTGGACTGAGTTTTTGAAGATGCCATTCGGGTCAAACATTTGTGAAGAAAAGAGACTGGTAATAAAAATGATTGCTGATTTAAACAACAGCTAAAATTCAAAACATCGGGTAGTATCTTAATTAATTTTCAACTAAAGATATGTGACGGGGAAAATAATTATTTTCCGGTAGGAAGATGTATGACAAATGTGCAGTAGCAAATCATTGCTTTAAGCTGGCGAGTAAAAACGCTGTTCAAAATGTGAAACAAGCAAATGAATGAAATTACATTTTAATTAAATCAAGGTTTGCTTTCAGCAACTACTAAAAATGTACTACAAGAAATATTCACTAAAATCATAAACTTAAAAAAAAGAGTTCCTACCTTTGATAACTTGGGGGTGATCCGGTTATATTTTGCGTTGTTCTGACCTGCGGGCATACCGTAGATATCTGCAAAGATTCCTGGGCTTGTTGCATTGACTGTACCATTATTAGCGCTTCTTGCTTTAACTGGCCAATATGAGTCTTGCAATTTTCACAGCGGTCATTTTGTGAGTAAACACGATGCAAATTTTCAGCTAGTTGTAGATTGTCTTCAATTCGAGGTGGAAACTGTAATTAAGAAAGAAAGTCTATTAAAAAGACAGAAAGGGGACAAAGATAATTCTCCATATTCAGAATTTATAAGAATATTATCGAAAATTTCCCTTACATTTATTTGAAAAATATCAATACTGTTCAGTAACAACAAGCGATACCATTCATATATTGGTGATTTTACGTTTAATTTTCAGTTGTGTGGATAACAGACATGAGGGCGCGGAAAATAGAATCTATGACCCTAGTTGTAATTCTGGCTTAGATAGTTTACGTTTACCTCATATTATGTCCCTGTGAGAGGGATGAATCCATCTGTTTAACACTCAAAAAACTTTGTATTTTAAAACAAATAGCAAAGGAGACCTATTTCTCTGAAAAGGAAAATTCTGAATGCAAAACCTCAGGTGGAATACATTAACTAGCTATTAGTAAAAATAGAAAAAAGTAGGTGATGGATTTCACAATTTGATCTCCCTAAATATCTATTCATCCAGAAATTTGATTTTGTTTGGGTATAACATATATGCTTGTAATAAATCAATGTCTCTCTCTCTTTCTCTCTCTCTCTCTCTCTCTCTCTCTCTCTCTCTCTCTATATATATATATATATATATATATATATATATATATATATGTATGTGTTTGTGTGTGTATTTATGTATATATAGTGTATCAAAAATACTTTTACAAACATTGGGGCAGGTTCCTAACACCAAAACAAGAACAAAAGTCCATATAAAGATATGTCCTCAAAGTCTTAATTTTTGAGTTAAGTTTCAATAAGTTTAAGTTAGATGGTGCTATGTTGCCATATAGACTAGACTATATTTGTCACTCGTGTGAATTCGTGTCTGGTTTGTCTTCAACGTCTAATGTGTGTATTAGTGATTTAACTGAGAAGTGTCCCGATTAACAATTCATATCATGAGTAGGCAGATATGATTTTTACATGCGGCTGCACTAATGGTAATGGATGCGTGGCTGTATCAGACTGCGTTTCCAGACCGAAGAAAGCCGAGTCATTCAACATTTGCAGCTGTTTATCGTCGTGTTGCTGAGATAGGATCCATAGCACCACAAACTACTGGCCGAGGAAGACCGAGATCTGCTTATCCTCCTGATAACGAAGAACACATTCTACAGGCCGTCGGAGACGATTCAGATATCATGACACGTCAAGTGGCCCTAGAGTGTTGTGCATCTCATAGTACGGCATGGGCGGTACTTTAAGAGCAGCTCCCGTATCTGTATATTTGCAATGTATGCGGGATCTTTCCCTCATTACGAAAGAACTTTTGCCAATGATTTATTGCACAAATTACAATCCGTTGTTTGTCTCTTCAGTCTTGTTAATGGATGAAGCAATATTTGGAAGAGATGGAATAACAAATTTACGCAGCCAATATTTGTGGATGGATCAGAATATGACACCAGCATCAGTTTGCGATTAATGAGTGGGCTGGAATTATGTGTAACTGTCTGGTAGATCTATATGTTCTCCCAGGTTGTCTTACAGGAGCTGTCTGCAGGGAATTTAATTCGAACACACTTCCAGACCTGCTAGAGGATGTACCCCTGCTAATACGAAGTCGCATGTAGTTCATTCATGATGAGGATCTAGCACATTTTAGTCACATTGTTCGCGATGCACTGGCTGACATCTACAATGAAAGTTGGATAGGTAGAGGAGGACCGGTTACAAGACCTCAATCCTTTTGATTTTGTATCTATGGGGCAACCGAAAACAATTTGTTTATACAGCAAACATTAATAATGCAGAGACGTTTCAGGAACGTGTCATGGGGGTGGGGCTGCAAAAACCATTCGACACCGTTGAAAGGATAAGGAAGAGTTCGCCAGTCAGTGATCCGACGGGTACATAAATGTGTAGAAGCACGCGGAAGACATTTTGTTCTGAGTTACTCTCTTGATCTACCACGATAGCCCTTTTGACACATGTTTGTAAGGACATTTTACCGTGTTTTTGAGTCAGTATTTCTCTCTCTCTCTCTCTCTCTCTCTCTCTCTCTTTTTCTCTCTCTATATATATTATATTATATCTACACCTCTTGGCTTAATTTCGTAATTATATATTTGCTTACCAGCAAGCGCGTATACGGTCGCTAATATCTAGTTATTTCATTTACCTAACCATATATATATATATATATATATATATATATATATGTATGTGTGTGTGTGTGTGTGTGTGTGTGTGTGTGTGTGTGTGTGTGTGTGTGAGTGAGTAATTTAATGAAAATAGAAAACTTTAAGGTTCATTGGTTATAATTTATTTCCCCAGGGAATTTCTTTTTCCCTGACTTATCAGAACACACTTCCAATGCTGATCAATGAATTTACATTTACATTTATATATGTATTCATAAATATAAATTTATATGTAACTGAACCCAAAGAGTTGTGAGTTCAATATTTGGTTAAGACAGTGGAGAACTTGGAGATAACTGATATCATTAATAATTAATAATAAATGTTTTGCTCTTCGATTATTATAATTATTATGGAATTTATATCTAAATACAAAGGTAAATGAAAGGAGTAACATTATTTTTTATAAATAAACCTATTTACCATTTGCAGATAAGTTATGTGTGCAAATGAAGAGAAAATATATCTATATAGAAAACTGTAATACAATCATAATATTCACATTGAAATCGACTAAATCTATATAGAAAATGATAACATTTATATATAAAAGTAATACTTGTACAGAAAAACTAATTTATTTATTAAAAAATACAATACTTATATAGAAAAAATATTGATATGGTGATATCCTTCCTTATAAAAATATTTATCGAGAAAAATATAAAACATATATAGAAAACTCAAAATATTTTATATAAAATATGCATGTAAAGAAAATATGATACTATATAAAAAAAATATTATACAACTATTGGATGGCAACTGGTCTACCGATGAAAGAAATTGCAACCTACTACGGAAAAAATCTGCCTCGTCAGTCAGGTATCGAAAGATACATGATCGCCTAAGCGTATATCACGCATGGTACATAACGTAATACGTATATGAAAAACGATATTAGATATATTGGTAAATATCCAACCCAAGGATCTGAGAGCCTCATTACAAAATAGCCCTGACTTGATCTCTTTACTACTACTTTTCGTATGTGCACAATCCTGAAGTACAATTCAGAATGCATTTACTTAATGTTACTTAAGAAATATCTATATTCCAATCGAATATATAAGGGTCAAAGATTCTCATTCGTTGTGTGTATGTCGGAGAGACTGACCAACTCGATGCTGAAACCACAGAGGTATCTGCTCCGTGAATATGATAATGGTAAGAGAACGAACTACAAAGTGTATCTCGAGCAGAGTTTGTAATCATGATAAGAAAGTGCAGCTGGCTAATTATCAGCAAAGTATACGGAAATCGTCCTCGGCTTAATAAATGCAGATGTTGCCTTTATCAAATGTTCTGATAAGCCAAGTGCGCTATACGGCAAGGACAGTGATGCTATCCTTTAGGAACGAAAGCTTACGAATATCTAAAGCTAAATTGCTTTTGTGAGAGGCTCACCGTCTCCAAAGCACCCATTTTCACCTTAGCTGAATGAGGCAGCAGACATTAATACCATCCCCAGGGATATTAAGAATAAACGATCTTACTGATAGTTGCTCTGGGGTGGTTTTGTGGTTGATTTGAAAGCTGCCATGTCTATAGTTCAATCCCACCCTAAGTAAGCAAACAAAGGAGAAAATAAATACATTGTTAGAGTATCAAACCTTAGGCTGTCAAGTTAACAGTGTGATTTTCATGATTAAATGTGTATATTTCAATCTTTATGCTACAGAGAAGAAGACCTTTGGTTACAAACCTATTTCTATAGGGGGTACTGCGGCTAATAGAATATAGTTTAAACCACTGAACTGAAGAATTGAAGATACACATCTGAGGTAAAAGTGTAAAATTGATTGAACATTCGAAAATTACTTGATTTTCATTTGCTTTTTGAAAATAATGATAATAAATAAAGATTTGTTATTTAATTGTTATATCTACTCAAACCTATTATTGTGTATTGAATTTATTCCTTACTGGGTGATACACATTTGTGATTTTATGCCGAGACGAAGTTTAGTAAATACCTAGACAGCAAATCACCTGATGTTTTTTTCCAGAAATTCTAAGTTATGGTATTATAGTGAATGCCTTTATCCGTGTCTTCGTTTATACACGACCATCTCGAGAAATAAACAATCTTTATATTTTACATCTAAATGCTTCCAAATCAAAAAGATATTTATGCTTTCATTTCATGTATGTCGGAAAGAAATTGTAACTTGAAAAGCGAAAGTTTTTCGTTTAATAACAAGTGAAAAAATGTGCTTAGGTTTCTAAGATCTATGGTAAGAATCAATGTATTATCTGTTTAAGTTTTCTTACAGTATATTATTATAATTGTTCTATTTTATTTTTAGTTATTGCAGTTAATCACTTATTCTGCATAATAGGATATACATGAAGAACAAATCTTCTATTCGTCGCATAAATTATTAGATTTATTAGTAGCTATTTTGTTAATACCTTACCGTGCCTAAAAATGTCTGTAATGAGAACAAATATTCTATCCATGACATACAATGTATTAATAATTGCTATATTTTATTATTAATTATTGATATCAATCCCTTATTGTACATAATAATATCTACAAAAAAAAACAAAAAAAAACAAAAACGAACATACTATGCATAACATGATTTTAATTACAATTTGCTGTAATAATTGCAATATTATATATACAATATATATGTATATATAAATTTTATATATAATATATATGTATATATATATATTACATATATAATATATATGTATATATATTACATATATAATATATATGTATATATATTACATATATAATATATATGTATATGTATATGTTAAATATAATATATATGTGTGTATATATATATTATATAATATATATGTATATATATTATGTATATAATATATAGGTATATATTATATATATAACATATATGTATATATTATATATAATATATATTTATATACATGCATTATATATAATATATATTATATATGTAATATATGTATATATGTATATATTGTATAATATATGCATAATAAATATGTATATATGCATCATATAATATATATATATCAAGTGATGTTGTTGAATGTAGAATCTACATTGAATATCATCACTAGATAAGACACCAGAAATGTTGAAACAAAATGGCTATTTTTGTAGTGATTTTATAACGTATTTATGTAATAATTTTGGAATAAATATTTATATTTGCTCTACTCTGTATTGAGCACACTTTTATGAATAGTATTTATTAGTGACTGGAATTTATTCCGTATAAACCAATCCTACACTTGGGTATATATATATATATATATATATATATATATATATATATATATATATATATATATATATATTTTCAGTCAGTTTTTGCTACTTTCTCTTTTTTAGATAAATAAAATCAGACATCAGAAAAGTCATGCTGTAATCTTTGCATAATAGTGCAGCATACTCATAGGGATCAGCTCGCTTTCTGAAAATTGATCGACCTTTCGTTATCAAAATAAGTTGGAAACTGCTGACGGGGGTTCAATAGCAGCAGCTAAACGCAAAATCCATGCTAAGTGTCCTAATTCCATCAAAACACCTAACCTTGATCGAAATGTGCAGAAAATAATTGATAAGAACCATGGAAAGTGAATCAGAGCCATTTGAGAGAATCTCAAGGTTCCAGAGTGCACCATCAGAAGAGGTTTTAATGAGGACATCCGGTACAAGTCGTATGTGATGTGAAGAGATCATTTCATGTCGGAAGAGACAAGAGAGAATCGCTTGATCCGAGTGAAGCCCTTGCTGAGCAAGCTAGAACACCAAGAGGCTAGAATGCTTTGGTTTTTCTTCGATGAAAAAAAAAAAACAAAAAAAAAAACTTAGATCACAAGGTAAACAGAAGGACGATAAATGGTTAGATAGACGCCCGAATGCGGTTCCAAAGGTCATGCATAATAGGTTCCCCTGAAAATGTGATGGTTGTAGGAATCATCAGCAATGATATCATGTCCTCTCTCTTCATTACTAAGTCAATGCTTCTGTCTTCCAAGGTATGTTGGAAAGAGATGTGATGCCCTGGATAGACAGCGTACTCAACAAAAACTCTGCACTGTCTTATAGGGTTAAGGCAACTCAAGCATATGTATGGCAATCTTCATGATCATCTTTTCCAAAACACACGGCCACCTAGCCCAGCGGACCAGAATACAATGGACTACTACGTTTGTAGTCGAGAGAGAAATTAGTCTATACTCCCATAAACACATAAAATCTCTCAAGTACGCCATAACTAGGATTATGTCCCAAATTGATAAAAATGATCTGATTTTGTTATCTCAGCGCTTTAGACTATCTATCGAAGCAACTATTGGTGATAACGGTGAAGTCATTGAATAGATTATTTCCACCAATTTGTTTGCGAATAACGGTTTTTTTTCATGAGTTGTTCGTATTCCTCCAAATTCATGTAAAAGTCCTAAAAACTGATGCATTCCATATATATATATATATATATATATATCACTTGATAAGACACCAGAAATGTTGAAAGAAAATGGCTATTTTTGTAGTGATTTTATGATTATATATATATATATATATATATATATATATATATATATATATATATATATATATATATATATATATGAGCTCTTGAAATATATTTCAATTGAGCACTGTTGAGAGACAGGCTGATTCGATAAACAACAGCCATATGCGCTAATGCAAAGCTCTTCATTAAAATGAATTGGAGACCTCTGTCTTATTCAATACGCTAGAATTACCTGTTTCTCTCTGCTGAATGATGATAGCTTCGTGGTAGAAACTTGACACCAAATCAGTCGGATTTTGGTCCTGGCTTGAAGCATGTGGATGTCTAGTCGCATTGAGCAAACAGTACAGTTTGCGAATCATACACACACATATATATATATATGTAACGATCAATCTCTACTCAACATCTGAATATTGCATTGTACATGAATTCGAAGTCGTGCTACCGGTGAGGGACAATATGTATAATTATTAATATATACTTAATAGCTCTGTTATATTACATCGAGTACTATTTTATTATCACCAACACTCAATTTGCGATATATATATATATATATATATATATATATATATATAACACACACACACACACACATATATATATGTGAGAGAGAGAGAGGGAGTGAGTGAGAAATTAACGTAATGTTGTTAAAATGGTATATTATTAGCAGGGATTTTATTTAAATCAGTTTTCGTTTCTAAACAAAGATCTAAGTGTTTAATTGCAAACTTCAATAGAAACAAACTAGCGCTCGCTTAAATAGACATTAAAAAAGTAAAAGTTATCAGTTTTCTCCCACTTTCTCTATCTCTTCTACAGTAACCCAAGAAAAAAAGAGAAAGCTACTCACCGGATATTCCCTAACCAGAGCTGATGTAGCCACTGTAATTAATTTATCTGGTTTCCGTCGTGTTCGCATTATAAAGTAGATATCCAGAAAAACTTATGTCCGTAACATAAACACAGTTACACTTGAAAAGTTCGCTGAATTCAAAGAGCGCTCTTGGATTCGATGGCGTTGCATTGGCATTATTTGCTTAAAAGGTGATGATATAAGAATTAAACATGCTCTGCACTCGTTTGAACTCATACGCAACGCCATACTTCCTGTTGATACTTTCAGTGAGGCGTTTCAGCAATTTAAAGTCTATACTCAGAATAATGGCGGAGTTAATTGAACATATTGGTAAGTTGGGAACACCGAATTTAGCTTATCCTGCCTAGTCAAGTAGTTTAGATAATTTTATTTTAGCGGAGAACAGCTAAGATATATTACCATTGTTTTCGTTGTTTCACTTTTTGGTCTTTACATAAAACTAAGAGGATTCGATAAAGGTCATTATCGTACGGAACAAAACTTGTTAAACTGGTAAATATTCCACTCCCGTAATTAACTGTTTCCCTTCAGAGTAGCTGTCTAATGCAATTTGATAAGAATACCTTAGACTTTTAAAGGTGATGCTTATTCAAAATTATATTAAAATATTTTTCATGCGGAAAATGGTGGTTTTATGTAGAAAGCAGTATATTATTTCATATACTCACCAATGCAACACTAACACAGAACTGCACAATCTCTTTTTCAATTAGTGAAGTTGGACATTCATTTTATATAACAACAAATTCAAAATAAAATAAAGATAATTTTGCTTTGGAAACAGGATATTTAGTTTGTATATTCACAAATGGAAATTATGGCTTCACCTTCTTCACATTCTTCTCCCTCTACTTCTTGTTATTTTAATATGCCTTACATTTTGAACCAGCATGCAAATTTTGTTATTTTGCTTACTAAGTTTCAACTGTTGGACCCACTGGACTTCTTCATTCATGTAGTTCCAGCACCTGCGTCTGGATACATACAAGTCCACCACCTGAGTACAAATTGTAAGCTCTGAAGTTATATCTCTTTATAAGTTTGAATTAAAGCGTTTGTTGTATCCTCAGATTTGTGAGTTCAATTCCTGGGTGCGGTATTTCTGAAAATCTGCATTCATTGAAAGAAAGATACAAGTGATATAAATGTAAAGGGTATAAGTATTGGTATTAAATCATTCCGTAAACATCGAAAGCGGAATGAGACCAACTTAACCAGATAGAACTGAATAAAGAATTTTGTTCGAAATTGCATCATTTACAAATATGAACATAGTCAAGTGAAAGAAGTCGGAAAGTAAACGATCAAAATGTTGTAAATATAAAAACCAGTTTCAGCATGCTGGCGCATATACAAGTTATACTATAATAATAAAGTGAGATTTGGTATTTTTTAAATACCTATGAATGCAAAATATTGCACAAAGACGTTTATGTGGAAAGTGAAGAATTTATTTTATATCCTTATGAACTGTTTATATATAAATGGCATGAGGTATTTATTTTGTATGCCTAATTCACTTACGCTTTGACTGAATTAAGCATAGTAACTAATATATTAAGTATAGTAATTAATATGTGAAATGTATATATATATATATATGCCATTTATTATATATACTATTTATATATTATATATGCGCGGTAGAAAGAGAAGTAATTTCTTTTTATTCCTTTGGTATAAATTCTGATAATAAGTATTTATTTTCATGCTTACATTTGGAAATTATTTCCAACTTATGTTTAGTAAATTATTTTGTTGGGTATGAGAAATTATTGCTATCTTTTCGTGTAGGCAAAGTAGGCATTTTTTGCAATGTTGTTGTAGGCAAAGGCTTTTTTTCAATATTCTCCAGCTTATTCTTGGTGTAATATTTCTGTCTTTTCGATGCCATATGTATGTGGATAGTGTAGTGTTGTTTGAGTATTTTCTGTTGGAGAATGAAAGGTTGTGGTTGTTTTTTCTCTTCTTAAATGGTCCCTAAATAGCACCGATGTAGTACATTGAGCTATTGTTTGGAATTACCTTGGCTTTATATATTATATTCGTTTGTTGGCAATTTCCCTGGAGTGGACATTTTCTATTTCTGCAGTTTTATTGAAGTTCCTTAGTCGCATTATTGTAGGTTGTTATTTTTTTGTTGTGGGTTTTTATTATTGTGTTATATTTTTGTGTAGCTGTAACTGATTTTAACGTTATTTTTGTTGAATATTTTTGCTAATCGCTTTGTTTCAAGGAAGATTCAAAATTAAGAACAAATTATTTTTTGAATAGTGTTTGAATTTGCAAATAAAAGTATCAGGCAGTTGAACTTAATAATGATTACTTTTTAAGTATGTTTTGAAAGGATGATAAATATTTTTGTTCATTTAATCATAAAACCGTCATATGGACGTGATTTTAAGTTGGTTCTGAAGAAAGGTCTAAACATGGCCTTTGCTCCTAATAATAGCAAAATGTTTTGTGCTCTATATTCTTTTTTGTTTTTATTTTTTCTAGAAGAGATTAAATCCCTATATTAAACTATTATAGGAGATAACGAAATTGAACAAAGTATAAGATGCGCTAAGATTAGTTCCATATAACACATCAATATAGTACTATCATACCATGTACGTTATCAGTCACGTTCAAAAATGTCTAAACTATCGGCTATATATAAATGTTTTATTTTTTCAGATTAATGATTAAACATTTCTTCAGGCAAACGGACAAAGTGGACCTTGATGAGTACTGTCTACTATAGACTGATGCGAGAGAATCACAAAGAACTTTACCAAACAATAGAAACGGCATCACTTTAAAAGTCATAACAGAAACAACAACTAAGTCGGATAACAAACAGAAATCTAAGATAAAATATGGATGGAACATATACAAATCTACTTAGAAAAATTCAGAACATCATTTGAAGTTTCCATAACACAATTTATGGAGAAGTGAGACCAATCTCTCTTAAGCTCAAACAAAAACGATTAGCTTGCCAGCAACTGCCACCAAGTGGACAGGGAAATTGTCTCATCCATACTCTTATGGCATCTTCCTGGAAGTGTCTTCACATGGAAATTGACTTTCCCAGTAGCTCGGGATTCAGTGTTGGGCATTGGGGATCTGGGGACAGCAATACAGAACCGAGAAATGTGGAAAGGAATTGTCACTGGAGTTCCAACTAACCATAGAGTGGTCAAAGGATGATGATGATGATGAAGAGAAAATAATGAAATAACCAAGATGTCAACTTACCGTATCACATTAATACTAGAAACAACAATAACAGAGAAACTTATTTTTTCTGGAAAACTGTTCTGCAAAGGATTTTATTAATTTCAACCAACAGTAACGCTAACTGTATGTCGAAAGATTTCTTAAAAAAGAAAATGTCTAATGTTGCTAATACTAATAACATGTATTTAAAAAAAAATGCGCATCCTACAGGAAATAAAACTCTCTTGTTGTCCTTAATTCCTGAATAGTTAATTAATTACAAGTGATAGCCAGTAATTTGCATTAAATTTCGCATAATAAATAATCAATAACGAACATTATAGACACGCTTATCGCCTTAAATTTCTGTGCTAAACATATGAATACATATCCTGCAAGAAGTCGGTAACGTGGATACAAAATAAATGTATAAAAGAAAACAGAGTGGAGTCAACTAACTGAATAGTAGGAGTAAACAGCTTCAGTAAGGATGTATTTATTTTAAAAGATATATGAATAATTATAAACTTATTTACATACAGTCGTAAACGATAGCATTAAATGGATATATTTCGTGATATTAATTGATGGTTTCGTAATTTTTATCGTGTCACGAGTTCTGATATTTCCCGTCCAAGGCGCACCATTACGAATAAAAAATTAGTACGTTTGGCAAAATTTTGCCGACGTAGAAAAATCGATACAGCAAACGTTGGTTGAAGGTGATGAGAGACGCAGTGGCGGCTTGCGATTACGTCCTTTTTATTGAGTTCTGAATTTGTCGAACGTGTTAATTAAGAAGAGTCACAAAAGATTCTCAGTTCATTTCCGCTACTGACACTACAAGCTCCGAATTTGAAATATGTGGATTTCAACCTTCTTACCGGTGACCCTCGCCATTCTTGTAACATGAAAACCCGTTCTTCTAATGATTCCTTAACTTCAACGACGATAAATCAAAATAATGATAAACAACTGAATAATCAAATAAATTCAAATGTTGTTTATGATAATAACGAGGGAAGGAAAAAATATCATAGTAGCATCATATTCATGATAGTGCTTTTCATCGAAAGTGAAACTGAAAGTAGTGTATTAAGTATCTCTCTCCAAGATCATTTCATACCTACAGTTCAAAATTCATAGGTTTTGTGGTCTCACCTGTTTCGTAGCACATTACGGGACACGTGAGAGTCTTGGGAGTAGAATATATATTGAAAAATAGCTTGGGGTAATCTAACTTCTAGTTTGTTTTGAATTCAAGATTTTTCCTTCTAAGTTTTGCACTACCAAAGCTAAAGATTTCAGTGTGCCTGAGGATCTGGATTCAGTATTTTCCTTCTACGTACCTGGCTGCCGTCCAAGGCAAAAGTTATTTAGATTAAATAGTTGAAGTTCGTGCCTTGTCAAGGGCATTAAGGCGAAGAGACGTACTTGGTCAGAATTTGAAATTAACACACTGACTACTTTCCACGCCAATAGACATAGCGGTACACTCATATTTATTTTTGTTGTCAAGTAAGCTGTAATAATTTTGTCTGGGTTTGTTTCAAATAACTTCTTCATTTTTTTTAAATATTTCATTAGAATCAGTAAACAATAAGGAAATTTTAATTAATATAAAACCTAAAAGAAGTCTTAGACTTGCAATCAGAAAAACAGTTGAAGTTTCTGGTACATATATTTAGGAAAGAAAGTTTGGAGAACTAAACGCGAGTTAGACAAAATTAAGGCAAGAGGAATAAGGCAAACAGTGAGCGACCTACCTAATGAGTTTGTGCGACTAGATGGGAAAACAAGGACAAAAAAGGGATGGTAAAGAGTCAAAAGTTACACAAACAGGAATTTTTTAAAAAGTCATGACCGGTCATATATATATGTTATAAATAAGTCCCGAAATTTCTGGGATGTCTACTCCGAGATTTTGTCGAGTCTTGTTAAAAGGAGTTTGCGTATGTCACTCTCACTTACATGTCACGTCCGATATTTTCATTATCCGGTACTGCTAAAATACTGAGCAAAATATTAGGAATTAGTTAATTAGGCATTCATCGAAGAATAAGGAAAGTGTTATATTTCTCCACAGTCAGCTTCAACTAAACTTTATATAGCATCTCGTAGAAAATAACATCATCGTAAAAGTTAAATGTCCGAAGACAAATAGAAAAATAAACAGAAAAGTATGAAAGATTACATATAATTATTAATCGTGTGGGAAAACAGCTTAGAGGAAAAATCGTTTTCAAATAAATTTAATCTCTAGTTTAAAAAAAAAAAATCTTTGGAAACTTTTGCGCACACAATTGAAATTGCGAGATGTAACCGTAAGTTCTATGCTAACATTTTCTTCTATCGCACTTCTCGTTTGTGGAACTCTCTTCTGTATTCTTGGTTCCCAGCCAACATTGATCTTCAAAAATATAAATGCAATGACAATCGTTATATTCAGTCTTTTTAATTCCTGTTCTTTTATTATTCTCTCTCCTGAGTAATGTTTTCTTCATATTTTCTTAAACTCAATTACCCCTTGAGTCTTAGTGGCTTTATTGTCTTGTTTTGAGTGAAATGATTAAAATAAACCTACACCGTCAAGTTCTGAAATATCAATTACTGAGGAATGATCAACTTATCGCAGTTCCGGTAAACTTACAGAAAATGAATAAACCTTGAATAGGACGGTTAAATATAGAAATTACCAAATTATGAAACCTTAAAATATTAATAACATCAGTGAAAAACTGTAAAAATAACTATCTGGGCTTTACCAGAAGAAGGAAAAGATTGTGAAACGCAAATGTGACAGCTGTGCTTATCGTTACCAGAATGCTTGGAACATTACTTAAAGAGCCATGCAAAAGTACAGGAAGAACTAGTAATCTGAGAAAGGATTTAAAACCTCCACACAACAGCATTATTAAAACCAGTAGGACTACTGAGATAGGCCACATCATATTGAAACATCGGTTCCCGTTAAATCATCGAGAAATGTCGATCCTGTGCAGTAGCTAGAATGATGACCGCTTGAGAATATCAGATGATGTAAGCCTGTGTGGGTGGTTTAGTGGATAATGCATCGGAATTGTTAATCGGAGAGCCGAGTTCCAATTCCAGTTGGCTTCATTATATTCACTTACGCGCTAATATCATTGAGAAAGGTACGAATCCATCTCTTATTCCCCAGCTATGGGTTAATTATTAAGACTTTCATCACTAAACCATTATTATCTAAAACAATTTCTTACAATCTAAAGTATTTTTCTGGTTTCTGCGAAGTGTTGATAATCAGAAAAAAAATTCAATAATTTAAAGAGACTACTGAAGATCGGAAGAGCTATGGTTATTTGATCGTCACTGAAAACCATCAGCTACTCCTAATGTGAAAATTCAGAATAACTAATAATAATAGAATACTAAGTAATGTGCTGGTGTAGTGAGGAAGTCTGATATCATTTGATTACCAATTACATACATTATTTGTGCGAAATCTGAATAAGAGAAAATAATGCGAAAGTAGCCACAGCTGCTTAGAGAAATGAGATGCTATCGAACGATAAAATATATATATATATATATATATATATATATATATATATATATATATATATATATATATATATATATAACAATTTAAACTCCCAGTTGTTATTATTAGGTTGGTGCAAAAATAATGACGTAATAATGTCGTTTTTTGACGTTAAAAATACGTCAAAAAACGACATTACTACGTCATTATTTTTGCACCAACCTAATACAAATAATGTTGATGACGATACAAAAGTTTTATAATGATGATAGAATTATGAACAATTAAACTTCGATGCTCTTAATATGGTTTTCAGTTAGTCATTTAAGTGTCATATGATATACACGATCGATCGATCGATCCCTGTCTCTTTCGATTCATGAAAAGTTGTAGTTTGTTGCTGTGGTAGAGTGTTTGTCAACCATGTCAAGTGAACCAAGTTTGTCCTGCTTTTCAGCCTATCGCTAGATGTAGACGAGACGAATTTCTCAAAGGTATTTATGCGTAAGTGAATATAACGAACTCGATTAGGATTCGAACCCACTTCTCTCTGATTTCTCATTCCGAATTGATATCCATTACACCACAGCGAACATAAAAAAAATATTTTATACCTTCGATTAGAGTACTATGTACATCTGCACTAGCTGTAGTCGAAATGATTCGTTAAAGCCACCAAAAAAGATCGAAAAATCTATCAGCTCTGACATAATTCTCTAAAAATTGTAATACCCCATGCTATAAATAATGGAAAATTCTTTACCGGCATCACTATTCAGAATGCATTTTCAAAATATGCATTAATAACATCTTAAACTGTTCCGGCAAGACAACCACCTTCCATTTGCCCATTATTCTTTGAAAGAGAGGATATGTCGAAAGTTATCGAAAGAAGTCAATATAGCTCTTTCAGTGAACATGTAGCTGATTTATTGGTTCATCCTGAGATAAAGAACATTGTCCAACTATCCTTTCGAAATACGGCATCACAAATTTCATACAAGCGAATATTCTTTTATATAGTATGTTCCTTTGGGACATGGGCGACTTTGGAACTCAACAAATACTAACATTAGTTGCTCTAAGCAATATTCTTATCTTTATTAATCTTTCTACTCCCTGTTGCTATAATCCATTTTGCGCACATTTTTCTTCTGTTCATCTTGCCTTCAATATGTCCTTTGTGTATCAAATTCCGAAAGCCTTCTTTCCTCATGTATCCCTGAAATTTCAACTGTCTGTTTTGGATTCTAACTATAAGTTTCCTTTTTGTTTCCATATTTACGGCATCAATTTACCTGTCTTTAGCGTCTTACGTATATATACATAAATGATGAGACCAGGGTTTAAATCTCGGCCATAATGGCCGATAAATGTTACTGCTTCAATAAATGAGACTTAATAATAAGCTCTATTATATTAGTACAAGTACATATCTAGACATGAAATGACTGTGAAACTTACAAATGTATAAATTACTTTCTGTATAAAACAATGTTTGGTAAATAAATTATTCGTGCATTATACGGACTGTGAATACACTGTACCCGGTTTTTCAGGGTAATCGAACAAAAAATTCGGGTATCAATAATAAAATTTCATAAAAAGAATATTTTATAAAAATCAGAAACGTCTGTTTGACATCTTGTACTGTAGCTTACAATCAAGCGTATCGCCAATGGTAGAGAAACTATAGATTCCAGCCTCTCTCGTGAGAGGAAGCCATATTATTGGGAGTACATTTATGAATTATATATAAATATAAGCAAGGCAAAAATGCCACTTAGACACAATGGGTAACTGGGAGTGAAAGATAATGTGGAGACTTTCTGAGAAGAAAGAAATAAATCTAGAGGATTCAGGAACACAGAATGGAGACGATTGGCGTTGCATTTAAATATTTGAATAGCGTAGGTGGCGAAGAAGCAAAGACTGGAAGAGAGTTCCACAGTCGATGAGTGCCAAAAAAGAAGATAATAAAATAGAACTTTCAGTTATATCTAACTATTTCAACAGTAAAACGATGAGATATTTGTAAATGTAGGAGTACCCTTAAATTTATGCAGTCGAAGTACAAAGGAGGAAATCCCATTAAAAACAATAGCGATGAAAATGTTTATAGAAAAGGCAGAAGATAACCACGTCACGGCAGTAGGAAAGTGATTGAAGATGAGATGCCAAGTCAGGACCGATAACATTACAAATATTAGGTTGGTGCAAAAATAATGACGTAATAATGTCGTTTTTTGACGTATTTTTTCACGTAAAAAACGACATTGTTACGTCATTATTTTGCACCAACTTAATACTTTAAATTTTGTCAAGAATCTCGAGATATGTAGCAGAGGCACAATATCAAATACCGCAATGTTCAATTCAGGGACGAGTGGGTGGATTTATAAAAGGATTCTGGTGAGAAATTGTCTGGCACGACATAGTTAACCAAATTTCCAAGTAGCAGGATTAGCACTCGATTCAATATAATCACTTCATGTCAGTGGAATATGTATGACTAAGAAGGTGCAATGAGTTGCTCTCCTGAAGGTTAGCATCAGCCATGCTGATGAAAGTTAGAATGGTTCTCTTTGATGATTAAAAGTGTGCAGTTTCGTTTTGGAGGCGTTACAATTTACAAAACATTTCTTCCTTCATTTAAGAATTGATTGGATGTAATTTTCGAAAGCGGACCTATCGGAATTTTTATTAAGATAGGAATAAACAGTTACGACATCAGCATAACTCTAGTTTAGAACAACGGGAATGCTGTTGATGGAGATAAAAAACAACATAGGTCAAAGGATAGAGCCTTGGGGAACACCTCATGAGTATGAAATTATCTAGAGACGTGGCTCTTCAACACGACCGTCATTACACAACTTAATAAATTAATTAAGTGTGGGGACAAAGAAATATGTATTTGTGAGAGACAAACCACTATTTTCTTATGTGAGATGGTCTCTGAACCTTAGAAATCTAGTCATCTAGCATTAAATCAATAAACCTTAACCAGTGACCCTATAGCAACTAATTTACCTTCATTATGAAGAGGTACACAACAAATGTAATTGTTCAGAGGTGGGAAAACTCTACTGCTTACGGAAAGTGTACAGCTGTATAGACAAACGGCTGTTTATTATTTACAATTACCAAATTGTGAGTAAAAGCATTATCATCAATCCGGAACAGATTAAAATTAAAAATTATCGCCAACGCATCAATAATGTCTTCCATCGCAAATTTAATTTCATTTATTCGCTAAAATGATTAAATCACTCGAGTTAGTACTTAAAACTTGTTACAGTTTACTTTATAAATATAGATTATAAATTTATCTGTCATTTAAGTAAGGAAAATATGAAGATGAAAATTCAAAGCACTAGGATATAATTGGAAAATAGATCTACGTCGAGCACACGAAGTACAAAGAGCTCATGCAGGATGCTAAGTTCAGATAAAGAATGTTTTGTTGGAATAGTGTTCGCATACTGTTTTGTCTGGCTAGAACAATTACGACTGAGTAGTAAGTTCGATCCACACTTGGTGTCACATACTTTCGGCTTTGTGCCACAGTTAAGATGCGACTAGAAAAGTACCGTGTAAGAAATTCAGACAACCTAACACTATGACTACTAAGTATAAAACCAACTAAAATTAAGTTGAAAGAAATTTGTATGAAAAATTACTAATGGCTGACAATGATTCATATAAGAAATTTAGACAACCTAATATTATGACTACTAGGTGTGAAAATAACTAAAATTAAAAGCAAAGAAATACTAATCAAAATTAATTATGATTGACAAGTCTTCTTTTCTACATGCCGGGCCCTTACAGGATGTAGGCCGTCACTGCAGTCCACAAATTTCTGTTCTTTAGTAAGTTTTGTCCTTTTACTATTTCCTAATCCCTACTCTGCCAAACAATTACAAAAGATCCTTAAGTAGGTTACTCGCTGCTTTTCTATCACTCTCGCTTTCATTATATCTTGTGAGTGTCAAATTCTCCAAACCTTCTTTCTTTGTAATGTACTCTAGAAATTTAAATTATGTCTTTCTGATTCTAAGAATGTATCTTCAAGATAATATTATCACTAGTAATATTACTACTCATAATAAATTACTAATAAATACTAAATTACTTATAATATTTACTAATAAAACAAGTGAAATTAAAATGACAGAAATACTTGTAAAAACTAATAATGATTAACGATGCTTGATATAATGAAAGACTTAATCGACGTTATATTAATACTAATAATAATACTATTATTTTTCCGAAGATCAGTTTAATATGACACATCATAACATAAATTCACTGAAAGATTTGCTTCCTGACTATTCGTCAATGGCTAAAATATTTGGCATTATTTTCTAAACTTAGTTCAGTATGATGCTAGAAAGGTGTGACGTACCAGTAGAGATTAAACTAATTACAGAACTATGCTAGGCATCTTGATAAACATTTCTTCAAGGTTTAATTTATCACTGACGTAGGCACAATTAAATTGCGATCGTCTTTACAGATAAGTGAATTACGTGTTAATTTTTAGATTAGAGCATTACCTATGACTACTGTATTTTATATTTGTCGTTGTATAATCATATACACCAGTCTTTAAAAAAAAAAGCTTATATCGTGAAATAATTAAATTTACACAAGTGATTTCTTGGCACTTAGGTTTCAGACTTGACGGCACTGACACTTTCAGTCTTCTAGAATATTCCGATCACTATACCTTGTGAAAAATTGTTGCAATAAACATTACCTGTTAATTGCTTTACTCCGTTGTTTATCCTTCTATTAGGACATTATGTTGAAAGACACTGACTCCATAAAACGAGATTTTGAGAAATGACAAATTAAGATTGCAAACACCTTGACACGACAGCGTTATTACGGAATCGAATTGAATACTTTTCAGCATTGCATATTTGTCTTGTCTGCTAGGGTGTTAAGCAACCCATCTATATATATATATATATATATATATATATATATATATATATATATATATATATATATATATAATATCATTGAAACAGAGAAATGAATTCCACTCACATAACTCTTAAAGTTTCAATAACATATGTAGCGAATCCTGAAAAATAATTCTCTCTCTTTCTCTCTCTCATATATATATATATATATATATATATATATATAGAGAGAGAGAGAGAGAGAGATATGAAGAAATATACTTTTAAGGTGTGCTATACTTATGATATAGTGCTCAATATCAGAGATAGAGTGTATGTAAACATGAATAGAAAAGTGAACATTGAAGTCAATACTCAGAGCCGACAGGATGTTTCATGCTAGACGCAATCGCCAGGCTGTGAATGTCGGATTTTTCTCGATTATTTATATATATGGGTCAGTAGTGCATTGTGGGCAATCTATTCTTGGGGTCATTTTTGCGGGACTGGCTTGCTTATTTATTTATTTGGGTTAATTTATTTTACTTGTTTTACATTTTCATTTTGTATTATTTATTCTTTTCGGCTTTTTATGTTTTATTATCGTTGTAAAAAAATTGCGGGGATATGCTTAGGTCGCTTGTTTAATAGTTTGTTTTGGTCTGGGACGATAATTAAAGCTATTTATTCGTCCATTGTTTATATTGATTGGCATAGTCTATTCTGTTATTTTGGTGAGCAGACAGTTTTTAATTTATTTATTTGGATTGATTATTTTTACTTGTTTCTGCATATTTGTGATTAGTTTTCTTATTTCTAACGATTATTTTAGCGGGGACTATTTGTTAATTTGTTCATTTATTTATTTATTTGGATTAATTTTTATTTGCTTCTTATTTATTTACTTATTTTTTATTTTGCATATTTTTATCGTTATGTAGCAGTTATAGCTATTTTTACGTCCAATATGTGGATTGGCTATTGTAGTCTATTCTTACGATTATTTTGGCGGGATTGTTTTGTAAAGTTGTTTATTATTATTTACTTTATTTATTTATTTGGCTTGATTATTTTTACTTGTTCTTTTATGGATTTTATTTTTATTTTTAATTATTCTATTTCGTCTATTCTAACGGGAGTGGTTTGTTAATTTATTATTATTTGTTTGGGTTAATTTATTTTACTTGTTTTTTGATATTATTTTGTTTATTTGTATTTATTCATTTCGATTTTTAAGTAACGTACTAAAAATGTGTTTTCATGTCTGCATTTTGAGATAAGCTCACATCGTTTATTTAGTAATTTATTTTGGTCTGGGAAGGTAATAATAGCTACTTTTCCCTCCAAACAAAGTTTGCAGGTTTTTTATTTGATTGTTGTAGGCTGATGATCTTTTCCTTATTTTTCATGATATGTTTGGTGTGATTTGTGTTTTGTTTTTAATTTCCCCGATATACTTGGAAAGCATTGTGCTATTCATATATTTACCAATGATGAATTAAACAGCCTGTCGCCTCCTAGTATTGATTCAATGTTCACTTTTATATATATATATATATATATATATATATATATATATATATATGAGAATGACATAAATATAAATAGTTTGAAGCATTCGGATGTCTAGTCACACTGAGGAGCGTTGATACAGCGAAACATTACTATCTGCAAATGATATATATATATATATATATATATATATATATATATGTGTGTGTGTGTGTGTGTGTGCGTGTGTGTGCCTGTGTGTGTATAATTATTTTATTTCTATCGCGGCACAGTAAATTTCCATAAAACTGACTTCGTAAGCAACATATATTGGATACATAAGCTGTCTAGGGAAATTAAAATCTAGTCACCCCTAAATTAAAACAGATTTTTTCTTAACCTTATATCAATATTGGATACGCTTATAAATTAAGCAGATTTATTCCTACCATCGCTTGTTAATGGAACGTGACTATGGATTTTAAGTTTACTTTTAATAATTAAATTTATAAATTTATAAAATTATAAATTTATAAATTTAGTTTCAGTTTTGAAACATGGAAATTTACTGGGTCGTGATGTAATCATATTTTTAAAAGAAAATAATTATATTTTTCTCTACTGTTTTTTATCGAAAAGTTTTTTTGTTTTTTTTAACTAAAAATAACTGCTAAGAACACCGGATTAGAAATCTTACTCTTATTTCTTTTCACTTTTTAATATATATATATATATATATATATATATATATATATATATATATATATATATATGTATATATCCAATCAAGGCGATAAAGCCACTAGCACGCAAAGGGGTTACATAGTGTTAAAAAATAAGAGAAAGAAAAATACTATTAAGGAGAGGGATAGATAGACAGAGAGAGAGCAATAGAAGAACAAGAGTTGAGAACACAGAAAATAACGCTCGATATTGAATTTAAATTTTTGAAAATCTAAGTTGACTGAAAAGCAAAAAGCCAGAGAGAGTTTCACAAACCAGAAATGCGATAGAAGAAATTGTTAGCATAGAACTTGCTACATTACGGCGGTGGGAAAGTAACTTAAGGTAAGATGCCATGTCAGGATCTATAACATTGCAGAGTCTTTGGATTTCATCAAGAAACTCTAAATATATAGCAGAAGCACCAAACAAGATGTAGCATCACTATTCAAAGAAAGAACAAGTGATAGACTTGTAAATATGTAAGATAGATTCTGATGAGAAAATATTCCTAGCAGCAAACATATAAATTGATTCAACTCAATCTTTCCACTTAATGTCAGCAAAAAACGTTAGTCTGAAAAGACGTAAGGAGTCACTCTCTTGGAGGCTAGCATCAGCCATTTTAATGGAATGCAGAAATAGTTCTCTCAGATTATTAATGGAGGTCAGTTTCGATATTGAAGCGTTAAAATTAACAAGCAATTCCTTTCCAAACAACAAAATATAGATTTTTTTTAGATCAGATACCGATCTGACCGTATGGAACCGCTCAGTCTCACTATTAAGACAGAAATAAATGGTTGTGTCATCAGTAGAGATAGCGAGTTGAGGAAGGTTATTGATGAAAATTAGGAACAAAATAGGAACACTCTCTCCTCTCTTATACATATCTCACTCTCACGCATATATATATATATATATCTCACTCTCTCTCTCTCATATACTTATATATGTTTATGTCTGTCTCATATAAATCTGTCTCTCATATATATATATATATCACTCTCTCTTTTATATATATATATATATATGTCTCTCTCATATATATATATATATATATATATATGTCTCTCTCATATATATATATATATATATATATATATATATATATATATATATATGTCTCTCTCTCTCTCATAATTCTGTCTCTCTCATATATATCTGTTTGTCTGTCTCACTCTCTTATATATATATATATATATATATATATATATATATATATATATATATATATAGTGTCTCTTTTCCAAGATAATAAACGGGTTATTTGAAAATTTAACCTTATTAAGCAAGGAAATTATCCTTCCTCTTGGTCGGCAATCTGCTCGTAACAAAAGAGGCAAAAGTCAGTCTTTTAAAATATATTTGTCTATAATCATAGCAGAGTTTTAAATAAATTTGAATTTGATTCCACCATTTGAGTCTGATTATTACTGTAATCAAAAATGCTTCAAAATTTCTATTGAAAATTGTTGATGTTTTCACGAATATTTATATAGCAAATGAACATTTCCTTATATTGTGATAAATCTCTTGTAATGTAGAATTTAGAAAATCTATTATATAAACGCAAAGAAAACATACTATTTGGGGGACAATTTCAGAAGACCGATGAAAATTCGAAAATTCACAACAACTTACGAAATCAATAATAACTAGCAGCACTAAAGTTGGTACTTTGAGATTAGAAAAGTCCTCTACTGTTACGTCTTTCAAGAGGAGACTTGAGGCAATGGAGATGCGCTTCTACTGAAGAAATATCATGGAACGAATATGCAAGAAACGAGGAAGTTTTTAATGCAAACTGTAACTAAAAGGAAATTTATACTTACAATTAGAAAGATACAGTTGAGAGATCTAGGACACATAACAAGAAAAGAGGGCTTGGAGAATTTACCAACCATAGGACACATTGAAAGCAAGTAAATCAGGGGTAGCAACTACTATGAATTTCTGTGTGTAGATAGAAACAAGGAGAAATCCGAATGGTAAAGTTATGGAAAGCCATGATAGCTATAATACTGAAGGGGCACGTCGCATAAAAAAAATAAAAAAATTAAGAAAAATTTTAAGTCCATAATAGGTGGGTATAATATTCTTTTAGCTTCCGAAATCACAACATATTGCACATTTGGCTTCGCATATATTCTGGTCTTTACAGAATTAATTTGAAGGAAAGAAATCGGATCCCTGGAAGGCTGGAAAAGTTATTAATAGATAATGTTCTAGTTGGATGGAATTGTATATTTTCTTTTCTATAAGCCAAGTTCTTTCATGATGTTAACGAGCAAGGCGTTCCACAGATAGTTATTAATTGTTAGTATTGATACTTATTAATTTTTTAGTATTGATAATTATTGACTTTTTAGTATTGATATATATTGGTTTTTACTATTGATACTCAGGGATTTTTACTATTGATACTTATTGATTTTTAGTATCTCCGGATTTGCGTATGGATATCGGCTCTGAATGAGAAATCCGGTTCGTTAAATTCACTTATGCGTAAATACCCTTGGGAAAGGCATGAATCTTTCTCTTCCCTCCAGCTATGGATTGAACAGCAGAACAAAATGGGCCCTATATCCTTGGCGGGTGTTTATGGCAATTTACCCACGCACTCTTCCATGAACTCTTCCAGCTATAAATAGGAGCAGGTACTGCCTTTTGTTGTGGGAAGTTTCCAGAAATTAGCTCTGACAGTCGGATCGAACATTCTTGTTGTAACACTCTAGTTTTTATATGTTTGTATTACTGTTTCTGTTTATATATTTGTTTAACTCAAATCCTCTCTTTGTGTCTTTATTTCTGGCCCTAACAAAGCCACAGCAGCGGGCAACCAGTTTACTGCAGGAAAAAATAGAAAACTACTGCAAGAAAATCTTCTATCTAGTCAGTGATGAATCGAAAAAACTACGATCGCCCAAGCCCATGTCATGTATGGCTGTTTTTTGCCATGTATTCCTTGTGAAATATATTATGGTCTTTTCTTGTTTTGTCCATATTTCTGAATCGAGAGCACTCCTTCTAGATTGGTTGCAAACCAAGGCTAGAAAGCCTGAAGCTGAAAAGGGAAGATATGAATTAATTCGTTTCTGAAGAATAATAGCGGGAACTGAACGCGGAGTCTTGAAAGGAATTTGAACTTAACACAAAGATTCCATTTTTTTGCAACGAAAAACATATGCGCTATTGCACACCCCGGAAGGAATTATAAAATTACTGTAATGATGATGGATTATATTGAAAGAATAAGATAAATATTAAGTTAAATTAATGACGAAAATAAAAATTTTACCTTATGCTTTCATTTTTAAAAAATCAAATAATCTATTATTCTGTTAATGTTTTAAAAATAGAGGTTGGCTCCTAAGCAAGATATGCCGGTTTGTAAACTGTATTAAAATGGATGTACGGAAGCGTCACAAGCATGGATGGGATTTATGATCTTAATTCAGCTTCGTGCAACAATGGCTTAATTGTTATATTTTGAAATAAGAAAATAGTTAGCTTCTCTATTTGTACATTTGACAGCTTTGAAAGTATAACAGTATCAGTAGACTTTTTCAAACATTTGTTATAATAATGGAATATATGCTAAAATATGACTACTGTTGATGTTTTCCAATCCGACATTTTTACGATATCAATGTTAAATGACATTATCACTATAACTTTTACTACATGAGGTGGTTTGACTTGCGTTAAAACAGAATTACGATGAGTTGGTCAGAACGGAACTACCTGTAGTTGAAAATGTTTAATGGAAAAAATCAGCTTTTTAAAGAAACTTTGCAAATACACGCATTTACATTTCGCGTTTAAATACATCACATTTTGCGTTTAAATATATTATATTTCACGTTTAAATTCATTACATTTCAAGTTTATAACATTACACAAAAGAGACATTAGATAAACTGTATAAGCATGAATTTAGAAATAGTAAAAGATGAATATAATAATACAGAAGAACTTACTAAATGTGGATTTAAAACAAAACTGGGTGTAATTAATAGAACTTTTCCGAATAGATTTTGCGACAGAAGTGATTTTGCTTAGCAAACACATTGCTAAATTATGAATTCATATTAGTTTGTTAGAATGAGTCACTTTCAGGAGTTTTAGCTTTAGAAATTGTAATGATTGTTGAAAAAAAATAAAAGATTCAAATAAGTGTTCAGCATGAAGAATAGTTATGCAAATTGGTGTCCTGGATTACAAAAATACGTCCGATGGGTTTGAATAAGTTGAAAGCAAATACTTTTTCATAATTTTATGTTGAAGCGTACGTATTAATAATTCATTATGCCCTATATAAGCTAAACATGAAACTGACGCTTTTTTTAAAAAAAATTTTTATTGTCGTAGTATTATTAAAGATTATGAGACACAATGAAAATTTAAAAATAAAAAGAATTTAAATAGGAAGAGAATGTTTAAATGCCTCGAAATAAAGAATGAATGATACAGGATTAACGAAACAATGTCAGAGCCGAATAAAGTTAAATGATTTATGATTGCAAGAGTGTAAAACCAGACCGAAGAAAAAAGCAACATTACAGATAGAAAATATAATAATCGCATAGGTGAAAGAAGGAAAAAAGAGAACATATAAGCTTTAGTATTAATTAGAAAAAGTGTTTGGACAGAATAATTAATATAATGAACAGGAAGAAAGACAAAAAAAACGAAATGATACAGAGTACCATAACGTAAATGCTAACATGAATAACTAAATATTAGGTTGGTGCAAAAATAATGACGTAATAATCTCGTTTTTTGACGTTAAAAAATACGCCAAAAAACGACATTATTACGTCATTATTTTTGCACCAACCTAATACTTTTGGACAGTATGATTATTATAATGAAAAATAAATAAATAAAGAAAGAAAGAAAGAAAGAAAGAAAAACATTCAAGTGATGCAGAAGTATAAAACATATGAACATTAGTATGAATTGCCAAAGTGTTGTGGAAAGAATGATTATTGTAATGAAAAGAAAAAGAAGGAAAAAGGAAAGAAAAAAGAAAGAAAGTATAAAGAAAGAAAGAAAAAATATAGAAAAAAGAAAGAAAGAAAAAGAGAAAGAGAAAGAAAAAGAGAAAGAAAAAGAAAGAAGAAAAAGAGAAAGAAGAAAGGGAAAGAAAAGGAAAAAGAGACAAAGAAAGAGAAAGAGAGAGAAAAATAAAGAGAGAAAGAAAGGGGTAGAAAGAAAGAGAGATAAAGAGAAAGAGATAAAGAGAAAGAAAGAGAGATAAAGAGAAAGAAAGAGAAATAAAAAGAAACAAAAAGTAAAGAAAAGAAGAAAGAAAAGAAAGTAAAGAATGAAAGAGGAAAAAAAGAAATGAAAGAAAACGAAATAAATCATTCAGAAGACAATAAAATATGAACGCGAGCATGAATTATCAAAACCATTTCTTAGAATTATTACAATGAAAAGAAAGAAATGTTTCAATGATAGCTAAAAGCTAGCGGAATGAACATATACAGTTCATTGCGAGCGGTGCTAAAAACATTCTCAGCACGACTAAGAAGGGACTACAAATCAAAAAAAATATTTGGTCATTTGTTCAAATTTTGGGAAACGGATACGGCCAAGAATCTTTCAGCACATTCTTATTAAATACTTGCAATATTTTTATAAGTAGTTGTAATGAAAAGAAGTAGAGAATTTAAAGCCAAGAATTAGTATTATTATCATTATCATTATTATTGCAAAACAACTTTAAACAGTATTGATTTTGCTGCAAATAACACTATCTCTCTTATTTGATTCTTTCCATCAGAGTCGATTTTTTTGGCTTGTTATAAATTCATCCCAAAGTACTTTTCCCAAATCAAGACAAATTCTAAGATATGAAAATAATTTCTGGTTGGTTAGTCATGTCTCATTATCACTTAGATTGACCGAGATCAAAAGATATTGATAAATATACTTATGCAAGATAAATATTTGTCAGTGTGAACAATAATCTATCTATCTATCTATCTATCTATCTATATATCTATCTGTCTATCTGTTACACTTATGCTATTAATATAGACACATACACAAAAGTATTATATATATATATATATATATATATATATATATATATATATATATATATATATATATATATATATATATATATATATATATATTATGAAATATTTTACATCTCTGCACAAATACTACTATGTTTCGGAACTTAAAAATTGTCCCTCATCAGATGATATTGGATAACTTATGATGAAAATGATTTACTTGGCAAATAAGAAAACAATTCGGTAGCTCATTTGAGAGTTAAATAAGAGGTAGGCAACCAAGTCTCCAAAATTTAAAAAAAAAACAAAAAAAAAACACGTTTATGGGTATGTTTTGATTAACCAATCAAAAGATAGATCAAAGCTAAAGTAGAGAAATCAGGTTTGAACTTGGGTTATTGATTCATGTCTAGATAAATTGACACTTTTAAGGCACGTCCACACAGACGACAACCGGTTACAACTACAAATTTAAGATACAGTGAAGTAGACAGAAATATATATTTAACAAAATGTTAATTTTAACGAATTCCAAGATATTTTTTAATCATTTTATATATGCTTTAGAAGAAGTTGTATCGAAAACTGTAAAAATCTGAAAGTGCCAGGAACAGCCTACATAGGTTTCAGGGTAGTTGAAGATCCGTTTAGGTGAAACATACGTAGGCTGTTCTTGGCTCTTTAGGATTTATTTAATTTATTCCTGCTCTCCTTGGCGTTTTAGTTTTATTACTCGCTTGGATTTTTTCTTTGAACTAAAACTTAAGGCACAGGACGATTTGTTTCGCCCTGTTCGAATGTTTCTAGTTCTTGCTTTTTTTTCCTCGGGTAGCAATTTGTTTAGATTTTATTTTAAGTTGTGCTATGCGATGTTTTTTTTTTTTCAAACAAGTATTACTAGTAGTATAATATATACATACATACATAAATACATATTATATATATATATAATATATATATAATATATATATATATATATAATATATATATATATATAATATATATATATAATATATATATATATTATAAATTATAAATTAATTGATTTAAAATATGTTTTTCGCTACACAGTTCTAACCATGTTTCAAAAATGAAAGCTAAAAGCTTCGAATTTAATTTTGTAATTAAATATCAGCACAGAGGTACTGATCCAACAACACAAACACTAATGAATAAATACGATTTTAACCCTATTCTGGTTATTAAAATTGCTTGCATTATTTTATGAATATTGAAAACGTCTGCCCTCATGATTTTCAGCGCAAGGTATTCTAAGTGAATGTTATAGAAGCTCGGTTTATTTATTAAACAGTATATTTGCTTATTTTCGTCTACTATCCTGATCGTACAAGAAGTTTTATTAAAGAATATATATATATATATATATATATATATATATATATATATATATATATATATATATATGCATATATATATATAATGTAGAGAGTGAAAGAGGGTGAGGAGAGATATTAAGGTGAATGTGTACGGATGTTTCAATGATATGAAGCACTTTAGTAATCCTAGCATCTGAGGTAAAGGATTTTTTCAAAAAAATGTATGGAACTTGTTAGATTGAGGTTTTTTTCTGAGTGTATAAACAGTGCTCATGTTCACAATCTTTTGTATCTCATGTAGTGATGTGTTCCCAGAAATAACGTTAATGTGTATATCAATATTCTTTTTAATAATTCCTGTTGCCCCTATGGTTATTGGTTGATTAATTAATTCGTTTTTATGCTTTAGCAACTCTTTGCAGGTTATTTAAAAAACAGAAAATATTTTTAGATTGTAAGAATGCTTTTGGGTGAGTCTTACTAATAACGTTATAGCTGGGGAGAGAAGAGTTGAATTCATATCTATCCCAATGGTATTTGCACGTAAGTGAATATAACGAACCCAACTGGAATTGAAATTCGGCTCTCCTGTTCACAATTCAGAATCCTTATCCATTGCACAAACCACACATCCAAACTTACAGCACCTAGGAATCCTAAGTGATCACCCATCTAGGTACTGCACAGGCTCGACGTTGATTGACACAGGTGATTTTATAGGTGTTTCAACGTGATATGACCGTAAGTCTATGATTATTGGAATAATGATTATTTATTATTACAATAATTATTCCAATCTTATCTTCCTATCATCTTATCTTCCTATCATCCTATCTGAGGTGCATACAACGCTCAAAAAGAATTGTTAAATAATACTATGGTATATCACGCAAAATAAATCAAATCAGCAGGATCAGTTTATGGGATTTGACGAAATATATTCTCGTTGCTTTCTATTAGTAGATTTATTTGGGGTGATCTTTTTTTACATTAAGGTTCACCCTGTACAAGTCCCGGGGGCCACTCGAGGTAGAGGGATAAGTTAAGGGGTAGTTTATATGAATAGGTGGGGAAGATAACGCATGACTTTAGATTTGGATGGGTTAAGATTGTAGTGATCGGGGAAACGTCCTCTTGGGAATCTAACTGAGGTTAGTGGTTTGCGAGAAGCTGTTTGAGTGGAACTTACTTCTCGAAGATGTAATATGGAGGGAATGTGGGTGTTTTGTTACTATGTAAGTGGCATGGAAGAAGTTTAGACCTGTCAGAACCAAGAAGTGTTCTTCGTCTGGACACTTTCCTTCGTAGTAACGATGGAACAGTGAGAAACTCGTTACATCCCACCTCTGAGAGAGAAAGGTCGGAGGATGGAAAATAATTCTTCTTTAACAAGAACTTGGAGATTATTTTAAACTCTGTCAAGACTGGAAAGTGATGTTTGGGCAGCTCCTGCCCAAATATGGCAACAGTACTTTGTTTTCGGCCTTATGGCTCTTATGAAGGTAGAGGATAGCATAAGGTATCAGGTAATTGATATAGCGGTGCCATTATTTTAATATTCTCGACCCATTACACATTTATTTGCATGGATATGAAGCAAAAGTATAGTCCAAGATAAGATTAAATAGACTGGAATCCACTTCTGATTTACAGTCAAGCACGACTATATTTGCAGCCATCAGATTTTCTTATTTGTGTATTATTTTCTCTATTATTATCTATTGTTTTTTAGTAACTTATGTATTACCATTCGAACTATATTCTGTCTTTTCTTTGCAAAAGTTCAATAGAAATCATATTCTATTTGAGAGATAGAGTCACTAAGAAGATGCATACAAAAAACATCAAGATTTAACATTTTTACATTGCTCTAGTTTGAAATTTATTCTGAAATTATATGAATCTGATTGAACATTGAATTGTCCTATTTTCTATCTGAAGAAAAAGAAGCTTTTTTAGCGAATATATTGTGATCGAGTCGAGAATCGTCATTTTTTTAATGACTATACAAAATGGAATGGGATCCTTGTATACGCCATTAAAACAGCAAACGATGGAATCGGTAATATTTTCTACAGACTCTGGCGCAGCTGACAAAACTCACTTGATCAGGAAACCCAGAGAGAAAAGTAGATTCTTTGAACATAAACACTGACTGAAGGTGAGGCAACTGAAAAAACATCTCTACGTCTAATAGAGTTTATGCACGGCTTACGCAACATCCTGCCAGGGGCTGTGTTGTATTTTATGCCCATGTTTCTTTCCTTTCTGTTTAATTAACATTTTCTTCTTTATTTTCCTTATTTATTTATCTTCTGATGAAGATTTATCTTCATGAATATAACAGACGTTAATGAGAGAGTCAGTTTGTTAAACCTGAGGAAAGGTTACTATTCTGATTTCTAAAAGCAGGACGCTCAAGTACAATATTCCTTGATCATCACTTGGTTCCTCACAATTGTAATTTGCATCAGATAAAAAAAATATCAGGAAATAAATACCACGACGTGCAGCAAAGGGTAGGAGCCTGAATCCGGAAATCATTATACTCTAGCTGGCCAAATTTTAGGGCCAACTATTAGGTTGGTGCAAACGACATTATTTTTGCACCAACCTAATACATAAAATGAAAATATACATTCATTTTATTAAGAAAATAAGATTGTTTAACAGTATGCTTTTAGCAGTAGTGTTAGTGGACCGTTAAGATTGGCAAATAAGTTGCTGCATTTTTGTGGGCGCCGTGTAACACAGGATACAACGCTTTAAGCAGCTTGAATCTGGAAAAAGACCAAGCAAGAGTATTGAGCCAGTGAAAGATCTGAGACAATAAATATGGAAATTTCTAAGTTAGAATTCTTCCTTCTTATTAACATGGCTAAAATTTCGGCAAAACAGAATATAGTTTCTTCAAAACAGCGAAAATTATATTAATTTGCTACAGTCTTTTCTTCTATCAGACTATGAAGATGATTTTTTCAGTATAATAATAATAATAATACACAAAAAGGTTTCTTGTGGATGAAGAAGCACGTCTTTTGGAAAGCCGGTGAGAAGAAAGTCCTGATTTCAATATAATTGAACCATCTTAGTGGGAACTGTAGAAAGAAGTACTCCACCAAAAACCATGCAATATCCAAGAGCTTTACTGACAGGAAAAATGGGGAAAATTCCAAGTGAGAAAATTCAGATCCTGTCCTATTCAATGCCCCATCGAATTGAGGAAATTATTTAAGCCAGTTGTATTAGGTTGGTGCAAAAATAATGTCGTTTCCGCATATATTAACATAAACGACATTATTTTTGCACCAACCTAATATTATGTTGGTGCAAAAATAATGATGTAATAATGTCGTTTTTTGACGTATTTTTTAACGTCAAAAAACGACATTATTACGTCATTATTTGTGCACCAACCTAATAGCATCATTAATTCCTAACTCAATATTTTGACGTTTTGTAAGATGATTTTTGCAACAAAAAATCCTTCTTAAGAGACGTAAGGTGAAATTTCTGGTGGTGGTATTTTGCATGGGCTTTTTTTTCAGCATCGCTCAGCTTTTTCAGTATCGCTCTATCATATATTTACAAAGAAAATGAATTAACTTGATTTTCGACCCTCAGAAATCATAAAATGTACCTAGGAAAGTATATTGCTAATCATTCTAATTTTGGGTTAAAATTAACAAAATGAATTAATTTACAAATATACACCAAAGATTTGCATATCAGTGTAAATGTAGTAAATTTTACTTGTGGTCACATGTTAAATTAAGCAATAGTTTGTGAATACAGCTTAATGGTTCTTTCTAAAGCTAGTCTCAGACTATTACATCTATCGTGTGCTATATCTTCAGTAGATGTTTTATTACTTCGGTCTTGTGCCATAATAAACTGAGCTTAGTAAAGACTATATCACCATAGAGCAATCGTTAGCAATCTTGTCTCACAGACCATTACTACTGTAGAGAGTTTGATCCTCACTGGAAGCCCGATTACTCTCGCCTTATGCCATAAAAAACGAACTTTTAAATAGATTTACTTCACCATGGAGCTTAGGAAGTTAGTTTCACAAACCGTTATTAATCTATTAATTTTGATCCTTACTGGAAGCCCTATTGCTCTAGCAATATGCCGTAATAATCTGTGCTTCATAAATATGAATAAGGGCATGGTTAACAATGTAATCTCACAGATCATTACTACTCTAGGGAGTGTGAACCTCATTGAATACCCTATGACTCTGGCCTGGTGCCATACGAACCTGAGCTTAGTAAAAATTAAATGAATCACCATGAAGCAATGGTTAATAAGTTAGTCTCACAGATCATTACTACTCTAGTGAGTTTGCTCCTCACTAGATGCGCTATTACGCTGGCCTTGTGCCACAAGGAACTGAGCTTAGTAAATATCAATAATAATACATCATCATACAGCTATAGTCAGTTAACTAATCTCACAAACCGTAATAATGTAGAGAGTTTCATCCTAAATATCAATAACCGTACTTCGTAATAGAGTAATGGCTCCCAAACCATAAGAAGTAAGCATTATCTCTTAACTGTATTAGGTATGATTTTGTGTCAGAATACACTACGATAAAAATATTATTAAACCGAAAACTTCAGTGACTTCACTGTGAATCATTTTTTTAAAATTTAATAAGAGAGAAAATGTTTCATAATTTCACTTAAAAATCTCAACAAGTTATTTAAATTTAAATCATTCAATATTTTGAAAAGAAGCAATAAGAAAAATAGCGCATTTACCAATTTTATTTTGATATGTTGATTTTACAGTCTTTTGACTGTTTCATACACCGGCCTTCTTCAAATGCAAATATTATTTGGTGCAATGTAATTTGTTTAGTTCTACTTGAATAATCCGATCTACGCTTCAGAGTTTTCTTGTTGACTTGCCAAATCTCATCATGGCAGAAGTTTTTTCTATTTTAGTTTCTTACAAATTACATTACTTTTAATGCTCTCTTATACAACCTGCCTCTAAATTAAATCTTAAGGAACGTTTAATCGGCTTACCAGCATTCGTGGAGAAATTACTGAAATATGACATTAGAATATTTTTTCTTTTTTTGTAAGTTGAATTTTCTCTTGGAGGTGCCGTAATCTCAAAGAGTTAGAATGTGTGAATTTTAACCTTAACCTAGAAGCAACAAAATTTCTTTGTTACCAAAAGATCTTGAAAGTAGTATACGACTTTTCTATTACGTATCGTGTTCCTTCATGAAGTGCGCGATGTTGCATTTCCTCAAATTCAGTTCTAATATTTGTCTCATTTTTATCTTTCTCAGTCACTGTTTTGTTATTCATTTACAAAAACATTTTCTAAAATTCTGACCAAATATCAAAGTTTTTGGTAGGGAAATATCTTCTTGGTCGAGGTGAGAAAATTATATATTCTTAGTTAAAAAATAATGTTTATATTTGAATGTGCATATGGAAGAGAAAACTAGTGCTCACGCATATAGAGGGAAAGGCAACCGCTTGGGGAAGAGAATCTTCAGTCTCGACACTGTATTCATGTCCAGGAAAAAATTCTCTTCATATATCTGAAAGAGAGGGGCACCTCGAGGTGGTGCAATGGTTAGCAAGATTGTCTACCTAGAACATTTATGATTGAGTAGTGAGTTTAATCCTCACTGGGTGCCACTTACTTTTGCCACATCCAAGCTATGATTGGAAAATTTCTATATCTGAAAGAGAGTGTGAAAAAGCGAGAGAGATAGATGAAGAGACAGAGAGAGAGAGAGAGAGAGAAACGAAACTGTATTCAAATGCACTCAACTGTGAGATAGAAGAATCAAGACGGAAGCAAAGCTTAAACACGCAGACTAAATAATTCCAGCTTTTAATGTTCATTGTCTGCAACTCTAATTTAATCGAAGCACACACACATACACAAACACACACACACACAACAGGCAGCGCGTATTTTTGCATTAATCAAACTGAAAGTCCACCAACAGACAAATGATGAAGTTGTTTCGCTTTTGAAAATCTGGTTAATGTAATTCGGCCAAATATTATGTGAAAAGAACCTTCAGCCAAATAGAATTTTGAACTGAACTTGATTTCTCGAGTGCACGTCAAAGAATTGAAACTTGAATTAAGCCCATCTACTTTTATTTTCTAGACAAAGATATGCGTATATGTGTAATGAAAAGTATTAGTCGAGTGAACGTCAAAGAATTGAAGCTTGATTTAAGTCCATATACTTTTATTTTCTAGATATAGATATGCCTATATGTGTAATGAACAGTATTTCTCGAGTGCATGTGAAGGAATTGAATCTCTAATTAAGCCCATCTGCTTTTATTTTCTAGATATAGATATGCATATGTCTGTAATGAACAGTATTTCTCGAGTGCACGTCAAAAATTGAATCTTGAATTAAGCCCATCTACATTTATTTTGCATACATAGATATGCGTATATGTGTAATGAACAGTATTTCTGGACTACACGTCAAAGAATTGAATCATGAATCTACTTTTATTTCTAGACATAGATATGCATATATGTGTAATGAACTGTATCTGTGTAGTGCACGTATAAGAATTGAATCTTGATTTAAGCCCATCTACTTTTATTTTCCAGACATAGATATGCCTATATGTGTAATAAACAGTATTTCTCGAGTGCGCGTCTAAGAATTGAATCTTGAATTAAGCACATCTACTTTTATTTCTAGACATAGATATGCATATATGTGTAATGAACAGTATTTCTCGAGTGCACGTCAAAGTATTGAGTCTTGAATTAAGCCCTTCTACTTTTATTTTCCAGATATAGATATGCGTTTATGTGTAATGAAGAGTATTTCTCGAGTGCACGTCAAAGAATTGAATCTTGAATTAAGCCCATCTTTCATTTTCTAGACATAGATATGCTTATATGTGTAATGAACAGTATTTCTCAAGTGCACGTCAAAGAATTGAATCTTGAATTAAACCCATCTACTTTTATTTTCCAGACATAGATATGTGTATATGTGTAATGAACAGTATTTGTCGAGTGCACGTGAAAGAATTGAATCTTGAATTAACCCCATCTACTTTTTGTTTTCTAGACATAGATATGCATATATGTGTAATGAACAGTATTTCTTGAGTGCACGTCAAAGTATTAAATCTTGAATTTAGCCCATCTACTTCTTTTTTCTAGACATATATATATATATATCCGTATATGTGTAATGAACAGTTCTTCTTTAGAACAGTTTTTTTTTTTTTAGATGTTTACTTTATTTATAATCTCTACATTACCATGCAATCCCTTTTTAATGTAATGATAAATTAGTCTATCTTGGGCAATACTGTCTTTATCAGTCAATGTACACTCTTTGGGATATCACATTTATGCCAGTCTCTAATTTTAACATCAGCTATATTTCTAAGATGAGGTATTATGTACATTATTTACATTATTCGTATTATTGTCCTCATCATTGTCACCATATTTATTACAGCGTTTCGATCGTTTTACACTCCGGCCCTCTTCAGTTGGTTGTCCTCATCTTTGTCGCCATATATATTACAACGTTTTGCTCACAAGAGGTAACTGATAACTGACATCCATTAAACATGGCACGTGGAACTATAGCAGTCTACCCCAGTGAGTGAAATACAAGGTTCAGTTCGACATTCCAACCACCTGAAGAAGGCAAGAATTTACAACAGCCGAAACGTTGTAATATATATGGCGACAAAGATGAGGACAATATTCCGAATAATGTCTATAATTTTAATTTTATAAAACTGCTTTTAAAGTTTTCTTTCAGGATCACCATCAGCTGCTTATTGTGTTCTACTTAATCTCAGGCACATTTTCATATCTTTCTATCAAAAGGGAGTTAAGCATATCTAAATGCAAGCCTGCGAAGGGAGCCAAATATGAACTGAAATGTGTAACAACAGGCCTGAGTAGTGTCATTTGCCGCAATCCTTTTGTTTAAACAGATGTCCTACCAAGTTGAAAGCATTTGTATGAAACATCGAGATATTTGTCATTGAACCATACACCGAAACTTTCGAATTAAAGGTGCATTCGCATGTCCAAGATTTAAGATGAACATACACATACATAAATATATATATATATATATATATATATATATATATATATATATATATATATATGTATCCATAAATATATATATATATATACATAAATATATATATATATATATATACATAAATATGTATATATACATATATATATATATATATATATATATATACATATATATATATATATATATACATAAATATATATATTTATATATATAGATAAATATGTATATATATATAAATATAAATATATATTTATATATATATATATACATAAATATATATATATATATATATATACATATATATATATATATACATAAATATACATATATATACATACATAAATATATATATATATATATATATGTATACATAAATATATAAATATATATACATACATAAATATATAAATATATATACATACATAAATATATAATTATTTATATATATACATAAATATATAAATATATATATATATACACAAATATATATATATAAATATATATATATATATAAATATATATATATATATACATAAATATATATACATAAATATATATATATATATATATACATAAATATATATACATACATACATATACATACATATACATACATATATATATATATACATACATAAATATATATATATACATACATATATATACATATACATAGATAATTATATATATATATATATACATACATAAATATATATATATATACATACATATACATACATAAATATATATATACATATACATACATAAATATATATATATATAAATATAGATACATAATTATATATATATATATATATATATACATAAATATATATATATACATACATATATATATATACATACATAAATATATATATATACATACATAAATATATATATATACATACATAATTATATATATATATATATATACATAAATATATATATATACATACATAATTATATATATACATAAATATATATATATACATACATATACATACATGAATATATATATACATATACATACATATAGATATATATAAATATACATAAATAAATATATATATATAT
>OZ010616.1:30199836-30209836 GCA_963932145.1 Acanthosepion lycidas
TAGCTAGTAAATATATGTTCAAATGATACAACAGTGTACTCCAAAAATTTATCTAACGAGAGCTTGGGGGCTAATATAACCTAGCTATGATAGCCCAGTGAAGGAAAATCTCGTTTGTAACTTCCAATACTTCAAAAACCAAGCTTGTAATTATTATCATCACCGAGCTGACCCTAAATTTTCACCCGTCACGATGGATGGTTGCACCGCATGCTTTGAAACTCAAATTTTATTTATTTATTTATTCTTTGGAACTCGTTTATCAGAGACCTCAAGTAGAACTCATTATATACGATTCATTGATAAAGACGTTTGAGAATTGCCAGCTTCTTACATGTTCTCGGGAGTACCTGTCTCCAGCTGCCCTGCTCTATCTTTACAGGAGTCAAATCAGACCGAAAATGGAGTATTGCTGCTATATCTTGTTTGGATTTAACCAGTCGCCTCTTACTAGTATTTACAGAGTTCAAAGGGATTTACGATGCTTTTAAGCGATTAGTTATTTTCCAACTTACAACCACTTTCCCACAGATGAAACATCACAAGTGTGCCGCTAATCTATCACGATTCCCATGAAAAATGTTCTAACAATCTACAATCCTTAGTTCATATCTTTACAGCCAAAACCCGCCATGCCATATTCACAGAGGCGAACAACCCTCATTCCATTGACAAAAAGAAAGTTCCATTCCAACAGTTTATTCTCAAATAACCGCTACTTTATGGAACAGACTGCCGAGATCATTCTGATAGTAACCGCTTCAAGTCTAGACTCAACCGTTACATATTCTACATAGAATCTGCACTTACATCCCCTCTTTCGTCTATGCAACAACCTCATTTAGTAAGCCTATATATTGGGTGGCTTTTTTGGCCTTGAACTGTTAGAAAAGTCAGTAAAATAATCCGACCTGTTCAATTGTTCATAAGGAAATGCATGAATCCATCTCCTAACTCCTTATCTATAGGTTAAATAACAGGATTGACCACTTTATGGCTTTCATTTCTAAACTAAAGACAAGACAAAGGTAAACCGCTTCGTTGTCACTCCTAAGGATGCAGGGTGATTTACAGATAATGAAGAATCTGTGTGTTGTCTACATTCGGAAAGAACAAGGTATTAGAAAAATATTTTTGTTTTCTGAGACACATTAAACCACCTTCACCTGCAGTCAATGTTCAGGTCCACATTTCGTTTATAAAGTTTATATATATAACTGTTAAACATTCAACTAAAATAAAAATAATCCAAAAGCAGACTGACCTTGATTTCATTTAAGAAAACGCTCAATATTATTTAGAATGAGCCATACTGAGTGTAAATATTATCTTTTTATGTATCTTATTTTAATATGAATTAGAAAAATTAAATTTCTGAACTGTATATATATAATTTAAATATTAACTTTATATAGTTTAAATATTAAATTTATATATATATAGTTTAAATATTAAATTTATATATATAGTTTAAATATATATATGTATATACTTTAAATATTAAATTCATATATATATATATATATATATAATATATATATATATAGTTCAAACTATATATATATATTGTGTGATTCTCTCTCTTCTCTATATATATATATATTATTTATATTATATATATATGTATATATATATGTATATATATATGTATATATATATATGTATATATATATATATATATATGTATATATATATATATATATATATATATATATATGTATATATATATATATATATATTATATATATATATATATATATAATATATATTTATATATATATAATATAGGATAGAAGTCAAGTCCCAGCGGTGACAGTCTGTTTCATCAAATAGACTGTCACTTCTAAGTGTTGACTTCAATAATGTCCAATTTTATGTTTACAAACATTCTACCGTGATATTAAGCACTTTAACCAATAATATACCATTTTACAGGATACCATTGGTACATTGTCGCCATGTCATAGTTTTAATTTCGCGTATGTGTTTGTGTTTTTTTTGTTTTTTTTTGTCAACTACAGAGTATAGTATGGTCAGTGGGCACCGTCTTTTAGAAATTGTGCACCATGTCGCAATTCACTCAAGCAGAAATTTGAAAACGGTATGCTCTACTGTTTGGCATTCTCACCGGAAATTCCTATAGGAACTTTTCAAATTGTTTGTCAATCTGAAGACAGTTTCAGAGGATTCAGAAAAAGTTCAATGAGTCTGATGGTGATTACGAAGGTACAGCAGCTTGGAAAACTCACTCTGATCGTTCTGATAAGAAAAGAACTACATTCATCTTTCTCTTGGGTCTCAGAAACATTACAGAAGCCTACAACATGTGACTTGAGGAGATAGATCTGCCCTGGCTCAAGAGTGGATGCTGCAAGACAAGTTATGTCTGTCAGGCAATTTCTACGACCACATCACACGTTACATTTAGCCACCTAACTCCTCAGAGTGCAACCCCCCACCCCCTTGATTATTATGTGTGGGTGCATTTGAACAGGAAACCAATAAAACTCCTTATAGCACCAAATGTGAACTGAAGGCAAAGATTATGGCAGCATTCAGCAACTTAAACTAGGAAACCGCCCAGAAGTGTTACAAGAGATTCCGAAGTCGTCTGGAGACAGTGGTTGAAACCAGCCAATAGTGATTTAATGGAATAAATTTACTGTAGTATTTCAAGATAGTTTTGTGTAATTTTAAAAAATATATCTTTTAAAATGAGATGTCAATGTAATTTTATATTTTTGCGTAATTAATACAATTTATACATCGCACACTGTATGTGTGCTCGTGTATAGACAGCAGATATTTTTGTATATAGTGCACAATATTAAAAACATTAACATAATATTAAAAATAGAGCGTTAATGATATTATTTGAAAAGATTAATTCACTTTTAAACATCAATTTTATCCGGACTTCTGTGTTTCTTGGTAAAATTCCTGTTTTCATGATTTTTTAAATGGTATTTCCAATTCTTTTCAAATATATATATATATATATATATATATATATATATATATATATATATATATATATATATAAAGTAAGCTATATTTATGGATTAAAGTGCTCTATATCAGGAATAGTAAATATAAACGTGGAATATGAAGTCAAAACCCAAAAGCGACAGGACACGTGCACTTTGCCTGACTATCACGTTTAGCTTGAAACAGACTATTGCCAATGTGTGTGGACTTTAATGTTTACTCCAAATATACATATACATATATATATATATATATATATATATATATATATATATACAATGTGTGCGTGTGTGGACATATAAGACAACATTGTGTGGTGACTGGAAGCACCACGCCTTATTTGCTTGTTGCTAAATCGATGACAGAAAGAAATCAGGGGTGTTTTGTAACTGTGTCAGCAGTTTATATATCTATTCCCTATATTGAGCACTTTTTCAATAGATATATCTCATTTTAAACGCAAATCCAAACAAACACAGATATATGTATATGTATATATATATATATATATATATATATATATATATATATATATATATATATATATATATATATATGAATGTGATTTTGTTAGTGAATATTTGCTTGTTTTTCGTAAAGATAAAATGTGTTTGCATTTACATATACTAATATACTAATTACTATAAATGAGCATGTCTACTCAATCACTCTGTACATAAATGTACATTCACACACCACGCATACATATACTGCAATTCAAACACAATATATCTTCATTTTATATTACAACATGTATTTATAAACGGATGTGAAAATATCGTTAAATTTTCGAATACATTAACCACATACAGAAATAAGGTCAACAACAACTTCGATCTAAAAAATGTCAAACTTATTAAAAGAGAAAATAACTTGCTTATAAATTAAATATTGAGAAGTTTGCTGTCGATTTTTTTCAAAAGGTTAACTTACACCCTGGAGTTTTTCAAATAACTGTTTGTTTGTTTTTTTGTTTTTTTTTTTTAAATACTCCTTTGCCAAGCAATTTATTAAAATAGAATTTTGAAAACTTAACGATATTTTTTTATTTCTGTGTGTATAATACATGTTGCAGAATAAAATACTTACATAATAATGTCTGTCAGTGGATAAAACGTGTTGGTGGAGAAATCTTTTTATTTTTTATTTAACTTTTGACTATATTCGTATAGTCTTTTTACATATATATTTTATTTACATCTGAATGTCTGTATATATGGTCATGTATAAACTTAAATGCGTAAATTTATATACATACATAGAGGAACATATAATTGTTCGTGAATTTAATTACGCCTACGAATAGCTATGTAAGTTAGATGCTTATGTGTGAGACTACGTGGTCAATCAATGGTACAATGAGTTTCTTCAAGTTATATTGTACAAAGGTTTATATTCCTTTATACCTGATTCTTGCTGTTGCATAGACTACATCTAATTTTCACACTGTCAGTAAGGGTAGCCAGTAACGTGTACTGTGCTGACAGATCGATCAGAGGAAATGATTATATACCATTCTCAAAAGGTAAAAGTCACACAGTACTAAACAGAAAAGAGAAGAATACTGACTGAAACGGAACTACTGTCAACCAAGTGATATGGCCGCAAGCCTAAACTCATAAAATCAGAGCGGATGCCTATTTACATTTAAGCAGCCGGAACAGAGTTGCTTTGCAAACTACAGTTTTCATACAAGATGGAATCATGCGACGGTTTTAAAGTTTCCCGGAAAAAAAGAAAAGAAAAGCGATGCGCAGTTGGCAGTGCGTGCCGACCACATCCGGTGTTCTGTGTTTAATTAATACTCTTCGACTAGACTGATTGCCTATTTAAAGACGCGGCACCCGACACAATTCTGTATTTCATGAGGCTGCGTCTACTGTGTTGAAACATCAGGTAAACAAGTAAAGATTCTCAAATGGCGACTGTGTGCTTTCAACGTACAAAACCCAGTTACATGTTTCCAAATAAAATCATGTATTTTTTTGTTGTTGTTTTTGTATGATACTCTCATTAAGTGCAGATTAGAGAGAATGACAAATTATTTTCTGAGAAAGTAATTATTTGAGATATGAATGTAATTCGAAAAGAGAAGCCTCAGACATTTTTCTTGCCTTTATTCATCAGTTTCTTTATGCGTTGCTATAAAAACAAATGATGTTCCAATAAATTTGCAGTTGCCCTGATTATATTTTTTACATGAGTATCTCGGATTTTTATCATGTAACTTTTTATGAAATTATGATTTTGAAAATCATTAAAAGTGAAAATATCTAAAGGAAGCTAAGAGAAAATATTTATATGCTATATATTATTATAAATTTATTAATTTAAAAATATGGTACAATCGCTACACAGGAATTACCATGTTTCAAAAACAGAAACTAAAAACTTCAAATTCAATTAAAGAATTAAATTAAAGTCCCTAGATCTGTTTCATTTTCAAGCGAATTTTGCAATTAGTAAATTTATATCTATGCTCTGTAGATTTGCATTGAGCTCTGTTTTGTAAAAATAAAAAAATAATTAATAAGAACACCGGATTATATATATTACTGTTCTTTCACTTTGTTGTATATATGCTATATATTACATATTCATTAGTTTATCTACTGTGCATTGTGTTCTTGAGGACATCTGTGTATGAATTTCTGGGTATTACAAACCTAATGTCGAAAGCAATCATTTTTTTTACCAATGCTCATATTGTAATTTTTGCTGTTATCACAGTGGATAAAGGCGTTGTTTAGAGGGTGAGTTCAATACACGGTTAAGGCAGTGGAGAACTTGGAGAGGGAAGTTAACAGAAGAAAAATACATATTACAGAATATATTATCAAAACTTCTCATTTTAAGATTAGCAAATTTTCAGATAATTTTGCAATATTTAGGTAAAGATTAAAATAGTGTGTCATCGCAAGCTAAGAATAATGAATATTTAGAATGCAATCTAAAAATTTTACTATTGTATTGGAAACTAAACATTTTGCATGACCAGATATAAATCAACAGAAAGATTAGCACAAAGAAGTTATCAGATAATGGTATTTCTAGAGGTTGAAATGCTAACATATGTGACAGTGTTCAATGTTTAAGCGTAGGATAGTAGCAGTGTTCAATATTTAAGCGTAGGATAGTGGCAGTGTTAAATTTTTAAGCGCAGGATAGTGGCAGTGTTCAATATTTAAGCGTAGGATAGTGGCAGTGTTCAATGTTTAAGCGTAGGTTAGTGGCAGTGTTCAATATTTAAGCGTAGGTTAGTGGCAGTGTTCAATGTTTAAGCTTAGGATAGTGGCAGTGTTCAATATTTAAGCGTAGGATAGTGGCAGTGTTCAATGTTTAAGCGTAGGATAGTGCAGTGTTCAATGTTTATCCTATGGATAGTGTCAGGACATTTATACTTATTTTTCAGGAAGATTCGCTATTCCTACTTGAAAGATAGTACAAGAAAGTATTTGTGTAATTTTAGCTAGACAAAAAACAAATAACCACTGTGCAGAGAACCTTGTTTCTATCGATAATGTACTGATTGCATAGAAGTTTTTTTATATTTAATATTTTTTGTCGGTAACTGAAACTAAGTTAGTTGAAAATACCGCTTACGAAAGAAACGTTACTGTAAACAAAATAATATGTTGATGGAAGACTGAAACTCATATTTAAATTCTTCGTAAAAAGAAGGTAAACACCTACGATCTAAAAATACAGATAGCCATGATCCAATTCTTTAAGCAATGCTTATAAGTTTTCACAAATTTAATTGAACCATAAAAATAATAAATTCAGTACAATAACTAGGCCAGCTAGCTTATTTTCTTTTGAGCAACTAGCATTTTTTTTAATAACTGCGCCAGAAAATAATAATAGCCAAAACAGCATAAATTTACATATTCATGTTATGATCAATACTGAGTCTCCCATAAAAACACTTTTGTAAAAAAAAAAATGATAAAGAAAAAGAGTGTTCCCTCACAATACAAATGTGTCTTGGTCAAATTAAGGTCACCGTACTATTTTTTATGCCTGTTCTATTGTAGACGTAGAATATCGTGGCCAAAATATGTTTAATATATATATATATATATATATATATATATATATATATATATATATATATATATATATATATATAAAATTTTGGGATCAAATATAAGACAGAAGGTTAAGATAAAGAACAAATAGAACACGTATATAAGTCTAAGTATATAAGTTTCACGTTTATTAAAGCTTCATGAGATTATGGAGAAAAAGAAGAAATAATTTGTACATTTGTGATACTTAATTTTCATTTGTCAATCAGGTTTCATATGAATTTGATTTGTTCAGATGTTAGTATAATTTGTGGCATTCTGAATTCAAGGAGAGGCGATGCGACCACTTTAAGTTCCAATAAATCAACGGATTCTAAGCCCAAATGAAAAAAAAATATTGCTTTTATGTATGTATGTGTGTAATCTTGTTTGTCTATGTGCGATTCACATGATAGTATATATTGTGTGTGTATATTTAGTAGATATTATGCTTGTTCTTTCTCATGTTGATTTTACCTACATAAAGTTTGTTTTAGATGAGAATACGTTAGATTATTCAATAATGGATTTAGCAAAGGTTCTTGAAGTAATATATTTTTGACGTGTGTTTATAGTTAGCAATATTTTTATTTGTGATCCTTCAAAGTACATTCGACGTAAAGAATTATGTTCATATTTAACATTACATTCCGTTTAAAATAACTCCAATTTATTAATATTAAATTTTATATATATATATGTATATGTTTATATATATATATATATATATATATATATATATATAAGATGTTAAAAATACCAACTAAACACCTGTATATCTGTAGCTCTTCTCTGTATAGAGCCCTCTTTTAAATTAAATGTCACGTACAGTGGAATTATACTCCATTTGTTCTCATTTTACCTATATATATATATATGTATATATATATTGATTTTACCTATATATATATATATATATATATATATATATATATATATATATATATATTGATTAGTTGGTATTATTAAAATCTTATATCGATGAACTTTACTTAACGGTTTCATATTAATTTACCAGTAGTCTTGTATTTTTGATCCTTTTTTTTCTTCGAACTGTTAAGTTATTTACCAGTTTTTTTAAACGGCTCTTTTATTTATCAACTACGAAATGTTATGTAATAAGCCGACCGAGCATATAACTAGTTAGTATTATGTTAAATTGCCCCCCCCCCCCACACACATCTTTAGTTATTTTACTACTTCGGAATGTTGAATGTCAGACTTCGATACATCTTATGAAATAATGTAGTAACCTTAATCTGCTCATAAGGAAATTGTCTAGGTTTTATATGCAGACAACTTCGTGTCATGACCTATATTAAAAAAGAATTCCGGTGAATTTGAATTTAACGTAGAACATATTAGATTTTACTGAATATACAAAAAATACATATTATTGAATATATAAAGAATATCTATTAATCAGTATATAAAGAATATATTTTACTGAATATATAAAGGAAGGTTAAAATTATTATTGTTGATGTTGTTTTTGCTGCTACTGTTATTATTGGTTTTATTTCTTTTGATCTCTTCTTTGATACAATCATTTACCATAACTCAGCAGAATTCTAAAGTAAATGAAGTTTTTTCTAAGAAAATTATTGAAAGATCTTTTCTAATTATGCAAGCAGTACTCATTAACACAATCTTTTTTGTGTACAGCATCATAATAGGCTCGCATCACTCTTGTAATTATCTTCCGTCTCGGCTCTTTTTATTATTATTATTTGATATATAAAAGAATGTATGATAATTCAGAATTTGTTATATATTTATTAAATAAAGTTTGTCTATAAGTATACATATACAGAGATAAGATCATATGTGTATATGTATATCTGATATGAATAATTTTTAAGTTAGACACTATTTATACTAAAGTTCACCAAATATATGGCTCGAGAGCCTCTAAAAGTAGAGAGTATCTGAATAAGTTTTGTGATATGAATGTAAGAGGAGGTAGTAGGAAGTGAATAGCTTGAGGATACGGAGGATAGGCAATGATTGACTGTTTACTTTGAAAAGGTAAAGTTTGTAGTGTTCAAAAATATCCACGCACTAGCCTGTTCTACAAAATACAATTTCTTGGAAAAATGCTGTCTTAGTGAGACTTTCTTCTTACTATTGAAACACGGAAGAAACGACGATGATTCAATTCCTTGGACGTAGCCTTGCTTGCCTTCGCTCTAAATGTCTGAACTAGTATTATTAAAGAATAAAGATAAACTGAATCTTTGTCATAGAAATATCGACAGAGTAGCAATAGTTGTTTCTCTGCGAATGAAACTGTAGAAGTCATCAACCACAAGATGGCGTAAACGTTTTATTATTAGAAAAAAGATTGCTTATAAATAGCTGTATGTAGAATCATGTAACTTATATTTACATCTATTTATTCCGAGCGACTCAGCATATTGGTGAAATATTAATTTGTCTTATAATATTAAACAAGCCAGTAGCAGAGACAATTATTACTGTAAAGAGATCGTCAATCATTAAATGATCCAATTCGTGACATTGTGAGACGTTAATTTACTCATATATATATATATATATATATATATATATATATATATATATATATATATATATATATACACCCATGAATACCTGACATTAGACCAATATTTAGCAAAACAGTTTCACAATTTCTGATTTCTGTAGCAAACAAATCCAAATGTCTCATATAAGAGTGTAATTTTGGTAAATATAACGTCGAATCAAAAGTTACAATAGTTCCCCATAATCTTAGATATGGGCTATTTCACTTTTCTATCATAGATAGATAGATCTTGTATAGTTATGCGAATATAGTGAGAAATCACAGTCTCTATTTAACCATGTTTGTGAAACCGAGACTATATTCCGATACTTTTTAAAAGACTGAGTAACTGACAATTGTTTCATGTATACATACACATAGTAATATACACAAACAC
>OZ010616.1:30219836-30257336 GCA_963932145.1 Acanthosepion lycidas
CAAAGTTGCCGAAATAAATCGAATATCACAAACATTATTCAAACTCATCTTATAATTGGCGATGTAAAAATGATGCTAAAAAATAGACTGTTCCTTTACAATGTCTGATTCCAATCGAAATCTCGGAAGATTAATGTTGAATGGACTTTAGACAGTTTTTCTTTCATAGTTTCAATTTCAAAATACGGAAATTAATAAATAAGTTGGGTTTCGTGAATATGCGAATAATTTGTCAGTATGTGTTTATTTTATTCAGTTTGATAAAAGATAACATACATCAAGAAACACGCACTCACAGAGACATATGGTATAAATTTATCTAAATCAGAACAATGTTAATAAATGAATGACAAAGTGGAAAAGATTCTAACATACTTCGTTCTCCAACACTACATAGGTCTAAAGTAATGTTTTATTGATGTAATTATATAGGCATAAGAGGGAATGGTATCTAAACACAAGCATCAATTATAATTATACACCGACAGAAAATGGTAAAGATGTTGGGACGCTGAAATTTAAATTCTTCTTCCGATCTATCAAGAAATGTGAAATGTTGTAAGAACCGTAAATTTACCATGACTAATGTAGCAATCAATCGGTATTTACCATATATATATATATATATATATATATATATATATATATATATATATATATATATATATATATATATATATGTATGTATGCCTTATATCGCCTGAGGATACCTAAAGAATGAATTCCTGGTAGAATAATTGGCTGATTTCCTAATTTTTTTTAAATTGAAAAGCTCTGCACATTAAACTTTTATTTTTAATTTTCTTATTTATATATATATATATATATATATATAAACAGAGGTTATTATACCTTCAAGGAAACCTTTTCGGCTAACACTTTATCAAAAAGTGGACGTTGGCGAATAGAATAAATAATATAGAGACAATTGCAGAAATAACAAATGAGAAGGGAAAACTGGAACACGATTAAAAAAGATTGTAATCTAAAACAAACTGACGATTAAAAGCAAATCCTCCACCTTTTGATAACATGCGTCCGAAAAACTTTCATCAAGGGATAATGACGTCTTCTTTATTCAAATTTATTTTCTTTTTCTGTGTGCTTAAGTCTTTATTTGTGTGTGAGTATATATATATATATATATATATATATATATATATATATATATATATATATATATATATATATTGTATAAAATTTGTAAGATTGCTAAATATCAAGAATTGAGAATTTTATGATATAATCAATATATATATATATATATATATATATATATATATATATATATATATATAGTTAAATCGTATATTTATTTATTTTCGTCTAGCGGCCTGAATATTCGTGAAATCTTATTTGAAAAATATGTGCCCTATAGAATTGATGATCTTTCAAGTATGAACCTTATTATATATACATATATCTATACAGGTATATATATATATATATATATATATATATATATATATATATATATATGTATATATATATATATATATATATATATATATATATATGTATGTGTGTATGTATGTATACATCCTTTGGGAAGGCCCAACATGTAATAAATTGTTTCTATGCTATATGTAAATCATTTGGTCTTACACTTAGCATAAAGAAAACTGAAGTAGTGCGCCAACCTTGTCCTACTCCGAAGCAATTCTATGATGAGAAACAAAAACCACCAGTCTACAAATTTCCAGAGAGACCATTGCAAGTAGAAGGCAATCCCTGAAGTATGTAAAGTCTTTCACCTATCTTGGTAGCAAAGTCAACTGCAGTGAATGTTTAGATGATGAAATCATGCATCGGATTGTTAAGGCTACCAGTGCTTTCGGCAAACTTCGCCATCGCTTGTGGAATGAGCGGGCTATTCGACTGGATACGAAAATTCGGGTTTATAGAGCTGTTGTACTTGCCATCCTTTTGTATGGCTCAGAGTCGTGGAATCGATACAAGTTCCATATACGCCAGCTAGATGTTTTCCATAAAAGCTGTCTGCAGGCCATCTGTGGAGTTAACCTTCAAGATAGGAATCTAATGTAGACCTGTTTAATCGGTGTAATATTGGAGGAATCGAGACTTTTTTATACAGTCTCAGTTACGGTGGACTGGTCATGTCTTGAGAACATCTGATGACAGGATACCCAAGATTCTAATGTACAGCTAGTTAGATCAGTGCTACAGGTCTAAGATACAAAGACAAGATGAAGAGCAAATTTTCAGCTGTTAATATACCTCATAACACCCTCGAGCGGTTAGTTTTGGAGCGGCTAGTATGGAGATCAACGTGGACTCAACAGTTTGCTTGTCTAAATAGTCTTCAAGAAGCGAGAGCAAGATCTAAAAGATCAGCCAATCTAACAGTGATATCATCCCACAATCCTCACCCTGTCTCCATATGCAGCCTCCTTTGTAACTCACTAGCGGGTCTTAACTGCCACTTAAGATTATCGTACAAAATTTTATAACTGAATCAATTAAGTTGTCAGATCCTCATACTGAAACCGACAGGAAAATCCAATATATATATATATATATATATATATATATATATATATATAGAGAGAGAGAGAGAGAGAGAGAGAGAGAGACTCTATTTCAGTTTCTTGAATTCCGGTCAGTAACGATATTCAAAATGTAAAAGTTTGTTGGATTCAAACTCTGAAATCTCTAGTCTTGGTTGAGATCCATTTTAGAAGAAAGGAAACTTTGAATTCAAAATGTAAAGAAGAAAAAGGGAAACCACTACATTATCTTTTACAAAACATTGCAATTTACAAACAAAAATGTTCAGAAATTTGTCATGATCTATAATCGTGTACGTCCTAAAGACACATGACATTCAAAAAATATATATTTAACTTCTTTTTATTTTACTTACATTCGTATTAGACAGGGTAGGGGCTTCCGATTCACTTATATTGAATTTTGCAAGTGAATGAAATACAGCTTGCAAAAAATGTGAAAATATTAAATAAATGTGATAGAAGAAATTTTTTTAAAAAATGCCAGAAAGAATAATCGTGTTCATGGAAAAGCAGACTTAATTTTAGCAATCGTGATTTTATTTTCCTGACAATTTAATCATTTAAAAAACTATTCAAGATCAAATCAGCAACGTCATCTCTATATGCATAAGATCTAAGTTACAAGTTTAGATGAGGAAAAGAAAGCCAACTAATATAAAACACTGATTAAAACGATATTTCAGAATAGGTAAGTCTAATCATACACAGTAATGTAAAAAGGTGCCTTATTGTGCTGATCAGTAGTGAGTTCGATCTTCGCTACGTATACTCTCTAAAGACTCAATGATATACAACCGTTTTCTCAGATCAATGATTAAAAATGGCTTTGAACGGATAAAACATGTAGATCATAGCAACGGCTTGTTGATTGTTGAGCCTTGTTGATTGTTGCAAAAGCAAAATAACAATATCAAATAACAGAAACCAGATCGCTTGAGGCTTTTCAACAGCAGCAACAACAAAAATTGATATCACAGATAATTTAAAAAGAAAATAATGACATAATCAAGGTGTGGACGTTCCGTAAACTATAACTTTTAACCGAAAGCAATAGTGGTTGCACATCAATGAATTCCAACGAAGAGAACAGAAACTACACTTTGGTCCCAGCCAGTTGAAAAAAAAAGAAGCATAACTTGGGCAAAACTGTCGGTTCGGTCAGTGAATATCGGATATTTCCTTATAAGGAAAAACCTAACATTGCTATTACTACACTTGTAGTCTTCTGTCAATAGTAAGCTAGACTTAGTCAATAAAAAGAAATTATTTAATATTTGATTCAGAGCATTGTCTATAAATTTTCTATGAACACCATTCGGTATTCTATACTGAAACGTCTCATATTGAGGAGATAAATGTTCAGAGTTTCAAAAGTGAATGCGAAAAATTAGGCAAGGAGTATAAGTTTGATTATAAGTTATAACATAAAAATCAGTTACTTTCTCGGTAAGTTATCATTTATTGGAAGTAGTCATTCCTTACCTACAACACGAGAGGAAACGGATTATTGAAAACTAGTTGTGCCACATATTGAAATAAGCCTATAATTTTATCAACATTTGAGTCTATTGTTTGTGGATATTTTTGTTTCTGGTGTCGATTGAATAAAGCTAAATGTAGGTGATAAACTATATATATATATATATATATATATATATATATATGTGTGTGTGTGTGTGTGTGTGTGTGTGTGTGTGTGTATGCGCGTGCGTGCGCGAACATTGAAGTTAACGCTCAATGTAGGATGTGGCCTGATAAATGCGTTTAGCATAAAACAGACTGTCGCCTCTGAGTGTTGACTTCAATATTCACTTTTATATTTATATACGCTCTATCCCTGATATTGACCACTTTATCCCATAAATATAGCATATCTTAACACTATATATATATATATATATATATATAAATATATTTATATATATATATATATATATATATATATATATATATTTATATATATATATGTATATATATATATTTATATATATATGTATATATATATATTTATATATATATATGTATATATATATATTTATATATATATATATATATGTATATATGTATGTATATATATATATATATATATATATGTATATATGTATGTATATATATTTATATATATATATATATATATATATATATATATATATATATATATATATATATATAAAGGCTTTACTATACTAGCATTAATACAGGAAATGGTATTGTGGATATTCGTTGTCACTCAGTAAGCAACCGTAAGAAAATTGGAGCAAGTAGCAATGATGCTTGATATTTGGAAAAGTTGAAATTCAGATACAAACTGGCCACCCAATTATCTAAGCCAGGAAAATACATATGGTTATCGTAAACAAAGAAAATTATCAAATGATGGATGTTACAATTCACAACAGATACCAGAGTGAAAATAAAAGCAGTCTACTTTGGCTGAGAAATGAAAATAAAATGATGAAATATAATGATTACGAAAGCACTCATGATTATTGAATTGTTTGGAACTGTTAAGATACTTTCAAAACTACCGGAATAATTAATAATCTGAGAAAGAATTGGAACTAAACATCATTTTATAATAATTACTATCTACTTTAAGTGGAGTCATGTCCTCATTCCAACATTTCAACTATTGTGTCTTCGGCTTTCTTCCGGTCTCTATCGTAGTTGCTCTTCTAACAGGAATGTTGAAAAATCATTGCAGGGGAGTGGATTACTCTAATTCCCCTGTCCATACCAGTGGATATCACATATAAATGAATTATTCTTAGTTTATTCGACCTAGTAATATCTTTTGTCTATACAATTGTACTAGTGTATATATAGTTTTGTTTTGTTTTTTTGGTGGGGAGGTTCTTGCCTAACCCGATACGGAGATAGAACTCACAGTCTTTAAGAAAACTGAATATATTTATAGCCCCATGATTCTTAACGAAATATATCGGATACTGCTTATACGAAAACAAAATGGAAAACAATACCGTGAAATCTTTCTATACCGGCCTAATCGTAATCTATCTATCTCTATCTGAGTGAGTCTATCTATCTATCTATCTATCTATCTATCTATCTATCTATCTATCTATCTATCTCTATCTGAGCCTATCTACAATCAATCTATCTATCTCTATCTGAGCCTATCTACAATCAATCTATCGATCTATCTCTATCTGAACCTATCTACAATCAATCTATCTATCTCTATCTGAACCTATCTACAATCAATCAATCTATCTCTAGCTGAGCCTATCTACAATCAATCAATCTATCTATCTATCTCTATCTGAACCTATTTACAATCAATCTATCTATCTCTATCTGAGCCTATCTACAATCAATCTATCTATCTCTATCTGAGCCTATCTACAATGAATCTATCTATCTATCTATCTCTATCTGAATCTATCTACAATCAATCTATCTATCTATCTCTATCTGAGCCTTTCTACAATCAATCAATCTATCTATCTCTATCTGAACCTATCTACAATCTATCTATCTATCTATCTATCTGTCTATCTCTGGGTCTATCCGTAATCTGTCTATCTATCTGTGACTATCGAATATATACTTTGTTACTATGATATATTAATTTATTTTTCATTTTATAACATATATATATATATATATAAACAGTGTGATTTTTTATATACGCTGCCTTGTTTTCATGTAATTTTTGTTATAAAATGAAAAAAAATAATTAATATGTCAAAGTAACAAAGCAAACAAGCGACATATACATAATGCCAAATTTCTGCTGTTTGTGTAACACCAAAAAATAGTTTTACAAATACAAAATCAGGCAGAGCGTACAAAAAATATGAAGAGCGCCACTTTAAACCCAGGCAAATTATATACAGTCTGATCCTACAATGTGCTGTCTATTAACGCTATTTTTTACGGGTAGTAAGCTAATAAAGAATAAGTTAGTGCCATTTTTGTGAGGTAAATAATTTTTACCACTCAACCATAAATTCTATTTTTACACGTTAGTGTTTCCATTGAATTCTTTTCTATTTCAGTTCTTCATAACACTAAATACATTCTTGTCTATGCTTTAAAATAGAATTACGATATATTCTGAATTCTTAAAAAATATAAAATTGAATATAATACGAAAAAAGCATGTGAATGGAAATTGAAGAAAAATATGAATATATATATATATATATATATATATATATATATATATATATATATATATATATATATAGATAGATAGATAGATAGATAGATAGAACAATTTACTCCTATACCCATACTTTTTATACCTGATAACTGGCAAAGCTATGAAACTGGGTCGTATTTTAAACATAGGTATACGTGTAATTATTAATATATACTTATATATACTCTGTTTTACTACACTGAGCGTTGTTTTGTATAGACCATTGATTAAATAAATAGTTATTTGTCACCTGTATGTATACGTAATCTCTCATATATATGGTTGATCGTATCTCTTTTAGATAATTTCTAAATCTCTCTCTCTCTCTCTCTCTCTCTCTATATATATATATATATATATATATATATATATATATATATATATATATATATATATATATAATTATCAACACCTATACACGTTTATATATATAAAATATTTATGAACATATAGTATAGCAACGAAACTTCAAAGTAAACATGAGTTAAGTGAAATAAATTTTTCATGTTAATTCTAACTCTGTCTTCCATATTGAGTACTCTACCACAAAGCCCGCTTGCCTTAAATGCCTCCATATCAGCAAACCACTGAAAAAACAGTATTTCAAATTAACATTATATACATAAACATACAGGTATGTATGTATATATATATATATATATATATATATATATATATATATATATATATATATATATATATATAGTCTACAAATTTCCAGTGGAACTCTAGATGATGAAATCATGCATCAGATTGCTAAGTCTGCCGGTGCTTTCAGCAAATTTCGCCATCCCTTGTGGAATGAGCGGACTGGATAGGAAAATTCGGGTTTACAGAGCTGTTGTACTTGCCATCCTTTTGTATGTGGACTCCATACAGATATATACGCCAGCTAGATGTTTTCCATAAAAGCTGTCTGCGTGCAATCTGTGGAGTTAAACTTCAGAATAGGACATCTAACGTAGACCTGTTTAATAGGTGTAATATTGGAGGAATCGAGACTTTTCTCATACAGTCTCAGTTACGGTGGACTGGTCATGTCTTGAGAATGTCTGATGACAGGATACCCAAGATCCTAATGTACAGCCAGTTATATCAGGGCTACAGGAATGTAGGAAGCCCATGGCTAAGATACAAAGACAAGCTGAAAAGCAACTTGTCAGCAGTAAATATACCACATAACACCATTGAGCGCTTAGCCTTGGAGCGGGTCGAATGGAGATCATGTTTTACTGGACTCAGCAGTTTATATATATATATATATATATATATATATATATATTACTCCTTTAAATATTCTTCTTTCGTGTGAGTCATTTTGTAAGCATTCTCAATAAATACACAATTTTATTTATCCTGATTTTCAGATTTGAACATTTCTTATTTTCCGTCCTCCTATTTGTCATTCAAATATTTTTTGTGATTAAGTTTTCTTCCTTCTTTCACTAATTTATTTTCTCTTTAATCTAACTTCTTTTCATTCATTTTATAAAAAATTCATTTGATTATCCAGATCTGTCAGTCTTTCTGTTTCAATCCATTTTATTTAATTACTTTCCTATTTGATTATCTTTGTCAGCCTGTTTGCTGTTGTGACACTCTGCTGAAGAAGATAATTTTCGTTTTAAATTTTCGCGGATGTCTTATTCATAAACGTATTCCTGATGCAATTTACCCACTTTTTGATGCTAAATTTAAAATGAAAAATAACTATTTAATAAAAGTAGTTGACATGTATTGAGGCGTGAAAAATACGCGACCAAATTAGCTAACAATTATTACAATTTTTATTGGTGCTAATTCTATGCAAAGTGGTTTCCATATCATATAAAAACACTAATTTACTCATGTTCAATACAAAATATTTCTTTCAAACTTATGTGTTTGATCATCCATAATAAAAGTGAAAAAAACAACAAGGCAATAACGAATCAAAAGAATTAGAAATAAACAAGAAAATTTATAATTTTCTGAAATATCAAATAATGTTTCTTTTTAAATGTATAAATAGGTTTATTTCTAGTGTATTTCTATTTATTCAAAATTTGTATTGATTCATTTATTAGAAAGCATACATTTTTAGAAAGTTTGAGAAGAAATATTTAATTGTTGTATGCATTGACAGATGCTTATCCTTACTGACACCATACTTTGATTGATTCATTGGTTTCTCTATATTGTCTAAGTAAGTAGTAAGAACGTACCATTTTTGATCATGAGACCTGGGTTCGAATTTCACCACGATCAATTTGTTAGGAAGGTGACTTCTTGATGTTATCCCGTGGAAAGAGCCTACAAACCTTACCACGTACCAAGCCTGTGAGTGACTGAAGTATCTGTTGGTTTTACTAGTATGAGGTCACTGGTCATCGTGACATAAGGTTTAATCGTTGTGGCCTTGTCCAGACTGTGAATCTCAGCCAGAAACTGTAACTTCTTTGGATTTTGTCAAGAACCTCGAAATGAACAGCAAGAGCAACAGACCAGATATGGCAACAGTATTCAATGTACGGACGAATTGAAGATTTGTAAATGTGCAAGATGGACTCTGACAAGAAAAACCTTCTTGCACGACACAATAAACTAACTTTTCTTGCAGAAGATGCATCTATTGATTCAATGTTGTTTTCCCATTTCGAGTCAGTTGAAATGTGAAGCCAAGAAGGCTCATTGTGACGCTCTCCTGGAGTCCTTCATCAACCATGCTGATGGCAGGCAGGAAAGTTTCTCTATGATGGTTAAAAGAAAGCAGTTTCATTTTGGAGGTGTTATAATTTACAAACCCTAACCCCTGCCCCAGGTAACTACTGATCATCCTTCAATGCCATAGCCCTGAAGCTTACCTAGAAGACCAGCATGCCTTTGAGATATCTAAAGCCACAGCACAAACTTCACCGTTATTTTCAAGAGCTTGATATAAATATTCTGTGCTCACTTCTTTTTCTATATTCTGTCCGAATATATCTGTCCAACTCAATCACAGGACTGAATGCCCAGGTTTTCGCGAACGAGGGAGCTGATAGATAGTTACTGTTGTTTAAAATGGAGTCAATGAAATAGCTATCTCTTCAGTTATTAATCACTGAAGTCAATCACTTGGCGAGTAAGATTTTGTGATACGAGGTATCAAACAGAGTAGATTTTTTAGCTTCACCTGTTTGAAGAAATACTGAAATGTCCCCATCTCCATGAAGAAACTACTGAAAAAGTACTGAACTGCAGTCATTTGATTAAATTTTATTAAGTTAGTTGGAATTGATTTTTTTAGTACTAAATTGTTTAGTCATTTACGGACAGTCAAATAAGGTAACTATAATATTTTAAGTTAATATTTTATATTAATAGGAATAGATAAGTTCGCCTATGGTATGATTTACACTCCTTCCTAGGTTTTTTTTTTTTTTGAAAAAAACAGGAATAGAGATTTATCCCTTGTTTGCTGTTTACTGTTGGGTTTCCAGTTCCTTTTAAAGTTTTCTTATTCGCTTTCAATCCTAGTAGCGCCTTGCATCTTAGTGGCAGTATCACCTTCCTTGGGGTGATATGATTAAAAAAAATTAAATGTATCAAATTATATACAGAATCAATGTAGATGTATATAATTACCATTTGATATAAAATATAAAGGATTCATATCTGCTTTCATGTGAATGGTAATTTTTATGTAGAATTGTTGTAAACATTTTCAGACTAATACCATAATCTTTTTTGTTTCATGTGCTGTGCTTGATTCAATCATTTTACAGAAATGAGATTCTACTAATGAATGTCATGAATAGCATGGAATGAATATATAAGTAAGTTTCAAAGAAATTAGAAACTGAAACAAAATTGATAATTAAAATCATATACAGACATTATAAATTTCTAGGAAACATAATGGTGGCTTGGAGGGCACTTCGACGTACTGTAATCGTTAATAAGCTTGTCCCGTTGAATCAATTACGTCTGTGTAGTGAGTTCGGTCCTCACTAGGTGCACCACACATTCGGATTTAGGTCACTTTGACGTAGTGAAATAGTTAGAAAGCTTGTTTTGCTAGATCAATTATGATTGAATATCGATTTCGATCCTGACTGGGTGATCTATACTTTCGACCTTGTGCCACATCTAAGCTACGCTTAGAAAATCCCCATTAAGAAGTCTTCGAGAGTTTAAATCATACTGGAGGCAGGCTTGACAGATTTATTGATCCGTTTTATACTGTTTATCACCCCCTTGTAGGGTGCTTAAAGTCAGAAAATATATTTAGATTGTAAAATTTGTGGTAATGACTTGGGCATACAAGTCCTATAAATTAAACCAATAGATGGGGGAGTAAAGGTGAATATAACAAACCCAAATGGAATTAGAAGTCGGCTTTCCGATTAACAACCCCGAGCCATTATCCGTTACACCACCCTTAAACCCTTTCTTACAGCACCTGTTAATATCAATTGGTCACCCATGTAGGGATTGACCAAGCTCGACGTTGTTTAACTTCTGTGATCGATAACCTAGTGAATGAGTTTTTCCATGCTGAACCATCCATTCATACGACGATATATTGTAAAAAATTAAACATTTCTTAGAACTAGATAAGAGAAGTAGTAGAGATTCATGATCTCCCACGCCCTGAAAGGACACGGCACAAGAAGAAATATTGTTACCGGTAACGATCGTATAATTTCATTATATTATTTTAACACTATAAAAATATCGAAATTAGCATAAATATTTCGTCTTTGACATTGAAGGAAGATTTTTTTTTCTCTGAATCTTCAAAAATGAAAATAACCTCTTATCTTTTCCTTCGTCCTTATATTATTAAAACTGTTTTTTTTTGTTTGTTTTTTTTAAATATTGATAGCAAATTAACTTTCATAAGCCCCTATGTTCGTACACTTCTTATATTTGTGAAAGCTCCTAAGTTTACTTTTTTCCAGAAGTCACTGGAGCAAAGAATTTGTAAAACACATCTAGGCACACATTTAAATTCAGACCCATTCTTTCTCGCCAACACGCCAGGCAATTCTATTTTTCTCCTCTCTATCGTATATTCTTTCTAAGTTGCAATCACCCTTTTTTTATTTCAGAATTCTTTCTTATCTTTCGTTCCTTTCCACACCATACTTATTTTTTCTCCATACAATTCTGCTCCATATTTTCTCCTACAATCTTTGTCATATTCATCGTATTTCAGCTTTTCTAAACAAATGACAATAATTCCACATTCTATTTGTATGAGCTTTTTTTGCTGATTTTTTCCTTTAAAAGATCATGTAAATTCTTCAAAAAATTCCTGTTTTATGTTATTGCTAGTTGTTTGCTTTTTTTGTTTTGTTTTTTTTTTACTTCTGATTTTCTATGCTTCCGAAAGTTTTTTAATTCCATCGCTTCTTTTCACGATGTCTTCTGTTTTTAATCTTACATCAAAAAGGCGGTATTTTCTGCAGATCACGTAAATTTATAACTTATTTCCTACTGACCTGTTTACGACGCAACACCATCTTCCTTTTCAATAAAGCTACACACACAAAATATTCTCAAATATGCATTAAGGTAAGCACACATACTCACACACACACACAATATATCCACCATTGGGAACTAACTAGAGAATGACCGCCAACATTGGCCGTGAAATAGACACCCTACCCAACCTTAGCAAAACCTCTCAGAAGATGGTGAATCTATTGATAAGAATTAATTGTCTGACCACTTAACGAAGAAAACAAGCCCATAACGTATTTTACAACGGACCATGGCTAAAAACACCACGTAAACCAAGAGATAGCTTATTCCTAAAATTTCGCTTGAAGATGAAACGGGACTAAACACCTAAATTCAACTTCATTTTAATAATTATTTGGATGGTTTCGGCTCTCGTTTTTGAAACATGAGAACTCTTATGTAGCGAAGGAATCATATTTTTAAACAAAAAATATTATTATAATAAAGCTCTACTTCTGTATGGAGCACTGTCTTCTTAAAGATAAAAACAAAAATACAAAGGAACTCCGGATTATGCACCCAACGTGTTCTTTTCTATTTTCTGCATACCTGCGCACTTATACATACATACATATATATATATATATATATATGTGTGTGTGTATGTATGTGTATGTATGTGTCTGTGTGTCTGTGTGTGATGGACTCTCCCGTCGTTTCCGACGTATGAATGTCTTTCAGTTCAGTTTTTATTTTTATGTTTTGTATGAGACAACAATGCTTCACGGGATTTGCAAACAAATCCACACAAAGGGCATACTGAAGGGTTGACCATCTTATAAACTGATGCATTGGTCCTAGATTTAGTATTAATTCTTAATTCTATCAGATGGTTGAAACGATTCTTTTCAAAGTTGGTTATAACTCAGTAGCAGGCATTTCTCCAGTTTGCTCGATTTTCAATATATATTATGGATACACTTATTTGAGTAAATGCTCTGTTTTCATTTATTTTTTTTATTTTTTTATTTTAAATAAACAGTATTAATGATATTTCCCGGCCTGAGTGTTCGAGAAATTTCGTAGATTATATACAAATGTGTGTATGTGTGTTTATATATTTCCACCCATGTATTTATATATGAATTTTTGCACAGAGGTACACATAAATAAAAATATACATTTGCGCAAGCCGCCAGACATAATATATACTCTTTAAAATTAAAACGAAGTCGGAGCGTCTATATTAAACACGATTATCCACTAAAAATAATTTTTGAAGTAACAAAAATATCGGATTAAGAATAAAAATCCTTTAAGTTTTTTTTAGAAATTCCTATGTATATGTTTCGAATAAGAAACTGAACAGATTTGGGCTTTGAAGAATAGATGAACGGGTTAGAGTTCATTCCATAATTGAGTAAATAAGAACCTTTATGGGGTGTGTGCTGTCTGTAGCCGAGCGGTTGACCGCACACCGGATCAAACAGCGGTTTCTACTAAAAAGGTTTCCTCGTGTACGCAAGAGATCAGTCTTTCAACGAAATATAAAAGTGAACATTGACGTCAACACTCAGAGACAACAGAGTTCTTCATACTAAACGTAATGTTCAGGCCTCCTATATATATATATATATATATATATATATATATATATATATATATATATATATATATATATATATATCCTTCGGTTCTATATATCTTTCAAATATACGTGAAAAACTGCACTGGTTTACATGTACACACACGAAAGCGCGGCCAGATATGAAAAAAAAATCAAGTTTCACCGCTTAGGGAGTATATATATATATATATATATATATATATATATATATATATATATATATATATATATATATATATATATATATACATATATATATACATATACATATATATACATATATATATATACATATATATACATATATATATATACATATATATACATATATATATATATACATATATATATATACATATATATATATATATATATACATATATATATATAGATACATATATATACATATATATATACATATATATATACATATATATATATATATATATATACATATATATATACATATATATATATATATATATATATATATATATATAATGCACGCATTTGTATTTGTGTATTTATGTATATATACATATATTTAGATGAAAATATGTAAGAATATATATATATATATATATATATATATATATATATATATATATATATATATATATATAGCATTTTCCTACGGATTCTATTGTTTGTTTTTTTTTTCTTCCTATCTTTTTATCTTGTTTTGTTTCTGCTCCCTTCTCTTACACTTCTTCACTCACACTCTTTCTGTGCCCTCACCCTTTTCGTCTTTTACCCACTGCGTTATAATTTTGTAGCTTTTCTTGCTTTGTAGTTAATATCCCATCATGTGCATGCGCGTATGCAAACCAACACACGTACACACATAAAACAATAACAAGAGAAAAAATGTTGACATTTCAGGGAAAGGTAATGAATGTGTAGGAAGATGGGAAAAAAAGAGAAGCACAGTTAATTTTGTGATGAGATGAGATGTGACAGTTTTTCTCTTTCTTCTAAAAACACAAAATTAATTTACCGAGAAGAATCTCACTGTTCGCCATTATCAGCCTTTGATCATTTTTACTCACTTTTTAAAACCTTATACTCAACAACCACACCCCTGTTCTTTACCCCTGTAACTTCTTATTGTTGTCTTTTTACTTCTTAACCTGCCCATCCTTTTTGAAACAGAGTTAGACCGTACTTACAAGGTTCTTAAAAAACCCTAAAATGAGATTAAAATAATACCAAGGATAACGTTATATTATCAAATAAAATAAATAAATCACTGCCTCCTTATGATTATTCCCGACTTGTTGCAAAGTATAGTACAATCTGAGAATAGAATTTTTTTAAAAGTTTAAAAAAAAAAAAAAAGTCTGTCCATAGACAAAGAGAAAATTTAATATCCGTGGTATAAAGGCTTTCGTACAATGAAGGTCGAAATTAAATCGTCCCCTCACAACAATCAACAGCGTTCGTCATCTGTTACGTCATTTGTTTTAACTTCCGCTGAATCTTTTAGCATCAGAAACATAACATTAGGCTTCCCGGGCCTATCTTTCTTTCTAGTGATTAGAATCCTTTTATTTCATACGCTACACATGCAAGAAAAATAACGGAATAAAATTAAAAGGGAAGTTGCTTGTGAAAAGAAGTGGGTGCATAATTTGTTGCTTGCTCTATACGGCGGCCCCTTATTCTGATCTACAATTGTTTCTTTAAATATCTATTGCGCATTGTGGTTGTAGCTTGTTTGAAGTTACGTTTCGCTATTGTTATCAGGAAGTAATGTTTTTTTGTTCTTGTTCTTTCTTATGTTGGTTTCATATTGAAAAGTCTTGAACGCATTGTTCTGTTCTTTGTTTTTATTTTCTACCTTTTATTTTATTGTGTGTGCGTGTGTTCTACCTCCTGTGCTGCTCAATACACTGAAAACAAATGAACCAAATTTGAATAATTTAACCCCTTACCCAGAATAACCATACTGCAATCAGTACTACTCATTTTCAAAGTAAAATAATTACAATACTGTATGCACAACTACTATTACAACTACGACTGTATTTATTTATTTATTTTGCTAGTGCTGTTGTTTCCACTTCGATAAGGCTCCCTAAAAGAAGAGCAGATGGGTATCTCTCCCTGTAATAATTAGCAAGTGCATCTTGCTCAAATAAAAAAGTATAGTGTATAGCTATTTAATAAGTTTATCTTTTTTTCTGAATAAAAAAAATGGGTACTCAGTGTATATCTACCTCACTACACATTAGTTTGTATAAAGAACCTGCTCTACTTCCCTTCTACAGTGATCACCCAAGTAGACAACATATAAAATTAAAAGAAGTAACATCTTGCAATAACAAAAGAAGCCTTTCAAAAACTAAAAGTATTAGGAAACAGGATTTGAATTGCTATATGCAATCCTGCGATATGGCATTTTATTATGTTGGTGCAAAAATAATGACGTAATAATGTCGATTTTTGACGTATTTTTTAACGTCAAAAAACGACATTATTACGTCATTATTTTTGCACCAACCTAATAATAGACTTTTTTTCCTTACAGATGAAGAGAAAACCTAAGGCAAAAGAACTGTGTTCAATAGAAGGATGCTGAATAGAACAGAAACAAAGAGAAAGTTTTAAGGAAAATGGAAACAAAATGTCACATACTTAGATTAGAAAGACAGAGTTGAAAATTTATGGAAATATGATGAGAGATGAAGGTTTGGAAAATTTGACACTCATAGGAAATATCGAATGCAACACGGAACAGTAACTTATTTGATTGAGTGATTTAGTTTAGTAGTGATATTATAGATTCACTGACAAAATCTCAAATAGGCAAAAAACCTACTTTAAAACTGAAATATTCGACAAAAAACATTCATATATATATATATATATATATATATAAATATTTATATATATATATATATATATATATATATATATATATATATATATATATATGTCCAGTATTCATTATTTCAATATCTATTTATTGAAATAACTCTTGGGAATGTTATGTTGGTAGCGTAATGGTTAAGAGAGCAGAAAGTGAAATCAGTGAAATATGTTCAAAATATTGCTGAGTACGGTGTCTTCACTTTCGCACTAATAGCCTTGGGAAAGACATAAATCTTTCTCTTCTCTTGATTCAACTGCCTATGCACGCGGGTAAATTTTTACATAGAACCGGTTTAATGTCCGCCTTCCAACCAGCGGAACATGTAGACGAAAGCAAAAAATATTCAGGCTTTCTCAGCATTTCTCTTTTGGAAAGCCTCAAGCATCAGAGATTGATTCTGACCATGACTATTTAAGTGCAGTGAGTTAGGTCCTTTTTAGTGTAATGGCTCCGCCTAGGAACCGTGTAGCAAAAAGCTAAATAACATTAAGAAACAGGAAAACAGGTTAGATCTGTGAGTGCTTAATAAACACACATGTGCCAGATCAGGCGTCGGCAACAGGGATAGAGTGCCACCCTATCAGACAGGCAAACATAGAAAAAGGCAGCCAGTCACACACACACATGCATACGCACACACACATACTTGCATATATATATATATATATATATATATATATATATATATATATATATATATATATATATATATATGTATGTATGTATGTATGTATATATGTTTGTGTGTATATTTCCTTCAACAAGATTGACAACGTAATTTATGATTTTATTATGTTTTATGACTAATAAATATAATATTCACTATTTACACTATTATAATAAACTATCTATATGTTGAACAACATGATAGATTGTGTCCACTAGCCGTGGTTGGCAACCAGTCTACCGCAGAAAGAAACGACAGCCTACTGCGGGAAAATCTTCTTAGTCAGGCATGAATTGAAAGAGACAGGATCGCCCAAGCGTGTATCACGTATAACACTTAACTGACTGAATAAATGATAATTTATTATTATAGTAATATAATTAAAATCCTTGAATATGTTTAATTACACGATATATTAAATTGTTTTATTATTAATAATTATACTACTATGTCAGACTGTTATAATCTTTCATTACTCTAATTTCTGTAATTCAACAAAATCTTCAATACTGTTACTTCTTCCATTTCCTTTATGACATATGGTTTATCAGCATTTAGCATGATCATTATTTTCCTCATTTTACATTTTTTTTTTTCAGTTTAACGTCAGTCGATCGATAAAAACAAGTCCGGTGGAAAGACAACCACACCAAGCTAAATGTTTATGATCTGGTTTCAGCTATCGTTACGCTAAACGAGTTTTGACATGACCTTCTAGACCGGTTGCCAAACAAAGCAAGAAATATCTATTTAACCCATAGATGGGTAGAAAAGATGGATTTCAACAAAGAAAATTTGTGTGAAAATGTATTCAAATGCCCCAGCCCCAATTCTGCTCGCCGATCAAACTTTACGCACCAATAAACTACACAGTCGTTTTTATAAAGGACTCTGAATTTATGACTATGGATCCGATTCATGTATTCATGTCTTTGGGCATAAACCTGGGAGAGTATTATTAATGTAAGGAAAATATAAAGAGTGTAAGTATCACTCAACATCAGAATTTGTGTAAACAGAATTAAAATATTTATTACTTTGCCTTATCCCAGGCTATGAGTAATGACCCGGTGAAGGATTATATGAAATAGAAAGCCAAAGATAATAATAATAATAATAATAATAATAATAATAATAATAATAATAATAATCTCAGGATGTACAGAACTGACAAAAAATGAATATATCCAGAGATATAACATATGTGCACTGGAATATATGCAAGAAGCACAAAATTGAGACTACTAAGAGATGGTATGACCACAAACCAGACAAAGTGACTCAAAATAACGATGTAACTATCCTCTGGGTCAAACTGGCAACAGACCTGATATTATCATAAAAGACAAGAAACTGAAAGATTATGCTTAGACATAGCGGTATTATCTGAGAGAAACACCTCCATAAAAATTATCGAGAAATTTTCCATATTCAAGGACCTGAAGATCGAGATTAACAGGATGTGGGAAATGAAGACTGAGTATAACAATAGTAATTGGAGCTCTGGGCCTCGTAAGAAAAGGAATGAACATTTTTACTAACACTGTCCCAGGCAACATCAACATGCAAGTTTCCCAGAAGATCGCCATACTATGAAAATTCCATCTACTAAGAAAAGTGCTATAATTAAATGACAATTTTCGTATAGGGCCTAAGGGCCGTAGTTTGCACCCGACTCTACAGGATACAAAGTAGGAAATATAATACACAAACAACAACAACAACAACAACAATAATAATAATAATAATGTAATGTATCTTTGACAATCTTCAATAAATTATTAAAATACGAGGGTCTTGAAGCAGAAATTTCAACAATAAGGGCATCAATAATTCCACTTGTGGTTGAAGTCCTCTGATTGATTGTAAAAGTTTCCGATAGACTCACTGAAGGAGTCCCTGCTATCCCATGCCTTAAAGAAATATTAAAATTGTACTCACAAGTATAGCTCACACATTAAGAAGTGCTTTACTTATGTAAAAAATTTCTGATCATATTTATTATTTAAGTGATCAGTAGATTAAGTCATGAAGCCGTTTCTAACCTTAGACCTCTAGTTGGAACCGGGAAGGAAATGTGTATAAAAAAGAAATCAAAGGAAGGAGAAGAAATAATAATAATATTGTCAACCTTGCATAACAAATTTAAAATTCGAGAGGATACTAAACTTAACTAAATAAACAATAATCTATTTATTTTTATCTTGTGTTAAAGACCCAATCTACTATGGGAGTAATTTGCTTTCATTCAAAAAGTGACTTAGGCTTAAGTTATTATTTCCGAAGAAAATATATAATTTATAATGAAAAGATTTTAGTTACATATTTGACAGACTATCAGATTAAAAGTTCTTAGAAGATTAGACAGACTTTTCAATGATTAAAATCTCTATCTATAAAAGGCAGGATGTGTGTGTGTGTGTGTGTGTGTGTGTGTGTGTGTGTGTGTGTGTGTGTGTGTGTGACGAATGCACGGCCGCAATTTTCGACGGATTTGCACCAAAATTTACATGCATATGCTCCAAGTTAGCGGGAAGGCCAACACCGACTTGGCATTTCCCAACTTCCATCGATAGTGGAAATAATCGATTTTTTCATGCTTCTACGGCAGTTTTCATGTAGTTTGCGGCCATTTTGTACTGGCCAGAGTGAGAGCCTATAGCTGGCTGCCACGAATAAGCAGGAATATTCTATTGGCCAGTGTGAGAGCCAACAGCTGACTGACACGAATGTCCACTAGCATGCTAGCATGCAAAAAAACCAATAGCTTCATTCGTCACAAGTGGGAAAAATTTAAATTTGCATGGCACTTTACTCCAATTGGCTCATTCGTTTGCTTAAACTCAACGTTGATTCTGATTCCGCAGAACTCGGTTGGGTGTGAAAAAGTATTTGTTGTTAACATTCTTTTTTCATTCGGTTTTGCCAGTTTTTAGAGATGATCGCTTTGTGTTCATTTTGTTTAGTTCTTTTTTCGTAACAGATTTAATGTTTAGTATAGAGCTTAGAAAAAATTCGCAGTGTGAGGTAGGTAAGAAGTAAGGCATGTAGCAACATCAGTACAGCAAAGGTCACTCCTTTAAAGGCAAAGAGGGGCAAAAATATATTTAAGTCAAGTGACAGCGATTGCCGTATGAGTCGTACGATTTTTTAATCAAGCACGGGCAACGCCGAGCCATGCTGCTAGTAGTAAATATATTTAGAGAATAGAAAATTATTTATATTCGGACTATTGTCCTTATCTTTGTTGTTGTTATCACATTTTTATTCTATATTGATCAAGTTGACCTATAGGAAATTTCTGAATTCGGAACTCTGTCCTTGTCTAGGGATATAGACTAGTTCTTATTTTTTTTTATCGTTGCTCAGTTGTTGTTCGCCCGTTTCTGCTGCGTCCATTGAGTATACACTCGCTGATTTAGGTACTGGACTTACAATCACTACATCCTTAATTTTACGAACAAACTAGGTCACTGTTCCGTAGGACAATTTACTGTAGTGAAATGAGTCTTAAATCGCAACAACCTGTTGATTTATACTGCAACTGCTGCTGCCTGTTATGTTTTGACTGCTGCTGTCAGTTCCCTGTAGGTTAGTCAGATCATATATAACTGAGGAATATCGCACATTCAGTGGAGAAAAGCGTTGGTGGAAGTAATCCAGTGAATTGACTCAAAGAGTTTTGAGTTCAATACCTGGTCACAGCAGAGGTAAACAAAAAATTGGAGAATTGAGTTACTAAAGGAAAATAACTGAAATTGAGATATCCAGAAAAGGCATGGTACGGGGAACTAGAAAAATCTACTCCGGTAGACCAAATAAAGGGTTAGGTTCGAAATTCCAGCGTATATCACCTGAAGAAGGTCGGAGCGTACAACGGCCGAAACGTCGTGAATATAACAATAAAGGACAACAGTCCGAACAGTGCAAATAGTTACAATCTCAGACATATAGATAAATACTGAACAATTTTACAGTAAATTAGTCTTCTCAAATCTAACTTTTGCAGTACTTGGTAATATTGATGGATTTGCATTTAATTATTTCTTGTAGTGTGAGAAGGGGAGGGATGGCGAAATAATGGATAGCGGCTCGGATTGAAAAATCGGAGAGCCGAGTTCGAATTCCAACAGAAAGAAATGGCAACCTACTGCGGGAAAAAAATCTGCTTCGTCAGTCATGTGTCGGAAGATACATGATTGCCTAAGCGTGTATCACGCATAGCAATTAAGTGAGTTTTTTAGTGTGAAAAGTTAACATTTTGATTATATATATTTTCTCTTCAATTTACTGCACTGTCCATTTCGTCTTCAAAGAAAATTGTTGCTGTTGGAAATATCTAAGAGATCTGTTTTTTTTTTTTGTTTTGTTTTTGTTATTTGGTATCGCTCTTCATTTACGATTTTGTAGTGCCAATCTACAGTAACTGGTAGATCTTTTTTTAAAATGTTGTAGAAACTTTGTGCACTTAGCGAAACTATTGTAGAAAGGGAGAAAATGAGGGAATTCAACCGTAATCTTGTGACGAAAATATAATGAAAGATATTCTTTCGTCTTCAAAGAAAATTTATAGAAATGAGTTTCAGTAGACCCTATCTGATTGTAGGGGAGCCAAAATTTGCATATATGTTCGAAGTGAGATATATAAAATGCTAAAATAGTTAGCCAAAGGCCATTTTTTGTTCCTTCGTAACGAACTTGCTCTCTCTTGAAGCTGACTGGACATATTACTGAAACTGTTAATAAGAGTCCTAACTCTTTATTTTCTATCTACAGGGTGAAGTATTTGTAGTCAACATATAGTGTTTTTGTTTTGTTTTGTTTTGTTTTTGTTGCAATTTGACATAGACGATTGCCATGGCGAGATTACACCAGCTATAAGCAAGGATTCGTTATCATTTCTTTCTTTCTGCGTTGAGTTCCACTTTAAATGCTAATAGTTGCCATTATAGTTTTTCTATTTTCCCTTTCCCCAAACAGTCGGACTTGAAATACAGACAATGTATAAAGATAATTGTAAATAATCTATAGTGCTTGATGGAAGGTCTTCTTTTGTTAAAAATTATAGGATTTATTCGTTTCAATCAGTTTTTAATAAATTATATGAGAAACACTCGCATACACAAGATAATTTAGACATTTCTGAATTATTTGGGCACCGTAAATATCATCCATATTTTTTAATCATTTCACCTAAAGCAAGGCAATAAAGCCACTAAGATTCAAGAAATGTCTTTCCTAACATAGATATAAATCTCTTCTGACATTTTATTAATTTTTAAATACTTCAAACCGTCCCATTAACTTAAAAACGTTTGTTAGTACTTATATTTTATATATATTTTTTTTACTTTCTTTCAAAACAAGTACTATTTGTGCGACCGAATGTCGCCAGTTCACCAATCTTTACCTCGAACGATCATACAATCTTGCGTGTTACTCTTTATATTCACCGAAGAATATAAATAACATTATATATTGGACACTGAGTCAACTCAGGTAAAAAAACAAAAGTGTCAGTGGGCGATGTCGCGAAATTTATCGAGATTTGACACGCTTCACTGATCGGCAATGGTCAATTTCGATCATTGAAAGAACAGTTCAAAGAAAATCCGGCCAGTCGTGTAAGCAAAAATTTAGATCAAGCGTCAAAGAAAGGCCGAGAATACTTTCTTCTTGAAAAAATCTCCGCCTTTTGTCAGTTAAAATTTCAGTTTATAAAACTTTGTATTATAAACATATATATCTATCTACATGGCTGTGGTTAAAACATTGGCTCCCAGGTTCAGAGTTCAACAAGTCTCATTATATACAAATTGAATTTTTTTAAACAATAAACTTGGGTTTGGTTTGCTGAGACATGTCTTTAAAATTACTGTGGTATAATGGATATCGGCTTGGAGTGAGAACTGGGAGAGCCGAGTTCAAATTCCACTCGAGCTCGATAGATTCACATGCACAAATATCCTTGAGATATTCTCTTCTCTCCTTATGAGTTCTTTAGCCTTGGTTGGCAACCAGTCTACTACAGAAAAAATGACAACCTACTGTGGAAAAAAAATCTGCCTCGAAAGATACATGATCGCCCAAGTGTGTATCACGTATAGCACTTAACTGATTGAATATTGAGAACAAGAGGGACAGTGAATATATATTGAGTAAAAGGGAACAGTACGGAAAACGGAATCAGCAAAGCATGTTTGAATTCCAACAAAGGAATTAAAGGCATGAATCCGCTTCTCCTTGTGTATTCTCCCAAAGTCAGACATGTTCATAAAAATGTATGTCGCGAATACTGACGAAGAAAAAAAATGGGTATTAAGACATTTGAGAAAACTATTTACAGCAGCAGAAAAGTCGTTGACCAAATCAATCAAGACAAGGTTAACTGAATTAATCAACCAATATATATATATATATATATATATATATATATGGGTATGTGTGGGTGTGTGTATAAAATTTTCACTTATTAAATACATTCAACAACAACTTTATTCTAAAAAATGCCAGACTTATTAAAAGTGAAATAAATTTCAAATATCTGAAAGAAGTACTCCTTTCTCAAGCCAACATATATGACTATAAAAATGTTTAAAAGTTAAATAAAACGTATAAATTCCAATAAATACTTATTGCAAAATAAAATCCATACATTTGTTTTGATGAAGTCTATCAGAGGGCAAAGCTTATCGCCCAAGATCAGTTTTCCTTCTCTTTTCTTTTTCTCTCGTTATATATATATATATATATATATATATATATGCATTTTACTGAATATATTAGAGTTTGTGCTAATTCTCCTAAAAGACTATTGTTAAAAAGAGTATCAGATCAGCATGAAATACACACCAGTGCTTATAGTAACCGAAATGTGTTTCTATAGAAGAATGTTAAGAACGGACTGAACATGTGAGTAACGAAAAAGTTTTAAGGAAAAGGCAAACAGAAAGTATGCTTCTAGTTAAAACCAGACAGTTGCAACTTCCAGGATACATAATGAGGAAAGAAGACCTGCAGAATCTGATACCTACAGGGATATAGCGAAAATAACGAGTAACCTATATAACGAGCTTGTGTAAATGGATGACAGAAAAGGGAGTGAGATAATGAAAAGACAAACCCTACATAACGGACGAAGGAGAGCAAGTTGTGGAGAGCTGTGATCGCTCTCTTCCTAAAATGACATGGCATCAAAAAGAAGAACCCAAAGAGAAAAGTGGCGTGCGTACTAAACAATGTCAATGTCGACGTAATGAAGCTAGTATCTTGCTTTGTAGTTCTGTTTCACACTTTCTGCATATTGTCCCTAAGTGACATAAGTATAGCTCTTTACCGTGGGGGTATCTTGGATAAGGATACTAACATCTATAGCAATATGAACCATATTTTTGTACTGGTTGCATTATTCATATAACACTCATTTGAAGTTCATTTCATTGAACCTTAATTTTGTGAAGATTCATTGTCATTGCAAAAATTTGTTCGATTTAATTAATAAGTAGATGAGATGTAAAAAAAATAAAAAGAATAATGACATCTGTATTATTTTCTATTATCACAGACTCCTTCATAAAGTTATTCTCTCATGTGAGAACCTAATTTTTATTTTTATTTTTTTTAAAGCATATCACCCCTATCAAGGTTGGAAGCCACTAGCACGCAAGGGGTTACATAGGATTTGGAGCAAGAGCAGATAGGAGTAATAGAGGAAAGAATGAAGAGAAGGATAGTGGATAGATCAAGGCAACTGGAGATGTCGATTGACATTACATTTGAATAGTTGGAGATTATAGCTCTCAGGGAAATAGGAATAGGGAAGGGAGTTCCACAGGCGTGAGGTGCGAGATATGAAGCTATTGGAGTAGAAGAGACGGCTACATTTAACAGTTTCAACAGTGAAAGGGTGAGAGCGAGATGCCAGCCTCGTAGGACGCTTGAATTCATGAAGTGTGGGAACCAGCGAAAGCAGCTCATCGGAGCAATTACCATGAAAGTATTTGTAAAAATGACAGAGAGAGGAGACGGCACGTCTGTGAGTGAGCGACTGCAGACGAGATGCCAGATCAGGGCCAATTATAGTGCATATACGTCTCTGGATCTTGAAAATGTAGAAAAGAATATATGTACGAAACCTGTGATCCTCTTAAATTCAAATCCTAGCAATAAACATGAGAAAAATCACCTGAAAAAAAAAGGAATAGAAATCTGATTTGATAAATTATATGTGGACATTTACACACACTATCCTCCCTTGTTTTAGTTCCAAATAAGGGGCAAGGAACATTGCTGGAAGGTCAGAAAATTAAAGTAAGTAGCAAATATCAAAACTACAGAGAAACTATGTCATACTGATGTGAAATTCAGTTTAAGATGGATTTCCTTTCTTATCATGAAGGAAATTGGTAAGTATATCTGCGTGTAATACGAGAATTAATTCTTTATAATTTACAATATTTAAATTATATTATCGAAAATCCATAAATATAGGAACGCAATGGGGATGGAACTTACTACTCAGGTGAAGTGGTTAACAAATTTAGCTTAATTTATTTTTTTTAAAATAGGATCGCTTTTAATATTAGAATTGCTCTAAATGAGATTAGTAATCAGTAGTTATTTTATCTGGTTGCTAATGTTTTCTTTTAAGAAAGTAGCAATTCTCTTTCCTTATTTATATTAAAAAAAAGGTTAGTATAATGGATTGACGGAAACGTGGTAATAATTAAAGCAAAATTACAGTATTCAGTGGTCCTTAGAACTCTGAAAGTGAATCCAACATTAATTAGAAATAAGATTAAATAAAACAGCTACTACAGAAAGTAAAACAGCAAAACATCCGTGCATATCGTCTATGAAAATAGTTTAATCATTAATCTTTACTGCCGAAGTTCCTAAGTTAATCAATCGACAACTAAAATATGTGGCAGTTTCCGAAATGGTGACACATGTCTTTGAAACTACTGAGGTAATAACGGTAAGAGAACAAGAGGGAGGTGAACGTAGAGAGGAAATTAGTAATATGCAATGACTAAAGGTACGGAAAACGGCATCAACAAAGATCCTACAATTTTAGCCGGGTTCGAACACCGAACTTTGGCCACCGCTTTCATTACCTAGTAATTTCACTACCTTTGTATATACATATAAAGGCGTGTAACTGTAAGTATGTATCAATATACCACATCTGTTTACATCTATTTACATTTCTGTTTCGGTTTATGAGTATCTATCTCAGTATATATGTATCTAATACTTACTATGCATATTTATATAATTGTTATATCATCTGTTTATGTCTGGTAAGGTACGAATGTTTGTGTACGTTTTTATGAAATTTTTATATAGAGTATATATTTTTGTATAGTGCACAAGAATTATATTCTGCTCCTTTTCTTGTTTAATTTTCTATTTTTATTTTTTGCATGTATAACCTTGGCTGTATGAGATTATATGGTCTTATGTATGCATTTATTTATACGATCATAGTGTATTCAAGTACATAATCTAGAGTTGCATATATGTATTTATGTATATGTTTGTCACTGCACTCAGTCTTGCGTGACAGTATGTCCCTTAACAGTCTTCTGTTAGCTATGCATCAAAAGAGTTACCTTTATGATTTGATAAGCAAATAGAAACCTGATGGTACAGTGAAGTGGGCGAGTGTGGCGAGCCGACAAGCAGTTGAAGGTTCGGAGGTTGCCGGGTGAGGATACTTGCCCACAATTCGCTATGAATGACACTAAATTAATGACAAGCTCTGCGATTTTTTTTTATCGAACCCACAGAACTGATCACAGAGACTAGTTCTTTCAACGAAGCTGTATACATTTTTAGGATGCGAAATTTTCTATTTTGAAGAGAAGATTTAGTCGGTTCTGATCAAATTATCTTCAAGGAACACTACACATAAAAAATGTCTAATTAATAAATGCAATTACATTAGATGACGTAAGCAGACTGAGACTATGGATCATTAATGAATAAACACAGAAGGGGTGCTACTGGGTGTTTTTAATGATATTAATTAGAGAATGGCCGGGAATTCTAAGCTTTTGTCGGAAATGATCAGCCGTTAAAGTTATTTAATTCAAACGAAACTCTAAGCAGAACATTTTTATTTAAAACCATTATATAATATGAAATTTTTCAAATTCTGTTATAGTTTAACTTAGATAAATGTGTAATGTAGTGTATTATGGTGGTCAACACTCCATATTTTAACAGATTCTTTTAAGTTGTATATACATTGTTAAATAAACAACTGACTACTTCTCAGAGGGTTCACCATTTTGTAATCAGAAAATTAATCAGATTTTACTCTCTCTCTCTCTCTGTATATATATATATATATATATATATATATATATTGGCGTGCAAATCTTTTGGGTCACCTTGAAAAATTAACAACTTTTAACACCAAAAATATGAGTGACTGTGCAGTATGATTTGCTCGCTAGATTTTGTCATGATATGTAATAAAATCAAGTTTAATGAGCAACACTAAGAGAAAAAAGAATCTGTTACAACATGACAAATGCATAAATAAAAACTTTATTTCATGTATTATTACGTAATGCTATAAAAAATAAATAGCAATAATCTATGAGCTTTCTTTAAAAATGTATGTATTAATGTAAAGAATCGTCCACAGCTTTCTAAATACGATGGATTTAACATGGTTAGACTTACGGCTACATCACGTTGAAACATCGGTTCCCGTATGACCAGTCATATCTAGATAAGCAATGTCGAGCGTGGTCATTAACTAGATGGGTGAATGCTTCGGAATACCAGGTGCTGTAAGCTTGGATGTGCGGGTGGTGCAATAGCTGATGTATTACTATTATTAATCGGAGAGCCGAAGTTCACTTACACAAAAATACCTTTGGGAAAGGTGCGAATCCAACTTTTCTATCTAGTTATGTGTTAATTATTAAGACATATATCACTAAACAATTATTATCTCGAAACAAAATTCTTAAAATTTAAAACTGGCATTAAATAACCCACAATTGGTTGATAAGACGTAGGAAACGAAACAGTGAATCATTTTACCACAGTTAGAAATGTTTAACTTAAATGAAAGACTGACGACTTTAGAAATACTTTTGTGGTAACACTTTCAGTTTTATAATTGCTCTGGTATATGTACAATTTCATATTGAAAATTAAAACACAGAAACCCACACAAATTATATATATATATATATATATATATATATATATATATATATATATATATATATATGATTTTTGATTATGATTTTTTGTAAAATAATTGATTTCTTGTATCATAGTTCTATGAACGTTTGTCCAAATTAACGAAGAATAGTTTAAATTCAATTTATTTTTCAAATGTCACCCAACTCGAAATTTCTAAAATATAGTAAATAATTATAGTAGCACCATGACTTGCTGGAATCTTTTAGAACTTGCCTTTGTTTATTTGTAAATATTTATGTTATTCTATAGCTATAAACTGTTAAATGCTTTAAAAATACATAAGTATAATATAATTACATGATTAGAAAATTAAAAAATAAAGCTTCTGTAACTTTGCAATTTATGTTTATTTGTAAGGTTGTATGTTATGCTATAACTGTAAACTGTTAAATGTGTTAAAAGATGCATAATTACTATCCCATTATATCATTAGCAAATTGAAAAATAAAGCTTCTGAAAGGTACAACTGAATTTTCTGTTTGGTGTGACTTTTTTCAAGAAGCAAAATAAATTAATGCCTTTTCGTTACGTTTGAACAAAAGTTCATCTATATATGTATATATATATATATATATATATATATATATATATATATATATATATATGTGTGTGTGTGTGTGTGTGTCTGTGTGTGTGTGTCTGTGTGTGTTGCGGTCGATTTTATACAAAAGGGGGCGTAAAAATAAACATAATTAACAGCACTCTGTGTTACGATAGATCAGAAACATTATTTCATTTTCACCGGCCAGTACAGGCACAATGAAGAAAATGACACATAAAATTAAAAAAATGATACATAAAATGAAAAAAAAATGGCTATATGCCAATATGCCAATAATTTAAAATAAAAATGGTTAATTTCCTACATTTCAGGATTAAGTCATAATTTCTGACTATATATAATACAAATATTGCCAGGCTTAATAATATGTGCAGTATCACTTTTAATCACCATATTTTAAAGAATTTCAAATGATTGCCTTAAAGCAAAGCTGACTCATCGACTCATGGGAAAACAGAACTTGGGAAAGAATGAAATACGTGACAGATAACTGAGGGGTCTCATATCGGCGCCTTAACGTCATTTAGAGGTTTACTCCTAAAAGCGTCATTGTAATGGCTTGCTTAAACAGATCGCTTTTTAAAAAAGAGTGTTGTTTAGCGTCATCTACATTTAGCAAGATACTTTGCGCCAATAAACAGGCTGTATTTTATGTTTCGGTATGGGCTGATACTGGCTTCTATACATTGTACAAAACAAAGAGAAAAGCTTTTCTCTATTTAGAGACTAAATATTTATCAAACACAGATTGTTATTATTATTATTATTATTATTGAACGAATGAGTAAGAGGCCAACAAAATGATACTGGGGAACAAATATATGAAACCCAGTTTATCCATCATGGTACAAACTGTGTTAAGGATATACCTGCCAAAAGTGCGTGCTATGGTGGCAGGTTTTGATAAAGGAAGTACATAAACTTGCAGGTGAAGCCCAATTATAAATACCTTCAGATTGCGTAACCCAGCCCGATATCACAGTCTGCTCACGTAACTAGATGTGACTCGCCTTGGCTGTCTTATCCTTCAAACGAAAAAAATACTCCAAACACCTGGCTATGGTGGTCCTTTGCTACTCCTGTTCATCAGTAATCCAGCAGGCACTTACGGACTCTAGATATGACTAGACTTTGCTATCTGATCCTTCAAACTACAACAAAAAACATCCCTAACACCCGGCCATGATGGTCTGCAGTCCATGAGCGAATATGCAGTGTTTCATCTCCGCGAGGACGTACTCAGCAATTATAGTCAGAAAACTAACAACCAAATCTATGGTAATGCACAAGATATTTACTGTTGCATTTTTTTAATTCACCAAAGGAAACTATGTTCATCTCCAATCAATTAAGATCAAAATCCATGAGAGACATGCTTTAATTTTATTATTATTATTATTATTATTATTATTATTATTATTATTATTATTATTGCGATAAGTAATAATAGTAATAGTAGTAGTAAAAGCGATAGTAATAACGTTATTACTATTTGTACTTGACGGATTGATTGATTGATTCATTCATTCATTTTCTATGGCTTAACAACCCTTTGAAAGTTATTTAAAGCTCGAAAATATTTTGAGACTGTAAGTAATTTTAGAGGGAAAATAATGATTTAATAATATAAATCTTAACCCATAGCTGGGGGTGAAGAAGTGGATTCCTACCTTTCGCACAGACATTTGCGCGTAAGTGGATATAACAAACCAAACTAGAACAGGTACTCGGATCTCTGATTAACAATACCTAGACATTATTCATTGCAACGCCTCCACATCCAAGTTTACATCTTACATATTTCCAAGCGATCACCTATTAGGTACTGACCAGGTTCAACATTGCTTAACTTCAGTGATCGTACGGGGACCAGTGTTTCAACGTTGCATCTTCATATCGGGGGTATCTGAAAGATATCACTTATTAGTAAGTGATATCAAAAGTAAAAAGAAAATACTTTATAGTATGGATTAAAATGCACAATACAGAGCGTATCTAAATATAAAAGTGGGCATTGAAGTCAACACTCAGCAGCGAGCGTCTGTTTCATGCTTAAAGGCAATATATATATATATATATATATATATATATATATATATATATATATATATATATATATATAATTTTGTTTATTAATATTATCAATTTTGCTAATAAATCTCATTGCCATAAGGAAACTCATGAATACTCACACAGAAAATTTATCAGAAGAAACTTTTGTGTAGATAACACTGTCATTCTAAGAACATCTAATTATAAATTATTTCTGAAGGTAATTGAAGCATTTTATATGAAATGGCATAAGCCAAGCCTCAGGCTTACCTTATTTGTAAATGAAGCTGATGCAATAATGTAAAATTTTTAACCAAAGTCTAGAAGGTTATCTCTCTCTCTCTCTCTCTCTATATATATATATATGGATTTTTATATATATATTTATATATATATATATATATATATATATATATATATATATTACATATACATACATATATGTATATATTATATATATATGTATATTATATATGTATATATATATGTATACATACATATATATATATGTATATATAATATATATATGTATATATAATATATATATGTATATAATATATATATGTATATAATATATATATGTATATAATATATATATGTATATAATATATATATATGTATATAATAATTTTGTGAATGATGTTATGTATATATAATATATATATATATATATATATATATATATATATATATATATATATATATATATTATATATACATATATATGTATACATATATATATATATATATATATATATATATATATATATATATATATATATATGTCTATGAAAATTTCTCCGATTTAACCAGTAGAGAAGACAATATTTATGAATAAAAATGACAATAGGAAAACTGGTAATTGCTGACGCGTTTCGTCCAATGTGGAATTTATCAAAGCACAATATGAAAATTTCGTATTTTGCTTTGATAAAGTCCACATTGGACGAAACGCGTCACCAATTACCAGTTTTCCTATTGTCATTTTTATTCATAAATATATGTGTATATAATATACATATATATATATATATATATATATATATATATGTATATATAATATATATATACATATATGTATGTATACGTAACTTATATATGTATATATATATTACATATAGATACATATATGTATATATATATATTATATATACATATATATGTATATTATATATACATATATATGTATATTATATATACATCTATATATATATTATATATATATGTATACATCTATATATATATATATATATATATATATATATATATATATATATATATAATTGTGTGTGTGAGTGTGCGACTGTGTGTATTACAGATGCAAACTTCTCTGAAACTGTGACATTGGAAACTGAATTAAATAGAATTTTAATTTTCATAAGAAAATGTGTTACACTATTTTCAATTTTCTTAAAAGATGTATGATCATAATGTTCAATATCCAGTTTTACATTTGTTTCAATGTTTTCTTTTTATAAATAAGATTGTTTCTAGTACTTACCATAAAATATATACGAAGTTCTTTTTCATATTATGTAATCAAATTAATACACTGAATTTGTAAGCAACTAATATAGATAAACATAATATTAAACGTCATTTTTTTAAATAAAAATCGATATTAGGCGGTAAACAAACCATCGATATGTGTTATGACAATATCATATTTAATTTAATATAGGCGATTTCCTAAGGAAATAGGTGATTAATTAGGTAAATATACCATGACAAGAGATATTTTCCGCATTCAGAACATGTTTTTAAAGTTATTCTCAAAGACGATTTCCGATACGATTCTGTCCATAGAGATAATATTTTGCGGTCTGCTTTTCAATCGATTTTTGAGAGGGCTTGTTTTGTTTTGTGTCGTTATGAATAATAATAATAATAATAATAATAATAATAATAATAATAATAAAAAATCAGTTTTTGTAAAAATGTTTACGGAGTTGAAAAAGTAGAAAGAGAAAACGACGGCGAAGAAGAAGACGAAGGAGAAGAGAAAGGAAAAGAAGAAATTGATGATAATGGAAAATAATTTTTTTCTTTTATATATATAACGTTAAGAAGGAGAAAAAGAAGACAAAAAAAAGAAGAAATTGTTGATAATGAAAAAAAAAAGAAAAATCAGACGACGAACGAGAAAACGAAGAAGGAGAAAACGAAGACAAAGAAGAAATTGACCATAATGGAAAATAAAAATAAAAATCAGACAACAAAGAAGGAGAAAGGAAAGAAAAAGAAGAAATTGTTGATAATGAAAAAGAAAAAAAGAAGAAAAAACAGACGACGAAGAAGTAGAAAACGATAATGGACTAATAATAGACCAAAAGGAAAATGGTGAAGATAAAAGTATTAAAGAAAAACTATTATTAACTTCGAAACGAAGATAATAATGAAGCATAAAATACTGCTGATGATGATGAAAAAAAATAGAAAAAGAAGAGGATGAAGAGGAAAAAGTAAAAGATAAACATGGTAAAGAAAGATGGAAAAGATTATAATAATGAAGAAAAAAAAAACAGGGAACTATTAGAAGAAAAAAGAAAACAGGGATATGATAGAGCAGGAAGGATAATGATGTAGTAGAAGTTTATATTGATAAAAATGATGACAATAACAGATAAGACGAAGAAGGAATAAAAGATGTCAATGATAATATCATTATAAAAAATAAGTAAGATGATAATGACTACAAATAATAAACGAAGAATATCATGATAATAATGATAATGATTATAAAGGGGAAGATACAATGTGGAAAAATTAAAAGAAGAAACCTGAGAGAAAAAACATTAAAAAAAAAAAAAAATAACAACAACAAAATGAGGCGTATGTATGCTGTTTTGAATGTAGTGCACTTGTTTAAATTCCTTCTGCCGGAGCAGAAAAGAATATGTATGAAGGCAGATGCCTTCCAACTCGACAATCGATATCAGAAGAAAAGACAGGAAAGAAATAAAGAAAGAATCGGGAGATCAAAGACACCGTTAGGATTCAAAACAAATTAAAAATACCTCCATTAAATGCTTTAATACTTCCAACAGCAGCATCAATAAAGAGAATTGAGGTAAAGATGAGTGCGGTATACCATAAAAAAAAGTTTTTAAAAAAAATAGAAAAAGTTTAAAAAAAATAGAAAAGAGAAAATTGCACCATGCGTACTCGGGGAAAATGTTGACAAATTTATTGGAAAGTGTAAAAGTTACTTATATTTCTGATTTTTTACTATATATATATATATATCCCTATAATATGTTTTATATCGTGATAATTTATACACTTATATCCCTATAATACATTTTAAATTTCTTTAATTACTGTTTTTTTCCGAAGAACTTTTATACATTATCATTTTCTCAATCATTTGGAACAATCGCTTTGTATTATTTTTTTCAGAAATGATAGAGAAATATTCAGTTAAAAATCAATATTTGTATAGATACCTATAACAATCATTGATATTTACATTTGAGTGTTTATATGTAAATACAACCTGTATAGATGTAATTACCAGTTACGCTTAAATGGAATACTAATTTAAGCTATAAATCAATTCTCTCTCATCAGCCAATCTGGAATTGTGAAAGTTAGAATTCATTACTTTTTCCTTTGCTTATTTTATCATTCTGGTATTGATAACGTGTTTTAATAGAATCTATGGTCATTAACAAGATGAAACGCTCAAGATGCGTGCTCTTAATTGAAGATGTCAAAACAAAAGTACAAAAATGTGTTTTATGGAATGTGTTTTATTAGGTAATGAAACATATGAAGCCAAGTGTGATACTGAAAGATGTTTTCCAAAAGCTAAACAAAGTGTTAAGAAACAAAGTATAATTTCGTAAGAAACAAAGAAGAGTGATGAACTGCCATGTAATATCAAATTCGGATTTATCCAGCTATATACTCTATGAAAAATGGCTTCGAGAGAATTAATCTTGTAGGTATTAGCGAGGATCATATTTCTTCGAACCTTACGGACTTGCTTTACAGAATCATAAATGCCTGTACCTGATCACAGAAATCACATCACTAGATGGTTTTCGACAGCAACGACTAAAATAGATAGTGTATGTAACATTAAGAGAAAGTAATAACATAAAGTGTTAATTTTCTACACTACTTCAAAAGAAATGTTAGGGATCCCCCATCAATACTGGAAATAAGTGTAACAGTTACAGGATGTAAGAGATTTATTTTCCTAAATGACTGTATAAATTTTAACAGAATGTAGCATTTACTGCTCATTTAATGAACGACGGATATTTTCTTATAAGGAAATGGTTAATGTAACCCTAACCATTAAAGATGTTGATTTACTCGTCCCCTACGATGATGGGATATGGAACAAGGCTGGTTTAAAGTGGGGACCCTAAGCGCGTGCAGAAGGCCAAAAATTACCCAGTCTTCACAACCAATGTTGCGCTGGCGTCGATATTCTACCGATCCTCACCTCAAGTTCGCTAGGTAGATTGCACGGCGTTTTCCTCTGTCCCTTTTACATACAATCTGTCCTTTGAGTATCATATTTTCAAATCCCACTTTCCTCATTATATAGCACAGAAATTTCAACTGTCTCTTCCTGATGTTAAGTATAAATGTATTTTTTGTTGTCATTGTTTTCGTCGTTGAACACGTGTTCAGTTCGGTAGAAACACATTTTTGTCTCTTCTCCATTTGCGAGGAGATTATCCAGCATTTAAAGCCATGGAGAAGGAGTAATACTACATAACATTTCAGTACTCCTTGTCTTTATTTCTAACGGTAATTTTCTGTCTCTTAATACATTACTCACCTTTTGGAAGGCAGATTTTGCTGTCCCAATGAACATTCAGATTTCCGTGCCGCTCTTTCAGTCCTCAGTTAATACGCTTCACAGATATCTAAATTGTAGTTTTATTTTGGTATTTTCAATCTGTAAATTTCCCATAAAAATTTCCATACCATTCAAATATTATCCAATAAGCTTATACAACTAATAATACTACTTATTTGTGCTTTTGATATGCCATTAACATAGAGAAGGATTTGATAAATAATATATCTCTCCGAGTATAATTTTAAATATTCATGCTAGTTTAGATTAAAATTTAAACTGATTAATTAGAGCAAATATTAATCATCATCAGTTCCATGATCAGGTTTGGTAATAGAGTCGATGCTCAGTTGAGCATTTGATCAGTTATCTTTACACATATTGGTGGGAATTCATCCATGTGTAACGTGTCTAGGGCAAAGGTGACGTGGCGGAACCCACCCCTCCCTAGATTAAGCCGCAGCCGATCTCCTCTAACTTGATGGCTCGCCTTGTTCACGGACATGAGGTTACTGATTTCAGAGGGGTGGGTCAGGGGCATCTTCGGTCCTGAGCGTTGACATCAATCGAGGAAAGCCTTTGTCCAGCGATGCGGTGTCATTACTGTACTGGACACACTGTTAGCAGTTCAATCTCATGTGCAAATTTAGACTATGGCCGGTGAAAACTGAATGTAGTGACAGTCTCTTTGTTGAAATCCTCACTGTTGAGAAACTTGGAACTACTACACACAATTTTTCCGCATATTATGGTGACATACTAAAGGATTTTTCTTTTTTGTAGCTGGATATCGGTGTCAAAGGACCTTCGTCAATTATTATCACTATTTCTTACTCCCCACAGTAAAATCTGGGAACGGAGCCTAACGCATCAATAATGATATGGGCTATGGTAGTATTTATAATAATGGACTCTCTCATCAGTTGCGACGTATGAGGATCTGACAGCCTATTGATTCAGTTATGAAAGTTTTTGCGATAATCTTAAGTGGCATTTAAGAACCGTTTGTGATTTACAAAGGAGGCCACATATGGAGCAAGTGTGAGGATTGTGAGATGAGATCACTGTTAGATTGGCTGACCTTTTAGATCTTGCTCTCGCTTCTTGAAGATGATTCAGACAAGCAGATTGAAAATTGCTGAGTCCACTAAAACGCGTTGATCTCCATTCTAAGCGCTCAAGGGTGTTATGTGGTATATTGACTGCTGATTATATATATATATATATATATATATATATATATATATATATATATCCCACAAACGTACTACTTCAATCGAGAGATCAGTGCAAATTATAATAATAATAATAATAATAATAATAATAATAATAATAATACAATAAATGCAGATTTCTGTGATAAATATCCAGAAACAATTGACCATCTTGTATCAGGTAGCATTGTATTAGCACCAAGTGAATATAAAACTCGGCATGACAGATTGGGCCAATATCTGCACTGTAAAATATGCAACTATTACGGGGAGGATACTGCAAAAACCTGGTATGAACATCACCCAGTCCCGATTACAGAGAG
>OZ010616.1:30264836-30292336 GCA_963932145.1 Acanthosepion lycidas
CTGAGATTGAGAGAGATATGAACAGATAGATTGAGACATATAGAATGATTGAGATAGATGAGAAAGTCTTTTAGAGATTACTTAAAAGCGTCTACTTTAAAGACGTATCGGTTCCTGTGTAGGAGCATTTACATGTTTTTCTGTGTACACACTAGTAATTATTTTTATTTATTAATATTTTGCAGCATTATTCACTTAATTTCAGTTGTCTTAAAAGAAATGCTTAATGCTAAAATATACAATCTATTCACTGTATTATTCATTTAAATAATGTTTTAAAGAAACAATTGTTTGATGTCTATAGCTTTAATTTCTACAATCATAAATATTTTAATACTCAAATAATTCCTTAGTTTTAATTATTTTAGGGAACATTTAATAATCATTTTTATTGAATAACTGAAGTCCATGTGTAGACATTTTTACCGGGCAAAAAGTGGAAGGAATGGAAAAATCCACAGTTTCTGTCTAAAAAATTGTTTATAAAGGTATTTTTGACTCACGGTCAAATTAATGTATTCCCTGAAAATAATCAAGTAATATACTTTATCTGAAATTTAAAAATAATTTTAAAAAAAGCATAAGACACTGCTCATTAATTGTTTTGTGATATTCTCTAAAAAATCAATAAGTTTCGCTACTAAGAACTACTATATTTTAATGGAGTATCTTTTTTCTGTTATTGAGTCAGTTTTCTTTGATGATATAAAATTAAATGAATATCAAATTTTATAAAAATAAAAAAACTGCTGAAAATTAATAAATGTATTTTTAACGATTAAGGATACAAATGTATTTAGTTATTTAAAATTTGATAATCATATTTTCATATTTAAATGGATGTTTCCAATGTTCATTTCACCTTTTGAATATGTAGATATTGTTGAGTAGAATAGAAAGTATTGAGACAGCAATAAGCATGCTAACGTAATCAAGAAGATTTGATTGTTCATTAATCAAATAATGATTAACTACAAACATATTTTTCAAAGTTGTTTCCATCCTTTCTATGTGTGGATATTGTTGTGAAGTTTGATGCTAGTAAAAATATTAACTAAACCAAGGATGCTAGATTGTTAATCAAATATTAATAAGCTCTAAGGATATTTTTCAAAGTCGCTTTCATCATTTCTATACGTAGATAATGTTGCTAGATAACTAGCAATCAATAGGGATGTATTTAAAAAAAATGAAACCTACTTTAAAATTATCCTTCGAAATATTTTCATATTAATTAAAAAGACGATCGCCATCTTTTGGAAAAATTGTTGTATCCTTAAAGAGGTTACAAACGGACAAAGGCGGTACTCGTACTGCGTAGATGAAAGATGTAATGTAAACGAGAATACACTACTGAAAGACAGGGAGTCGGGTGGCAGGCTAGTAATTCCCAAAGCAAGGATATTTACCTTACCCCCTACGTGGGTGTGTGTGGCACAAGGCCGTTTTTAATGCGGAGTAAAAACCGAGCTCGGAGGTTCGGGCAAAAATTCCCCGTAGACCCCGTATACACGGGGACGGGCAGCCCTCAACAACCCCAGACAAGACTATACCCTTAGGCATAGCCTCGACTGGGTTACTCTCTGCCCGAAGACGAATCTCCAGCACAGATGGAGACGAATCTCCAGCTAATACCCGAAACAAGCCCCAGATATATCCTGTTCTCACTATATATAGCTACTGATATAGTCAGTCCACATAGGCGATAGGGACTGTGGGACTTTCCATTACAACATGTATCAACTTCACTTTACGCATTTAAGAATTTTAAAAATTGAAATTCCCTTGCAAATAGACATGCACAATGTTTCGATAGTTTTCAAAAAAATAAAAATTTTCTTCTGACACTTTTTATTTTAACTCTTTCTTTACTATTTACAAAATCTCCTGTCGTGTTTAGGGAACACGTTCGTAGATAAATTTACGTTAAATACTATTTACTGTTTCTTTTTTAAATTCTACTATCAAGTTTTTTCAAATGTTACTCATTTTATTTCAATAACGTATTTCTGTAAAATATTCTGCAACTTTTTTTCTAAATTCCTGTTAATAGGAAAATATCTAATTTTCATATGTAATCATTTCTTAAAGCATAATTTGCTTTTATTTACGATGTCCTTTCTAGACGTAAGACATCAAATCTTTATTTTTTCGTTAGAATCAAATTAAAAGAGTAGTTAACTCTTATGTGATATCAGCCCTCCTATATGACAGTGAATGCTGAAGAATTTTCTTAAAGATAAAGAAGGAACTTAAATTAACAGAAAGATTCTGAGGACACTGTGGGCCGAACGAGTGAGGAAATTGTGGAAAGTCATGAAATAAAAAGTCATAAATGAACACGACACGTAGAGAAGAACATTGCCATGTGCTCTTGAGAAAGCGTTGAAAATTTCTATTTGTTTTCTTCCGGCGTTTTGAATTCATAGTATTGTTTCTTTTAGTTTTGTTGTCACCAAAGTCGAAAGTGATTAAATGTCTTGCTATTTATCAAGTAACTAGGACGAGATCGAACTGGTAATGCTTTTCCCAAAGAATATAAATTCAGAGGAAACAGTACTACCTCAATTTAAAATAGAACACGGATCGCCAATTCTACCAGCTCACATGCATATCACAATGTTTCACCACATGCTTGCTTTCTTTCCATTATAATAAACATTATCTCTAAAAGTTCTTGGTACGTTACGCTAACATTCATGTGTTATAGTCTCTTCTTTCATTTGAATTTCTTTCATTCTTTTTTCTTTCATTTTAGCTGTGTCATTTTTATTTTATTTTTCTTTCTTTCTTATTGACGGTCAGGTAAAGACTTCTTGATTTAATCAGTTGTTTGTTTGTACAGACAGAATCTCAGAGCAATTTACTTCGTTTATTGTCGAGAAAATATTTTCGTTGTTGCCAATTCACTCCAAGTCTTTTACTATTATTTTGCAAGTCCAGCGAAAACAAGTCTCCGCAAAGATCTCTATATTCGTATCTTCTTCAGTAATACATAAAGTCGAATTGCCTTAATATAATATTTGTTTTTCAATTTCGTTCAGTCTTATTTCAGGTATTCAAGATCTCGCTATCTCTTCTTCGAATTACTATTTTCTTTGGAACGCAGGTCATCTGTTCTAAAAATATATTTACAATGCTTGATTATAGCATTTTATGTCATGTTAACCTAAAAAGTGGTAAAATAAATTGAAAATGGAGAAATATACTACTTGAAAAATCACGACAAGTACAAATCACAAATATGTTGATTACTATGGATTCCAGTAACAGTATGACTAGTACCATTACTGATAGTAGTAATACATCACCACTTGATTCGAAATATCACTCAAGGTGATTTATTGCTGTAGGCATTTACAAAAATACTTAAAATACCACACATCAAGAACTACCCCCACAGCTCTCTTTTTTTTTTTTTTTTTTTGGCAGCAGTGGCTGTATGCCTTTTGGCTCCCAGGCTACAATTTACTTTATTATTATTATTATTATTATTATTATTATTATTATTATTATTATTATTATTATTATTATTATTATTATCCGGCTGGCTTTAATAAGTGTTATAAAACAACACCAACAGTGTCCATTCTTCATAGTTTTAATCCCATATTCCATCAGCATGTTCAGAGACCATGGCTCTTCCCAAATTGCATTCCTTTATTATCTGTGAGTTGCTATGAAATTCTGGAAAAGATAGTGGAGTGGTTTCCCGCTACCTTCTTCACAGTTTTTGATTCAGTATTTTCCTTTTTTTAGACTTGATATATCCACTGAATAGATAGATAGATAGATAGATAGATAGATAGATAGATAGATAGATAGATAGATAGAGTATTGGGGCAGCAGATCATTATTTAATCATATTGTTAAATATAACAGACAATGAATGTCTATTATGTCTGATCATGAACCGTTCTAATATTCATATGTTTGCTTTAATTTCGTATGAAAATAAAGTCCAAAATTGTTCAACATATTTTTTAATGATTTGGTCCTTAATCTAAGCTTTCGGCTCACAAGAACCATCTTCAGATTGGTTATACAGACATTTTAACAAAAATATTCCGCGACCTTTGTCGACGCATAGCAATCTTCTATGCCAACATAACAAAACATTATCTTCGATCGTGAAAATCTTTGTTTAAATGTCCGTATAACGACTCTGAAGATGGCCCATGCGAGCCGAAAGCTTAGATCAAGTATCAACTTAATAAAAAACATTCAAATGTTGGAAAATTTTTTCTTTATTTTCACCCGAACTTAAAGCAAACATAAGAACATGAGAACGGCTGATGATCAGACATAATAGACATTCATTTTTTGTTATATCTAACAATATAGATAGATAGATAGATAGATAGATAGATAGATAGATAGATAGATAGATAGATAGATAGATAGAAATGTCAGAAACATTGAAAGTACAGTCTAACATTGATTCCAAAAAGTAAAAGAGCATAAAAAAATATTTTGGAATGGTAAGAATAAGGATTAAAACCGTGTAATAAAAGAAAAGCTTAGTCATTAGAGTAATGAAACAGTTGACTTATGATTGTGCAATTAAACCACATGACGCCCTTTCCATCTATGACATCTGAATATCCTACTAAACAGCTAATTTGTTCAGATTTGTGAACTTTGAAAGTAGGACGTCGATTTGAACCTGGATCTGGCTGCCAACTTTGTCAAAGTAACAATCAATTCCTACCAACTTTGTCAAGTAACAACCAATTCCCACTAATTTAGAGTATGTTATCGCCAGTATCAACTGCATATTATCATGGAAGTATTCACTGAGTTTTTTCTTCTTTCTTTCCACTTCTTTCAAGTTATTTGCTAGAAAACATTTCCCGCGATTCAAACGTTATAAGTTTCTCACCTTCATATTTCTGCAGTTGGATTCAGTTCTCGAGAAATGTCATAATTAATATTATGACTTTTCTTCAGAAACAAGCTCATCGCTTGAAACGTAAAATACATGAAAGTCTTCTAAATACGTCAACATTACTTATTAATATAAATTTCGTATTTCCCATAATGAAAAATTATGATTATTAGTCGTAGTAGTAATGACTAAATATAGACGTAAGTCCTATACTAACAGTTCCTTTTTGCGCACGTGGAACAAACACTCTTCCGAGTTCTTGCTTTTCAGTTAAGTTTGATCTTCAACTTTTTATATGCAATGTCAATCGTTATCTTCTGTCTTCTTAATAACTCTTCTTAATTTATATAGTTTTATTTAATTGCCTCCTCTTTTTCTTCTTATCATTGTTATTATTATTATTATTATTATTATTATTATTATTATTATCATTATTATTATTATTGAGTGAGAAAGCAGTATACAAACGAAGTGATGGTGGGGAAAAGCTACAAAGCCCAATATACCCATCATAAAACACATTCTGATAAGTGTACATCAAATAAGTGCATCACAGTCAAATATTCGTGTTATGGTGATAAGTAAGGGCAGCATATAATTTTGCATATGGGATTCAATTAAAAATATTTTCAGATCGGGTAACCCAGTTAAGGTGCTCTCAAGTACCTAGATATGACTCTCAAGCCGCCTTGGTTGATTCACTCTTTAAAATAATTAAAAAAAAATAACGCTCTCGAAACCAGTCCATGATGGTATCCTACTAATCCCGCTGATGAGCAGAGATGAACAGTGTGCAACCCCCTAGGAGATATACCCAAATATTTAAGGTCAGGTAACTGACAAGCAATTTTGTGGTAAGGAACGAAATACTTACTGTTGACCATCTTAATTCCACAAAACAAAAGATATACATATTTAAACCTCAGTTAAATTAAGACCATCATCATCATTAATTTATTTATTTTGATTTACTGTTTGATGGAATCATTTACCAAACATTTAATCAGAGCCTTAATGAAAGCAAGTTATTGAATACATTATTATTAATAATAATAATAAAATTTGATTTGTTTTTTATGCAATCAGTTAACAAGTCTTTCATCTGAAACGTAAATAAGGTTCTCGTCTTTATATTTCTACAGTTGAATTCAGTTGTCGTGAACAGTTATAATTAATATGACTTTTCTTGAGAAACATGTCCACCTGCAACGTGAAGTACATGAGATTCTTCTTAATACGTCAGCATTACTTATTAATACAACTTTTTTTATTTCAGATAAATACAGATCATTATTATTAGTTGTAGTAATAATGTCTAAATATAGCCGTAAGTCCAATGCTAACAGTTTTTTTATCGCACTTCTCGCTTGTGGAACTTTCTTCCGGCTTCTTGATTTCCAGTCAAATTTGATCTTCATCTTCTGTCTTCTTAATTCCTGTTCTTTTATTGTTCTCCCTCCTTAATAATGTTTATCCTGTATTATATAATACTCGGCAATACCCTGCATGTTACTGGCTTTGTTTCCTTCTATGGGTTAAAATGATTTTAAAAAGTAGTAGTAGTAGTAGTAGTGCCCACATCAACCGTATCTACCGGCCTACACTGGAAATTAAATGACAGAAAAACTCCTTACTACCCCGTTTCCCTCTTAAGGTTCCCAACGCATAATTATGTCCATGTAGATTTATTTGTTACCCTATCGATTTATTGCCTAAAGTATCCATAAAATCTTTTTTTTTTTCTTTCTACTTTTTTATAGATTTAACTTTTTGTGTTTCCTGTGTCTCTGTTCATTATTTTGTTTGTTGTAGTTCAATTTTGGCTGTTGTGAGTAATCTCTCTCTCTCTCTCTCTCTCTCTCTCTCTCTCTCTCTCTCTCTCTCTCTCTCTCTCTATCTATCTATCTATCTATCTATCTATATATATATATATATATATATATATATATATGTATTATCAATTTCAGTAATAATGTTTATAATTTAGAGGTCAAACGAGAACAGCTTTACTAGAATCTCGACTGTTTCCTTTTACACCCCGATAACTTAATGTGTTTAGTCTTTTCTGCCGGTCAGATTTCCATTTATAATCATCTTATTCAAAATGGTTTTAGAATTTGGCACAAAGCTTCTAAAATCATTTAAATGTCTTCATATCTTTTTTTAAGATATTAGAGCCTAATGCTTATGCTTCTTGGTAAATACTACTATTTGGTTGTGCCATAATTAGCGTATAATGCGAAATTTGCGCCGGGAGTTCAAATTCTGACTGAGTGAATAACCTTGGAAAAATGTATGAATCTAAATTCTCCCAGTTATAGTTTAAACGTGTTCATAGTTTAAAGAATTTTCATTGTTGTGTAATAGATATCGTCCCAGGATTAGAAATAGGACAGCCGAGTTCAAGTTCCAGTCAGGTTCGTTACCCTCACTTGCGCGGAAATACCCGTGGAGAAGGTATGAATCTATTTCTTCTTCAACCCACCAGATATGGGATGAACAGCAAGACAAACTTGGTCCTATAACCTTGGTTGGCATTTAGTCTACCGGAGAAGAACACTGAAGCCTACTGCAGGAAAATCTGCCTAGTCAATCGTAAATCGAAAAAAAACATAATCGCCTAGGCGGGTATCACGCATGAGTGACTGATTATAACTTGAATAGTAACACACATTGGACTACTTTGCTTTAAGTATCGGCCATTTTATGAACCTTCTTTGAATTTCAATTCTCATTTCTTCGTAGCCATCAACTGGGGGTGTGACGCTGAGCAGTAAAACCCTAGAGGTACTAAGGCTGTTTGATATTAAGTTGGTGCAAAAATAATGACGCAATAATGTCGTTTTTTGACGTTAAAAAATACGTCAAAAAACGACATTGTTACGTCATTATTTTTGCACCAACCTAATAGTATAAGGTGTCACCTTTTGGCAAATTCAGCAGTTAAGCCGATACCAAACTGCATTGATTTATTCACTCCTTTGAACAATACCAGCAGCAAAGAAAGTTGTGCGTTGACATATGGACAGCCCCAAAATCCTCATTGTCTTTGTCCAAACCTGGAATTCTCTCCACTGGACAATGAAATGAATAAAGAACTATACTATTTAACACAGAATCATTTTAGGTTCTTTTGCACATCTTTACTTATAATATTCTTATATTTCTGTTTTCTTTTATGACTTAATTTTTCGCCTATGTATTCTCATAAGTTTCGGATTAAATTATTTGAATTAAAAAGATAAAAAAAATACAATATATCAGCTGAAATCGCGTTAATAAGAGAAAAAAAAAAGGATACAAAAAAATTGCAATACTTCATATCTGAACTCGTTCACTTCCTTTTATAAAGCTTTATAGTCTCCAAAACTATACTACAACTACTATGAGTGGGATTAATATCAGAACTGTATAGACTCAGTCCATTATGTGCGATAAATGCTTAGGCAATCATGTATCTTTCGATACATGACTGACGAGGTAGATTTTTCCCACGTAGTAGACTAGTTACCATCTAAGGCTATAGAACCCGGTCTGTCTTGCTATTTACCCATAGTTCGGGTAAGAAGAAGAGGATTCATACCTTACCCAAGGGTATTAGCACGTAAGTGAATGTAATGGATTCGATTGGAATTCGAACTTGGCTCTCCGATTCCACAATCCAAGCCGTTATTCATTACTGTTTAGACTATAGTAATAAAACTATATAGACTACAAAATTACTACTTGTCGTAATAGTAGTAATAGTCGTAATAGTAGCTGCAGTAGCAGAGTCTTTATAATATTTAATGTGTTTTTAATATATTGTCCCCATATTGTCATTCTTTTCAATTCTAGTTTTGTGAAATATCATGGCTGTCTTATTTATAGTTTGGTGCTTTTAATTTTTTAAAACAAAATTCTATTATTATAAGGTAACTATCATTATCATAAATTGATTCGCCATATTTTTTAAACTTAAGCGACGAAAGGTTTTTTCAAAATATATTCCATATAAAAATCTTATACACCAATTTCACAATATTATTTTACCGAAATTTTTTTAAGTGTTTCATTGTTATCATTTTCATTATTACTATTTTTTCGTTTTCCAACTATTTGGTTCGGGTCATTACACTTTGGATAAATTAACTCGTTGACTGCAAAAGTAAGCGGAACGAAGTAAAAAAAAAGAAAAAAAGAAAAGAAGGAAAATAGATTTCGACGTTTAGGAATGCTTGTAGCCTAACGAATATCGACGTCAGAAGTGGAATCAGAGAAATGGGATCAAATCCTAGGCCAGTTGGTTGCTTTCCCTAATAAATTGCGAAAAGCATGAATCTGTTTGTAATCACCTTAGCTATGGATTAAATAGCAAGATAGATTGGGTTATGTATTCTTGGGTAACAAGCAGTTTAAGAGAAGGAAAACTTCCAAACTATGAAGAAGGCAAGGAGATACCGCACAACAATCCTTCCCCAGAACGCAAGACAGTTTGTGGATAGTAAAAAATGTATATGCGGGATGTCAGGATCTAGATAGTAATAAAATATAACATTTAAAAAAAAAGTTTCCGACGAGACTTGAACTTATGTTACAGACTTTGTTATGAAAGTCTAATCTTGAACATTAACTATTTAATAATCAGCCTTTTTCTCTTAGTATTAACCTGTTGCCATTCTCCCAATGCACCTTTCCCCTCATCTATAAAAGATTTATTCCTAATTAGTATTGTTAATATCACGTTATTTTTATTGTTTATATAGTGACCAGCCCAAAATATTTGATAAATAGAAACAATAAAAAGCTTACAAGGAAAAAGTACTAATTAAATTTTTATTGTACCAAAATACTTTCGATTAGATACATTGAAAACCAAAGACAAAAAAGCTTTAAGTTGAAGCCTTTACGTTATGTTTCTTTTTCAGATTTCCTGTCAGAAATGAATGTCATTTTCAAATTGTATTAGTTTATACTGTTATAAAATATACGTAGTAATGAATAATCAACAATAATAATAATAATAATAATAATGTAATAATAATCTGTAATGACGTTACTTATAATACTGCATAGGTTTATATAAATTAAATTACATTATATCCATCCTATATGGCAGTGTATGCTCGTTACGAGTGTAGAAGCGATTGATGCAACAGAAATTTGGTTTTACAGAAGGATGTTGAGAATACCATAGATCGAATATGTGAGCAACTAAGAAGTTTTAGAAAAAATGAAGCTTTATACTTAACATCAGGAGGAGACAGGTGAAATGTCTAGAGTACATAATGAGGAAAGAAGGTTTGGGAAATCTGATGCCTACAGAACAGATTGAAGGCGGGAGGGACAGAAGAATGCAAATCCTAACCAATCTAGAGAATTTGAGTAAATGGATGACGAAGCAAGGCTTATGAGAGATGACACAATAGACAAAATTTATTAAAAGATACAAAGGACATGAAATTGTGGAGAACCATAATTGTCAATGTCCTGAAGGGACACGACTCATAGAAGAAAAAGTCAACAATCAGATACTTATTTTATGCGCCACGAGACTTGCGTGATCCAAGTTCTCGATCTCCTGTTTCATTTATTTCTAAGTCTAAATTCTTGTCTGACTCTTTAGCATTCTCTTTGTCTCCGTTCTGTCATCCAGCCAAACTTGCAAGGCATGTTACTCACTGTTTATCCTCTACCTCCGTTGCATTCAATGTGCCCTGTGTGTGTTAAATTATTCAATCTTGCTTTTCCCATTATGTGTCCGGGAAATGTCCACTGTCTCTTTGGGATTTTTTGTATAAGTTTCATTTTTGTTTTCATTTTCTTTAAAACTTCCACGTTTCTCACATATTCGGTTTATGATATTCTCAGCCACCTTCTGTAGAACAACATAACTGTTGCCTCAATACCCCTCTTCATATGCAAGAATATTCAGCATTCTCTGTTAAAAACAGTGTGCGATGGATAAATTGTCGTCTAAATTACGCAAAAATTAAAGAAACACTGACATCCAATTTTAACAGATATATTTACCAAAATTATACAAAAATATCTTTAAATGCTAAAGAGTAAATGTATTCAATAAACTCGCTATTGGCTTCAACCACGGCCTCCAGTCGACTTCAGAATCTCCTGCAACTCTTCTGGGCGGTCTCCTTGTTTAACTTGGTGAATGCAGCCATAATTTTTGCCTTCATTCATCTTTGGTTTTACTAGGAGTTTTGTTGATCTCTCGTTTAACTAAGCCTCACACATAATAATCAAATGGGTTGCTGTCTGGGGAGTTATGTGGGCAGATGTAATGTAAAGGGGTGATGTGATTGCAGAAATTTACTGACAGCCATGACTAGGTTCTCCTGCTGGTGTGACATGTTCCAGAATCCTGTTGCCAGACATAGGGTTTTCCTGCAGCCACCCTCTTGACCCAGGGTAGCACTACCTCTTCAAAGCACTTGATATGGGCCTCCATGTTGAGTCTGAGGGTCTGTGAGAAGATGAATGGAGTTCTTTTCTTATCAGAACGATCAAATTGCGTTTTCTGAGTTGTTGTACCTTCGTAATCACCATTAAACTCCTTCAACTATTTCTGAATCCTCTCCACTGTCCTCAGATTGATAAACAAACGGTCTGAAATGTTTTTATTGGAGCTTCCGGTGCGAATGTCAAGCAGTACAGCAAGCTGTTTTCAAATTTCTGGCAGAGTGAATTGCATCATGGTGCTCTTTTTCTCACAGATTGTACTCAACTAATTCGACAAAATCAAATGCAAGGCGCATGCGCGAAATAATAAAAAAATGAAATTGCGACGTTTTGCCCATTGCACACTGTATAAATGCTTTTTTTTGTTGTCGTCGTTGTTTCTAAAAAAAAAAAAAAATACGTAAAATTGTTTCTTTCAATTCTGTTTTGTTTCTGGACGGTACCCTTCATTATTCCAATGCACCTTCAATGTCACTCTTTTCGTCGACTGTTACTGTATAACCCAGGTAAAATTCTGTTCCTGGTTGATTTTAACGTCTCCAATCGGTTCTAACGACAAATCCCTCATTTCATCAAGAACAAATATCATTGTGCATATGATACTGTAAATGTAATATTTCAATATTTATCTCACAGCACCACAGCTGTGAGAATAAATATTTTAAATTATTTTAAAATTAGCATTAAGATTAATCTGAGATTACCATTTTTCTGAAGTTCAACTCATTCCTTTCGAAGCAGTTTATATGACAAAATCGAACGCTCTTCGTAACAAGATGTATTTCTTCTAATTATAATTTTATTTTTTACTTACAACAAACAACTTATAAGGTCATAGTTTTGTGTAGATAGTTTAAAACAATGTAACCTGAGAGAGAGATAAAAAACGGAAAAGACTTACATGAAAATGAACGATTGCAGCAAGAAAGAAAATTAAGAAAATTTGTAAAGCAGAAGAAAAGGACGATAGAGATAAATTCTAACTGAAGAAAAACAAAGGATGAATGAAGAACGAACGAATAAAGAACGAACGAATAAAGAAAGAACGAATAAATAAAAACGAGTAAAGAACGAACGATTAAAGAAAGAACGAATAAAGAACGAACGAATAAAGAACGAACGAATAAAGAACGAACGAATAAAGAAAGAACCAATAAAGAAAGAACCAATAAAGAACGAACGATTAAAGAATGAACGAATAAAGAACGAACGAATAAAGAAAGAACGAGTAAAGAAAGAATGAGTAAAAAAAAGAATGAGTAAAAAAAAGAAAGAAGAAAGAACGAACGAATAAAGAACGAATGAAAACAAACTGAAGAAAAACAAAGATTTCAAATGATACAGAAAACTACAGTGCAGAACGTTAGCATGAATTAATAAAAATTTTATGAAGGAATTGTTATTATAATGAAAGAAAGAAAGAATAATGACTTTTGGGAATGATGAAGAAGGGAGAGAGAGAATAAAAATATATTGAACAAGAATGAAAAGGAAAGAGAGAAAGAAATACTGTACATATGATTATAAAAAGAGAGTGTGTATATATGCATATGTTGGAAGCTGAGTAAGAAGAAAAGAGAGTTCGAGAAAACAAGAAATGAATGAAAAAAAATGGAAGCTGAGAAAGAGAGAAAACATAAAAATCATGTTTAGACAGAAAGAAAAAAGATTATAAAGAAGGAAATAAATTAAAGGAAGCATGTTTTGAATGATATTCCTTCAAGTTATGCAGTGTAGTGAAAGTAAACAAGTTTTGTGCAAAATGCCTTTTGGACTCAGTTAAATTTTTATTTATTTTCTTTAATATTTTTAATAGCATATGTTTTAATGTCGGCATCAGACGTCATTTGTTCTTGTAAGTAGCTGAAAAGGAGTCGAAAAGACGTGTAAATACATGTAACATCCTAATGAATACATATATATGCTTTAGGACTTTGCCAGATTTTAAAAGCCTAGCGTGAATATTGATGTTTCGATATATTTAAAGTTAACAGCATATTGTTATAGTTATAATCAAAGAAATTCTGTACGCAGCTGATCCTTAATATGAATTGAAAGCTTATTGTCTGAATATCAATTTTTTTAGATCATATCATCCCATGCATGGCAATAAGCGGTTAATGAGTGCGAAAGAATTAAAAAAAAAGAAAAACATTATTAAGGAACGAGAGCGTTAGAAGAGTAATCAAGAAGACAGTACATATTTCCTTTAAATTTTTGAAAATCAAAGTTGGCTTGAAAGCACGGAGCTAAAAGAGATTCACAAGTGAAAAGTGCGAGAAAAGAAATTGTTAGCATAGAACATACGGCTGCATCTAGCCAACTCAAATGTGAATTGGTGAAAACTTGCCGCCAATCCTGTACTTCGCTTAAATTCATACATAGCTTAGTGTTCATCAGAGCAATTACCATGAAAGTATTTATAGAAAAGGCACAGGGAAGCTACGTTACGGCGTTGAGAATGTAACTGAAGCCGAGATGTCAGGTCAGGACTAATAACATTGCATATACTTCTTTGCATTTTATCAAGAATCTTTACATATATATATATATATATATATATATATATATATATATATAATTCCAGGGTTTCAATGATTTTACAAGCGTAGCTGTGGCACAAGGCCGAATGTATGAGGCGCCCAGTGAGGATCTAACTAGCTATTCATTCGTAATTGTTCTAGAGAGACAAGCTTGCTAGCTATTACACCGCCACAGGGATGCCCAAAATGATTTTCTAAACCTAGCTTAGTTGTGGCACACGGCCAAGAGTGTGGAGCACACAGTAAGGATCGAACTCACTATTTTATTGTAACAATTTTAGCGAGACAAGTTTGCTAAGCATTATACTATGGCGTGGTGCCTATAAATCCACGGTTTAAATGAGCAGCTTTGAATAGAGTCTGTCCCAAAACAGCCTTCTTGCATAAAAGTGCTCCATTCTACAAGAAATGGCAGAGCTTTTGAATATTAATTCAAAACCCAGGTCTGTGATGACTATCCACTACTATTAGTTTCATGTATTTGTACACAATCATCAGATAGCCAGTAACTTGTAATAAGATGAATACCGTATATATAATACCATCGGGCAAATTCAATTTGACAAGCTAACCAAACCTACATGTATTAGATCATCCAGCCGAGGTCTAAAATGGCAAAACAAAAGAGTTTCCCACCTGAAAGGCTTGCCAGTATAGCAAAAAGCTCCCAATAAAGTGAACCTAGTTCCGTGGCACAAGAGCTGAAGCCTTAAGCTAAAATAATGCTCAGCTCTACCTGAATAGCAAATTCACTTCAGACCATATATATATATATATATATATATATATATATATATATATATATATATATATATATATATATATCCAGGGTTTAAATGAGCAGTTTTGAGTCTGCGCCCAAACCGTCATCTGGCATAAAAGTGCATCATGCCACAAAAATGAATATTAATATAGGGTATTCATCTTATTACAAGTCTTTGGTGGCGAGGTTTTTAAATTTGTACAACCCCCAATATATATATACATATATAACGAGAGCGCTAGACCAGATGTAGCAGCAATATTCAAAGCAAGGGCGAATAGTAAACTTATAAATCTGTAAGATAGATTAAAGAGAGAAAAAATTAGCACGGCACTATGAACCAACTTTCTTAGAAGTAGACTTAGCAATGGATTCAATATAATCGTTCCCTTTCATCTCAGCCGAGAATGTTTGTCCAAGAAAGCGCAGCAAGTCCCTCTCATGGGGGTTAGTATCAGCCATGCTGATGGAAGGAAGAATGGAGTTTTTCTGGTGATTAATAGAGAGGATTTCCGTTTTGGAGGCGTTAAAATTAAAAAGCCATCACTTATTCTATTTAACAACAGTCTCTGTCATTTATTTTAGATCAGCCGCCAATTTTACAATATCGAATTGATCAAACTTACTATCCAGACAGTATTAAAGTGTCCCATCAGCATAGACATCAAATTGAGAGCTTATATCATCAGGAAGGTCAGTGATGAAAATTAAGAACAAAATAGGTCCAAGGATAGAGCTATGGAGGACACCTGTATTAGTACAAAAATATATATAAAACTGATAGTTCGAGACGACTTTCATTTCGTGATTTGATAGGAAACACTGAATCAGTTCAAAAATTATTCCGAAAATACCATAGTCTGTATGCTAAACCGTTTCAAGTTCTTTCGAGACGTCAAAAGCAAAAACTCGAGCTTCACCAGTCTTATCTATAGCTTGATAGATTCTTTCAGCAATAATCTTTAGTATTTCAGCCGATGACCTAGAGAAGCGAAATTCATATTGCGTGTCTGAAAGAAGATCCTGCTTAATCAATTCAGAGTTGATTAGTGCCTCTAGTATTTTGCCAAAAAAAGGTAAAAGGTTAACAGTGCGATAGTTCGAAGTGTCAGACGATTCACCTAAGTTATTGGAATGTTATAAGAATGGAACAACAAAGATAGATTTCTAGCAAGCAGAAAAACAAGAGGAAGCGAGACAGTTATTGTACACTTTACATTTATTAAGGACTATTAATATTACTATTAATCAAATCTTGTCTAAAGATGGTACCTTCAACTCGGAAATCCGCACAAGCTACAGTAGCCATGGACAAATTGACAAGAATATGGAGGAGCAAAATCAGTTTTCAAACAAAATACAAATCGTTGGTAGTCTCCATTCTCCTATATGTATGTGAAATGTGGACACTGTTGGTAGATACAGAGAGAAAGATCTAAGTGTTTGAGAACAAATGCATGAGAAAATTCCTTGGTATTTTCTACTGGGAACAAAAAAAAATGAATTTGTGCGAAAAGGAGCTGAAAGTTTTGCGGAACACAAAGAATCTCTTCTCGCCACTGTCAAACGGAGAAAAATGGCTGGGTTTGGACATATCACCAGGTACGAAAACTTGTGCAACACCATCATGCAAGGCACCGTTGAAGGTGGACGTAGGAGAAGACGCCAATGCAAAAACTGGTTGGACAATGTCCAATGATTTCCAGGTATGACTGTACCAGAATTAATAGAAAAGAGTTAGTGTGGCTTCTGCATTCAGATCCGCCCTACGATTAAAAAAATCAAGGGAATGATGATTACAGGTCCACATGCTTTGAGAGGAAAGATATTTTGCCCTGCTATTTTCGACTTCCGAATTAGTTGTGTTGTATTTATCGTTGTGCCATACTAGCAAGTATGAAATAATAAACAATAAATTTACCTGATGTATGTATGATTAATGTTATTTATAATTAAAAAAAGAGACTATTTTACATAAAGTTAAATCTGGATAATAACAAAAATGATAGAATATAGGGTTTTGTTTTATAGCCATCTTCCAAAAAGAAAAAAGACGATATTGTTTGTAAAATCTGCATTTGAAATCTAAGCATTTAACTGGCCCATAACACTTTTCAGCAGTTGTAAATCCAGTCAATCATTGAGTATGACACATTTTTGTGGCAATAGTTGGCGCTTACGGCTCCGCTCTAAGGATGTTATATCGATGGGGCAGAGTGCATAATAATTGATGCGTCGTAGCTACGCAAGTATGCAGGAAATACCTGGCTTTATGTGAGCTTACTTCGCCCAACAAGCAACTGCATAATAACAAATAAAGAAAAAGTCATTTTCTACATTGGATCATTTGGAAGCTTTTACGTCATAACCGGCATGAACAGACACTTCTACACATACCGTACAAATATAACATGATTGATTGATTAATTTGTTTTTTACAGGTTATCAACCTTTTATGGGTTATTTAAAGCAAAAGAATGTTTTTATATTGTCAGATGTTTGGGAGATAATAATCAATCACTGATACAAGTCCTACTAATTAACCCATAGCTGGGGGAAGAATTAGGTTGATTTATACCTTTCCCAAAGTTATTTGTGTGTACGTTAATTTAACGTACCCAACTGGAATTGGAACTCGGCTCTCCGATTTCCAAATCTGAATAGTTATCCATTACACCATATGCACACTAAAGCTTACAACACCTGGTATTTGCAAGCTGTCACTCGTCTAGGTAATGACCAGGTTAAATTCAGTCATCGTATGGGTTTCAACATGATATGATTGTAAGCCACACGTATAATACGTTAGCTAGGACAAAATGATTTATTCCTTTTTTTATATACTGAAACAATGTTGAAAAATTAATGACAAAGTGAAAAAAATCGTATGATAATACAAGACATGATATAAAATAATATCCTATCACCTGTAATAACTGCCACAAGGAATACATAGGAGAAACATTGTGGAATTGAAATAGAAGATTATATGAACACAAAACGGATATTTTACAAATTAATGCATTAGTTTCTTACCGTAATAAGTCTAACCATAATTTTGATTAAAGAAATGCTACTTTGATTAAAAGAGAAAGCATTCTACTAAGACGGAAATGTATAGAAAGCGGTTTAATAGCTGGATCACCCACAGTAAATTTTCTTCTAGGATCTTGCATTTCATCTTTATTGGCAGATCTTCTATTATAACAACGTGGGATATTAATAACAAAAGTGATAAAAAGGAAACAAAGTGAAATCAGCTAAACTATAAACCATAACACATATTAAAGAGAGAAAAAAAAAACAATTTTTAAGTTTAAAATTTCAGCGTCTCTTTCCCTTCAAGCGCATGCGTCTTTCCATCAATGTAAACATTACTTTCACCTAAACAACGAAACGGCATATGGTCACATCACGTTCAAACAACGGTTCCGGTACGATCAACGAAGTTAAACAACATCGAGCCTGTTTAGTACCTAGATGGGTAACCGCTTAGAAATACGAGGGGCTCTAAGCTTAAATGTGCGAAAAATGGCTCGGTATTGTTAATGTTAGAGCCGAGTTCTAATTCCAACGCAACTTGTAACTCGGCTCGCAGTCTTCGTTATATTCACTTATGTGCAAATACACTTGGGAAAGTATGAATCTATCTCTTCTGCCCCCAGCTATTGGTTAATTTGTAAGACTTGTAGCACTAAATCATTATTAACTCAAAATATTCTTACAACCTAAAAATATTTTCTGGCTTTAAATAACATGCAAAGGGTTGATAGTTCGTAGAAAATGTATCAGTTTCCACGCTCCATCCTCTCCTTCACATGCAAATGGTGTCTTTCACTACTCTATTGCTACGTCCATAGACAATGCTCGGACGAACAACATTCATTATTTCCGCTAGGTCTAACCTTCATGGCTAGGACCCTCCATACCACTTACATTATAGAAAATCACCCTCCGTATTCCTGAAGTAAGTTCCACTCGAACATCTTCTTCCCGCGAACCACTGCCATGTGGAACCGGCTTCCAAAATGTTTCCCTGACCACTACAATCTGAACCTGTTCAAATCTAACCGTTATCTTCCCATCATATATCCATATAAACTACCCTTAACGTAACCCTCTACTTCAAGTGCACCCCTACCACTGGGCATCAAACAGGGTGAACCTTACTGTAAAAAAAAAAAAGAAGAAACGTTTGACGCGATTTTTTCCACTTTGTCAAAAATTTTATTAATTTGTTACTTTTAATTTAATAATATTTGCCCCATATTTAAAAGGAATGATTGAGGAAAATCCGGACATAAAAATTGTTTTTAGCGCGTATAAAACTGGGAATTTCTGTTTGGAAAGTCTTTTTTATGTTCAAAGTAAATATATATTTTTTCGTTTCAAGAGCATTAGTATTATATTTTTTATATTATTTGTTCTTTAATATTATAACGTTATTGTCGTAGAAACTAATAAAAACACGAGACTAAATCAATCATACTTATAATTATTTATTCACCTCAGAACTTGGTCACTTAATATCAACGTAAAGCCGTGTCGCTTTGAATGTTTCTTCGAATGAGTGAAAGATTGTGGTTTTTCATTCTCTGGTTGGGGCACACACACATATATATATATATATTTCTGTCATCCAGTTGTCTCACGTCTGCACATTCTAAGTGCAGCTGAGTCGATAACACGTTTAAATGTCGGAAGAAGATTCTGACATCCTGTGAGAAGCGAATCTGCACATGATGGCTATTTTCAAGTCAACCATACAATGAATCTGGCTACTCTGATGATCTTGCGTGATATTGCTTGTAATGTCTATTTTAGGATCCCTTAGGGTGAGCCCAGTACATATGGTGGAGCACCATATATCAACGCTTAGGAAAAAGATTCCTTATTGACTTTTGATTCGATTCAGACCGTTTTGTATTTCCTTTCGTGAATCACCTACTACATTATTATATGATCTAGAAATTTTCTTTGCTATTTATTAGTGCTACCGTTGTTACTGTCTCTCCTTCTCAGAATAAACAGAAACCATTTTTTAAAGCACAGATGTTAAATGGCATTATAACGACAACACACCGTAGGAGGTATTCGACTTGCGTCAGACCCAGCGAGGTGGTCGAAATGGAACTCCATCATAAGTTTAATTATTTCAGCCACAAGGGAGACTAAAATGCTTTCCTTCTTCTATTAATAAAGAACTCATTTTGAAGCTGTCAACACGTAGTTATTAAATAACTCAGTAAATTTATTGAACAAGAGGGTTATGTAAAACATATATGTACATACAAATAAACGTAGTTAAGAGCAATGTAAGATATATATTCAAAGAAAAAAACCTTAAAGTATACAGGTCTGTTCAAGGTTCCTAATAAAACCGGACAACTGTTTATTTTGTTGCTTCCACATTTTATTAAGATATCTGGTGATAGAATTAAACGCATCGCTTTATGAATTCTTCTTCAATGTGGATTTGTAGTTTATCTTTCACTAGCTATGAATTAAAGAGCAGGATATACCAGGCTCTCTATCCATGGCTGTAGACTAGCTTTGATTTCAAAACCGTGAAGAAGACAGAAACCGCTACAATATATTTACAAAGAAATCATGGCAATTCACAGATAATAAAAAAAATATTTGTGGAAAGCCATAAACGCCTAGATTCTGAAGTTACATGTCATTAAAATAAAACCTGAAACTTAAACTAAAGGAAAATCTGAGAAATCTAGTCTTGGCTGATAGTCACTCTAGAGGAAAGGCTACTTTGACTTCAAAACTGTGGTGTATTCATACATAGTAATAAAAAAAGGAGAACTGATATTACATAACAGTTCAGTAAAAAACTAAATTTGAATGCCAACGAACAATGAAATAAATTCTAACGTTAGAAAGTTTTTATCTGTATAAGCCAAAAAAATTAAAAAAGGAAGATGAATAAAGCTAGAAGAATGACTTGAATAATTTCTAAGGTTAGAAAAAAAAAAAAAAAAAAGACAAACTGTAATACATAAATGCCCATGCCTGAATAAAAGTTATGGTGACCATGTACAAAAAAGGTTCTTTAAGTTTCATCTGTCTTTTTCTACATGGAAAAGGTTTAGATGCTTATATTTCAAAGATTGTTGCGTATAGGAAATTCATCGGACAAAGACATTCAAATTGAAATTCCATTGTGAGATAGATAGTTAGATAGATAGATAGATAAGGAAAAGACTAAATTATATAGATAAACTGAACAGACCATATATATATATATATATATATATATATATATATATATATATATATATATATATAAGTGATAGAAATTATTAGGGGGGGTTGATAATTATAATTAAGTAATTCATCGTGTCTAGAAAAAACTTCAACAGAATGCAGAAAGCACTGAACGGCCGTTTCGTCCTATATTTGGGACTCATCATTCTAGACTCTATGAATTAATTATAATCCTCCTAATAATTTCTATCACTTGTATATCATTGCTTGAACCGGCTTCTAATGCTCAAGTCTGAGCGGCTTGGTGATAGTAGTCGTGGCTCCTGGGGGCACAGTCCTATGATTATAGAGAAACTCATTTGAGTTCCACCACGGAATATGTGAGAGAGCGGCGCTATATTGAGTCACCGAGGCCCGTTGGAACAGTTGGTATGACGTTTGCATGATAACCTAACAGTCAGGGTTTCAATTCTCGGTAGTGGATGGGCATTGCTGATGAGTCCTTTCTGCATTCTGTTGAGGTTTCTTCTAGACTCGATGAATTACTTAATTATGTGTGTGTGTGTACGAAGATAGACTGAGTAAACTAAATAATATATAAAGCGAGACAGAAAAAGATGGATAGGCTGAACAGAGTAAATTATATATAGACATATATAGATATATAGGGTGTTTGACTAATCACTCTCGAAGTTTAGTTACCTTGATTAATTCTGACATAGGAGCATTACATTGCATCTATATTAAAAGTAGAAACTGTGAATACATTCAAACCAAAGCTTTTTACCATTATCTGTTAGGGCCAGAAAAAACTATATAACTATCTCAACCAAGAAATCTATTTTAATAAAATACAGATATTTGCAAAGTTTTGATCTATCACAGGAAAACATGGAATATACAAATACTGGAAGCGGGACTTCTAATTGGGAGATGGGAGGTTTGAAAGAGCGTTAGGGTCCCAGTTATGTGCAAGTAGGGATTTCCTAAGCAAAATCAACAGTAGATATTTATAGTAAAATTACTAGCAATCCATTTTTATAGTAAAATTACTAGCAATACATTTTATGATCGACAAAATATATATAAAAAAACCATACCATCGATCTGAAAGTATAAAATTACGTACAAAATATTTATATTGCGGCTTTAAATAACCATAGTGGTTGGTATGCCGCCCCCTAAAAATCAACCAACCAAACCACCAACATTAAAAAACTCTTTCAGGACAGTCCATATCATATTTTACAATTTCTTAATGAAATAAAAATGTATTCCAAAATATAACTTCAAAAATTTTACAACATAAAACACACATATCACCGCCTCTAGTAATTATATCCACACAAACATGTATAGGCACAAAAGATGAGTATCATCTACCATGTATTCAATTGTGAATGCAGAATAACATATAGTATATTTATTACATCAAACCTCCCAAGAAAATTAAATTTCGTTATTAAATAATCCACATGGAGTTGATATGCCGTTAAACATACAAATCAATTAATATTGATTGACTGTACTCGTTAGCCTTCGTTGAGAGTCTGTCTAGAAGAAGGATCACTAATTTCAAAATCTGGATAAATGGGACTCCTTAGTTACACTGTGACAACTTTTCAAGTGACCAACGGCGTCACCGTTGTGATGAAGATGGATTAGGTGTTACTTGGTAGCCAGCTTCCAAATAATGACCGGAAGAGGATTCAGGGGACACCAAAATTATTTTTCTCGGTGAGAATCACAGGCAAAGATGTGCGGGTGGTGTAATGGATAGCAGTTTGGAATGAGAAATCGGAGAGCAGAGTTTGAATTTTAGTAGAGTTCGCTACATTCACTTGCCAGCAAATATAATTGGGAAAGGTATGAATCCATCTTTTCTCCCTCTAGTCATGGATTAAATAGTGGGGAAGTCTTGGCTCTCTAACCATGGTTGGTATTTTAAAAAGACAATCTGAATCCAAAACTATAACAATTGTCCCCAACCCACAGAAAAGATAGGACGAAGAAAAATATCTAATCTACAATGTGAAGGTTCGTCTGCATTAATTGAAATCAACATGCAAATACTGTGCTATTAACAAGACTCAAAAACCAACATGTCAATAATGTGTAATTACTTCTGCTACCAAAAAAAAAGAACTGTAAATAATCAATATATTTATGTCTATTCGGTCCATGTTAATTACAATAAAATTGTATGATCAATTCAATAAAATATCGATATTGAATTTTGTCATTAGATAATGAGTCTCGTTAACTTTTTGCAATAAAGAAGGGCATCTTATCAAACGTTACAAAATTGACATTTTTAACAAAAAGTAAATTTTACTTACAACCTGCAAAGGGTTTTTATCCAAAATGCAAAGTATCTCTTAACAATCGATAGATTTCTTGATTTTCAAATTATCTTAAAAAATCTACACTCAAAGATCTATATGAATATTCTATTTTTATACATCATCGCAAGTATATAGAAAAACCATCTTGGAGAATCCGTACATAATAAAGAAATAGGAATTTTCAGAGTGTCATGATCGCCTACGTCCTGAAGAGCTAAAGCATATCGAAGTGTTTAATGAAATTAGAATCAACCCAAATTAATTTTTGATGTTGATAGCAGTTACAGAACAGTCTTCTGTCAAGGATGTCAGTAAGTGTAACAGCGTGTGTGCTATTGCTACTTACTGAGCTTTAGGACAGATACAACTTGCTCAAGTGTATTATTGCAAAGTGAATGTGAACACATAGCTAATATTCGATCTGGATTTGCTGATTTAGTTTGCCAGACTGATAAACTCTACGCCAGGAATGTACAGATTTTGATATAGAAAAGTAAATCATTATATTCCTAATAAAAATGTCAAAATATACTTTTACAATAGTTTTAAAGAATATTTTCCTTTTTCCACTCATTGACACATTTTAGAAATGCATGATTTTCGTTCTATATAGTAATGAGTATATATCAAAATATTGCTCTTAATGATGTCACGCTAATGTATTCCAGTTTTTCATCTTCTCTATAAGAAATGTTATCGGAGAAACTCGAATAGTTGCTAAAATAACTGTAATTTTTATCTATATATAATCTATATTGTGCAAGTTCTAATCTTTTTTAATATTCGTATTTCCAAGGGACATTATGAATATTCACATAAACTTCTTAAACCACCGCTGTATTTGTAATGTTTTTATACATTCCAGCTGCATTTTGCCTAAGTTCTAAACATTTATAAACATTTATAAAAAAAACAAATTTCTATTTTAAAATAAAATTTATAATCAAGTAATTCTATGAGCCACAGAAAGATAAATTGACCTCTCTATTCTTGGGTGGCAACCAGTCTAAGAGAAGGAAAGCTGACTTCCAAACTAAAGAAGAATGCACACTATGCTTCTCCAGAATGCACGACAGTTTGTGAATAATAGTAAAAAAAAAAAAAAAGAATGAATGGAATGTTACGATCGTCTATATCCTGAAAGCATAAATATTAAAATAAAGTTTCCGACGAGACTTGAACTTACATTGCAGATTTATGCAATCAACATCAATCATGCTGAACATTAAACATTTCAGCTACTGAAGCATTTTTTCTCTCCTCAGTACAAATTTTCTACAACGCCATTTATGTCTTTTATGAAAGATTTATTCCTAATTAGTATTATTAATCTCAAGTTATTTTTACTGTATATATAGTGATCAGCCCCAAATATTTTGCAACAGTAGAATAACAAGATGAAAAATAAGAAATTATATTATAAATTATATATAATCTTATATACCGTACCCATTTTGTTGATGTTATAAAGATTATCATTTCATTTCCAACTGCCATTTTGGTTATTCCTCATTCAATAACACTTTCTAAGTTAAAACACATAGGATGTTCATTATCTCTCGATCTTGCATGTTTATTATCTTTCAATCACAGTGTTATAGACCGTACCTAAGAACACTAATGAGTATGTCCCAATCCTCAAAAATATGTTGGACATTATTGTAAATGTGGTAATATACTATGTAAGTAGCGGTTTACCTACTTCACACCGCTGGCGAATATTGTATTTTGTTGATGTTATTAGGTTGGTGCAAAAATAATGTCGTTTTCTCACGTATAACATTATTTTTGAACCAAGCCAATACAAAGATTACCATTTCATTTCCAAACTCCGTTTTGGTTATTTCTCATTCAGTAACACTTTCTAGGTTACAACATATAACAAAATACATTTATTTTTCTTGATAGCGAAAATCATCATTTATCATGAATCCGACACTTCATATTGTATTCAAAGGTTAGTTTAAAGTTTAGTTTTCCTGAAGAATTAACAGACTCAGTTGGTGCATCTGTTAGTATAATAACTCAGACCATGGAAGTGAAACTAAATTCTCCAACATACTCTAAATGTTAGATATTACTTATAAGATATGCTATTTACTACTGATTTTCATTCTCGATTATTATAGTGCATAATATAACAGCGGCATAGCTAAATCTATCATGTCAATTGTTATAATATAATAAAAGACTTAATTACATACAAGTCATGCGTCTGGCACTTTAGTACAACCTAATATATTTGGCGATTCTACATATTTACTAATGTATAAAGGCAAAATAAATTTAAAATGAAAAATAACTTTGCTCTCATTTTTCTTTAAATGTCCATTCATTTTGACATTAGATTTTCAAAACTTCTTGCCCAAATATGGTAAGGAATGAAATAAAAATTAATTTTGACATAGCCAACTCCACAATTAATGTCTAAGTTCGTTGTTAGAAGCCGTGGGGATTACCTAATCAGAAATAATTAACCCAAGTATGCGTGTTGTAGATGAATCTCTCAAGGGAGACTTCAATAATCGTCCCAAAAATCTAAACTGACAAAATTTCTGACATGAATTTCACGATTTATTTGAAGAATCAGCAATTACGCTGGTATAGCAGAAAGGATTTTCTTGCATAAACAAAATCTATCCAGTAAATTGTAAACTAAGTAAAAGTACAAAATAATAAATAAATAAAATGAAAATAAGACTATATACAAGTTGAAGAGCATGAAATAGAATTGTAAATCAAAGATGTGGTTGAGAATGCTAGAAACCGAACCTATGTAGAAGATAGTAAGTGTTGCATAGCACCTCGGTGTGAGTGGGCTTGGGGAGACGGCTCCAATCCCATAAAGTTGCATTCTTCTCTCGCTAGTCTTCTCCCGGCCAATGATCACTAATTGTTTTGATTCGGAGATAAAAGAACTTCAGAACAGGTAATATTACTTAACTTTTCTTTTTTTTTTTTTTTATTAACATCGACGTATACATCTATTTATCCAGTTGGTTCGCTCTCAACAACTGGGGAGCCGTTTCAGACGCGAATGGAAACACGTCTACATTGTTCGACGATTAAGACTCGACTCCTATCGTTCTCACGCTGGCTCAGCCAATCATAATCGACTTCCATGTTTTGTTTTCCATTTGACCTCAAAGTTCAACCTCAGGAAGTCGGAGCAGCGATACACTTCCCCATAAAATAATAATCTGCTAAACTATTATTTAACACAATTTGATTTTTCTATCCTGCAAATAGAGACAATGAGTCATTTCAACGCATTCAGGGTAGCCAGATGTAACTTTTCCTGACTATTATATCATTTCCTTATAGATATTTAAGAAACTCATGTTTTACTTTCGCCATAGATACTTTGAACTATTGAATAAATTATGTTTTTTTTTTATTTGTATTCATAGGTTAGTTTAAAGTTTAGTTTTCCTGAAGAATTAACAGACTGATAACTTAATCTGAGTTGGTGCATCTGTTAGTATAATAACTCAGACCATGGAAGTGAAACTAAATTCTCCAACATACTCTAAATGTTAGATATTACTTATAAGATATGCTATTTACTACTGATTTTCATTCTCGATTATTATAGTGCTATTACCGAGACTCATACATTGCAGTCTGAACATATTATAAATTGCTTGCTTTTGTAACTTCAGATACACTTAAACAAACATTTGGGATTAATATTATTTTTACAAAACTTTTGTTTTGGCTCTGTGTGTTTAAAACCATGATTAAATTAAGGCTTTTCGCCGTATTTACGCTTTTATGAACGCTTATCTAAGTTTATTTATGTATGTTTAGTACACTGCTAGAAGAAAGTGAATTTTCCTTTAGTTTTTTTTTTTTTTTTTTTTTAATTTGCCTTCTCGTCATTTCCAGCGTTGGTCTAAAATGGCGACGACACAGCCGGAAATTATGATTTACACATCATCTCACAGGCGGAAAACGAATACGATGATAGTTTTAGTATAAGCTATACAAGGGAAGTTTGCTTACAGAATATGTTCCGTTTTCTGATGCCTTTTTTTGTTTATCTGCATGCTGTTTAAAATCAATGAAGTTATCTAATTAAATAGAAAATTTATGTAAACGACTTCAGACTTATTGGGATTTATTCGGCTTCTATACAATAACCTTTTCAGGGCTTTATGGACATTTTTTAATAGAATATGTGGAATAGGAAAAAGTATTTAAGCAATAAAAGGCAATGTTTTCTATTTAAAATACATAAAATCAATATATAGTGAGTATTTTAAGCTAATAATTTACAAGAA